>VXAX01007348.1:134843-169687 GCA_013399835.1 Leptocoma aspasia
CTTTTTTTTTTTTTTTTTTTTTTGTCCAAGCTTCTCTTTCAGCACTCACTCAACCTGAAAATGGGGAAGACATCGAAGGTGTTACAAAAAGAAAATGGATAAATCAAAACTACCCACAGTGTGACCCTTCCTTCATGATCCTGGAAAATAAGTGTACAGTGAGGAGGAAAAAAAAAAAAAGTGAGTTGAAAGATTCTTAATTGATCAAACCAGAAAAACTCAAAGATGAAAGAGAAGGAAGTTTCACTTTTTAAAAAAAAAGATAAGTGGACAAAAGTGTCTTTGGTAACTTGTGCCTGGTTTCTCTGGCTGGATAACAGGTATGTCCTGTGCTCTCTTTGCAGGTGGGATTTCCTGGGACACCTGCATGGACCTTTGCCAGGGAAAAGTGCAGAACTGAGCCATAGTCAGCTCTCAAATGTAGATTATTTCAGATGAGACAGCCTGGCTCATCCTTTGGCTAGAGCAACGGAACAAAGATTTTTCCCCCTGACATTAAAAATACAGATTAGCTTTCTGTCCCCATTTTTTTTTGAATTTTAAATTTCAGATTCTTCAATCACAAATGCAAAACTCTACATGTTGTAAGAAGCAATTGGTCTGCTTACAGACACATCCAGGCTTCTCTTTTTGGGAATATAACTTAAAATTCTTCAGGAGAGCAGGTGGCTGGAGTGCTAAGCTGGTGGCAAATATCTTTCAGGCACTGGGAATGAGATTATAAACAGCAGGTAAAATCCACAGAACAATGAAAACTCAAATCCAGGATTTCCCTAGTTTATGGTGGGAGTTTTTTTTCCGACTTTCAGAGTAATTTCTGGTTGTATTAATGAGAGAAGGAAGACCTCAAGATGCTGTGAGGAGAGAGCAATAATTCTGCTGTTACACCAAAGCTGTGTGTGTAATCCTCAGTTAAACTTTTTCCTTATTTATTTTATTAAAATAAAGTAAAAAAATACGCAAACAAAAATGACCTGTAACCTTGTAAAGGTGGTGACCATGCTAAAAATAAAACCTGTTAATAATCTGGATTTATCAGCTAATGGCCAGCAGATATGGAGACTAAATATCTCCCTGATCTCCAGACAGGGATGGTGGGATCCACTCCCATGGTTGCTCCAGGAAACTTGCTTTTCAGCTGCTCAAGCTGTAATTATTTAAACTCTGTTAGTAAATTTAATATCTGTCATTCTGGCTCCTTTTGCTCATGAACTGTGAATTTGAACACGGTCTTAAGGGAAAAGGAATAAGAAAACCTAAATTTCTGGATGGTTCTGTTCCAACACCCCCTGTATCAGAAAGCAGGATCCCAATTTGTCTTTTGATTTAAAGTTCAGCAGCTTGATGAATCACCATTCTCAGATGATTATGTAGTAACTTTCTTTCAAGTTAATCCTGGATATAGGGAATAATTAAAAAAAATATCATACCAGAGCTGCTTCTTACTGCAGCTTTTTTTGCCTTTCTAGCATTAAGGTTGATAAATATTAATCAAATACTTTGAGTTAAATATATAATTAATTGTTGTCATCCTAAACTGAGTCTCTGGGAAGCAGAGAAGCCTAAATTCTTCCCTCAATGAAGTGGGAGCATGGCTTCTCCATTAATTCAGGACACTGGTGGGACAATGAAGGAATTGCATGTTGGCAACTCACATTTCCTCTAGCCTCTGGATAAAAGATTTGGGTTTTGTACTTGCTGCCAATCCTTTAACGATCTTACACACCCTATAATCACCCTAAAAATTTGGAATAAAGGAGGAAAAAAGAGAACTGAAAAGGAAAAGAAAAATCCTGCGGGCTGCCTTAGCCAAATATCTTGGACTTGAGAGCTATTTGATCATTAGTCTAAGTATGGATAATCAGTGTAATGGTAAATAAAGAAATTATACACTGAAATTGAAAAACCACTTGGTAAAAGCCCAAAGAATTACTTCTTTTCCAGAAGCTAACATTCCCAGTGAAAGGAAAATGGTATTTTCCCTCCATTGTGTATCACTTCTTGAGGTGTTTCGCTGCTCTGTGTGTCTGTATTTTTATAGCACTTCAGTACTGGGATTTCCCTATGAAATGTGGCTTCACAGTCTGCCAAAAATGTCGAGATGTACAGAGAAGCTACATCTTCATCATCAAGAGCTAACAGACATTAAACTCAGCTCGGGTTTTTAATATTACCTTATCTCCCATGTTTGATTTCCCCTGTTGTGGTTTTTTTTTTTTTTTTTTGCCTAAGTTTTGTCTTTTAGATTGTAGAACAAAATTGGAAAGATATTTTCATTCAGGTTTGCATTGCTAATCTTTGTGCTGAGGATGCTGTGGGAGGCTGAAGAGTGCTCACAAGAGACCAATTCACAGGAAGCCACTGGAAGAAGAAATGTTAACTGCAGAATTCCAAACACACACATTTGTAGAAAATAGGGATTTGAGCCAGAAGTTTTTGCAGCTGGGGCAGAAGGATGCAATGGCAAGGTTTGACTGTTAATAGGCAGGCAGGGCACAGGAGTTTGCAGACTTCACACCACCTCTCTGGAGGGTTATTGGTCATTGGAGTTATAAGGGAAAATCTTTGTCTCAAAAAATTCAGAATCCAGAAATAAACAGAAAGAAAGAACAAAATTAATACACATAATCATAAGAACATGGAATCATAGAGTGCTTTTTTTGTGGAAGGGGCCATTAAAGGTCACCTAGTCCAACCCCCCTGCAATAAGCAGGGACATCTTCAACTAGATCTGGTTGCTCATAGCCTCAAAGGAGGTGTGGGGGAGATGGATAGAGATAGGTGAGGAAAGGTTTTTGGAGAAATATGGAGAGAAATGAAAGAGACACGTGGAAGATGGCATTACTAGAAACACATCTGGAGGAAGGTGCCCTGTGAAAGAGGAGGTGCAGCTCTGTGGGGTGATCTGTGCCAGGGCAGGAAGAGACACTTGCCCATGAGAGATTAAAAAAAAAAATCTGATGCATACAGCATCTAAATTCTTTTATTTTTAGGTGTGCTTGTCTGGATCAGGGTGCTGTGATGCAGGTCTGTATGGAATGAGGGGAGATTCACTGCTTTGAAGCAGTGATGGTTGTGCAAGGTTCTTAACCTTGGCTCTAGAAACACAGCAGTCATGCACCAATGTGTGACTCCATGACAGATTGGAAAAATGTAAATAATTCCAATGCATACAACAATTAAATCCTCTTATTTTAAGTACCAAGTCCACACAGTCACTGATACTAGACACAGACTACTCTAGTATCTTCTCAGTATTCCTCTGGATGTTCTACTCCATGTGCTGTGACCATATTTCTGGTGATTTGCTCAAACCTAATGAAAGAGCTTTTTACAGCACTGGAAGTGAAAGTTCACATCAAATTATCCTGAAACTATCCTCAGTACAAAACCCATTTCACTGCCTCGTATAGCCTATTGTCTTGATAATCTCTTTTTTATCAAATCAAATATTTCCTGCTTTTAATAGGGTACTGGGCCTTAAAGCACAACCTCTACCTCAGAAACATTACAATCTTTAAACACCTCTTGGAGATAATCCCCATCTTTCTCACTGTTTAGCTGCAGCTCTAAATCTTCAAATTGCTTCCATCTCCTTTTTAATCTCAACACCTCTTTTGCCCAGTTTTGATGACCTGAATTTGTCCTGGAATAAAACAAAAGAAAAAATTCTGCTTTTCTACCCATCTCACAGCTCAAATTTATTTGTGGTATTTAAACACTGTTATTTCATTTAAGTTGAGCAGTTGATAAATATTAATGCTAGGTGTACAAAGACAGCAGTCCGGGATGTGTTTCTTTTTTTTGTCTTATCTCCCCTGAGAGGACAGACAGCAAATAATGTAACTAAAATCATAGAATCATAAAATCATTAAGGCTGGAAAAGACCTCTAAGGCCATTAAGTCTGACCAGTCACCCAACATTGCCAGGTCCACCATTAAACCGTGTCCCTCAGCTCCACATCTACACATTTTTTGGGAATTTCCAGGAAAAGTGACTCCACCATTTCCCTGGAGAGCCTGTTCCAAAATTCAGTGCAAAGTAATGGTGGGTGTGAATCCATGTATTCACCTTGGATGTTTGTGGTACATAAGAAGTAATATCCCTTTTCAAATATAATAATGTACTTTGCCTGTACAGTCAAATTATCCGTAAAATTCTAAAGACATAAGGGGGAGAATGATGTTGAATCCCTCTGAAATCTTGAATACTCACATGTTCTATGGTTGCCTTCATGCTTTATGTGACATTTGTGACATCACAGTCATATTGTCCTCATGATATCATGTGACTCCTTTATACAGAGCCACGTTTTCTAGTATGATGGGAATAAAGTTCCACCATTGTTTCTAGGGATTCAGTTTTCTGGAGATACTTGTCAGTACATTGGGCATAAAAAGCAGGAACTCTTCCACCCCACAAACTAAGATCATAATTTGTACAAAAATGTCCAAACACCAAAGTTTATTGAGACCTTTATGATCACGCTGAGGGTTGTGTTTTGACAGCTAAAAGCCAAAATGTATATTTATTTCTGGTAAAATAAACAAGATATAGCCCCATAAAGGAGCAGTAATTAGTAATAGTGTGCTAATCACAGTGTGTGATGTACCAAGAGACACATTTTTTGCTTTAATAAAATTACTCTATGTATGAAAAAATGAAAAGGCCAAGTCGTGGATCTCATACCTCTTCCTCCTCCTCTAGTTTGTGCAGCTTCCACCGGTCCAAGAACCTACCAAGACCTGTTGCAGGATAAAATAGAAAATGGAGATTGAATAATGATGGAGATTTTCCAAGAGTAAGATCTGTAGGAGTAATTGAAAATCCAGTGGCATCCTACACACAGCTAATTGCAAGTGGACAAAGGACTGCAGGACATTCCCATCGGTGCATAGAGAGAGAAATCTGTTGGAGTCCAGGGCACAGAGAATGTCTCTCTGCATGTTTTGAGAGGTCCTGATCTTCAGCAGAACACTGCTTTTAACTTGTGTCCCTGGAGAAAGTTACCAAGGCTTTGGGATGAGTTAGAATCCACAGGTGTGTGAACCAGATAGTAGTATGTAGTAATGTAGCTTATCACAGGGTGAGAAATTTAGGGTTTTAGGATTTTAATGCAGGAGTATATAGGAAGCAAGATGGAGAATTTTGGGCATTGTCTCATCTCCTTCTTGTTCTTCTACTCCATTTTCTGTAGTTTTGGTGGCACAAAGTTATTGGTTAGAGAAAGACGTAGAGTAGGTGTTACGTGAATAGATTAATAAGAGTTATTGGTAGAAAAGCAGAAACAAAGTACTTTTTAGAAGTTAATTGGACTAAATAGTTTTAAATAGCATAAATGGTTTTAAAAGACCTTGAATCTGTGTGTCTAGGCTCCATTTTGTGCCTTGCTTTCTGGTGTGCTAAGTCTGGTGCACTAGACTTCAAATAAGAGAAAAATAAACAATAGACCAAAGAGAGAGAAACCAAGAGTCTCGTCTGTTTTTCATCCCTGGCAGAGAACTCAGGAGGTGACCTCCTCTCAGAGGGCCCACGAGGGGGATCGTGGACCCCTTTTTTTTTTTTTGTCAGTTCCACCAGAAACCTGACACAATCCTGAGTTGTCAGGAGTGGACAGAGCACTGACCTCAGAGGCTTTTGCCATCTCTAATTTTAATGGTTCCTCCAGCTGCATAGCTTAGAAATACAGGGAGAAGTATTTAAATGATTTGTGAGGTTTGCACATCCAAGGAATATTTTAGCTGTTGTGACATCCTGTAATGGGCTTGGCAAAGAGAAGACAGGAAAAGCAAACCATCCTCTTGGCCTGGATTTGCCAGAAAAGTCTCTGCTTTCTCCCACTGATGAAAGTTGTCATTTCTCTTGGAGCTCCCAGTGTGTGTCACTGGCAGAGAGGAGGGAGGAGGAAAAGGGGAAAAAATAAAGAATTTTTTTTTAAAAAAAAAGAAAACCTCAAATCCTAAAAGTCATCACGACAAACTTGCCGCTGAGTGAAGTTGCTGTCTGGCTGAGCGTGGTGACTGCTGTGCTGTGACAGATCCTGTCAGGGAGGCACTGCCCCAGCTTGCAGGTGTAAGCATGACCTATCAAACTGAATGGGAGCTGACAGAAGGGATTTCTGCACCGTGAAACGGAGAGCTGACACGGAAACAGTGACGTGTGAGGGACCGAACCACCGCGAGCACAACTGTCACAGATGATGTCCAGAGAAATGACAGGAGAATACTAACTTTGGTTGATGTCAGTTTAGTTGTCCTTTGTGTTTGGAAGAGTTACTGCTAGGAAGGGAAAAAATTTTAAAGCATGCAAGGGAGAAAAAAGAAGCAGCAAAAAATCCATGTGCACATCCATTTCAGCTCAACATCCAAAGCAGTTTTTATTTCTTCTCGCAATATTATTAGCATAAACAATTTTATTTGTTGGATTTTTTTTGACATGCCTTCTTCTGGCTAGAATGGTAGGTTTATATACACTATTTTAAGACTGGTATTTTATTTAGTCTACTGACAACACCAACAAAGAACTGCTGTGACCACTGCAATCAGCTAATTATTGCTACTTCTACAAGGATAAAATCAATTACCTTTTCACAGCAAGAAGTGAATATTTTCAGTATTTTCTGAGTATAAGAATTAAAACCATTCCCTAAGATACCTAAAGTTTGTGTCACATTGTTTTGCAGACTTACTGCATTGAAAAGCACTTTGTCCCTCCTCCTGCTATGGTTGTGTGTCATTCTACAACTCTCTGGGCCAGGAGCAATCTCTTCCTTGCACTTTCCTAAGTGCAATAAAATCTCATCTAGAACAGCCATCTCTAGTCTGTGTCTCGTGGAAATAACCTCACTGTAGAGCAGAAATGGTTTAAACTGTTGAGATTACAATAAAAACATAAAACTTCTCATCTTTTTATGGATTATTCAGCCTGACTGGGAGTGCTGATGTTGGACAAACTCTAAAGACTCCATAGATCAAGAGACAGGAGATGAGACACGACCTCCCTGCTGCCTCTGCCTGTGCCAGGTTGGATGGCAGGACTGACGTGAGGGCAGTGAGATGTGAGGGCAGCCCTTGGGAGGAAAAAGGCTCCCACTTCTCCCATGGTTTCAACTATGTTGAAATCCAGGGTACAGAGAATGTTTCTTTGCTTGTTTTAGGAAGCCCTGATTCTTTACAGAACACTGCTTTTAACCTCTGTCCCAGGGAAAAAATTGCCAAGGCTTTGGGAGTTGGAGAATACAGGTGTGAACTAGATAGCAGTAGTAGTAATAGTTTGTCACAGGGTGAAGAATCTAGGGTTTTAGGATTTTAATATGAGAGTGAATAAGAGACAAGATGGAGGATTTTGGGTGTTGTCTCCTCTCCTTATTGTTCTTCTTCCACTCCATTTTCTATAGTACTGGTGGCACAAAGTCATTGGTTAGAGAAAGCAGTGGCATAGGTGCTACGTGAGTAGATTAGTAGAAGTTATTAGTAGAAAAGTAAAAACAAGATATGTGTTAGAAAGTAATTGGGCTGGTTAGCTTTAAAAGTGCTTGGTTTTGGGTGTTTGGAGGCCATTTTGCTCCATTTTATGCCTTGTTTCTCATATGCTAAGTCTGGTGTGCAGATGGCATACTGAACTAAAGATACGAGAAAAGTAAACAACAGCCCTGAAGACCAAGAAACAGAGAGTCCTGCTCGTTTTTCACCCTTTGCCAAAGAACTCATGAGGGAACGTCCTCCAAGGGCCCAGGTTGTAGGTTCCCAGCCGTGTGGGGGACCACCAAAAAACCCCACAAATAGAATACACCAAAAACTTTTCTCCAAGCCTGAAAGCAAAGTGGATTCTAAAATCCTTCCTTCCTCTGTGACCAAAGTGCCCCAAAGTAGATCCAAACCCATATTCTTATTTTTCTGAGCAAGTAGACATTGCCCAGGACAAATTACAGATGATGAGTAAAATATAGACTGGAGAGAGACCCAAATAGTAAATTTCTTATTCTGTTCCCTTAGTGGTTTGAGGTTGTTTAAAAAGCAAGCAACCAACCAGACAAAAATCCCCAAAATTCAAACAAGTTGATTTAGGTCAAGTTCATATAACAGAAGAGCAGAGTTTATTAAAATTTATGTTTTCAAATGAGGCCCAAATTTATATTTCAGGGGCAGGTTGGATGGGTCTTGGAGCAACCTGGTCTAGTGGAAGGTGTCCCTGTCCATGACAGGGTATGGGACGAGATGAGCTTTAAGGTCCCTTCCAGTCCAAACCATTCTGGGATTCTGGGATTCTGTGGATGGGGTTAACCAGAATATTTTTGCCTGACCTTGGGTGAGTTCCTTTCTCTTCCTTCACCTTTCTCCCTGGATCTCATCTGCTTGATGGAGAGATCCATTTTCTTTCTGAGTCAAATTCCAAGTCTACAGAGGTCTGTAGGAGTGTTTCCATTGACATCTCAGGGCTCTGGACTAGCCCATCAGGAATTGTGCTATACCTCGTTCAGATGTGGAAAAATTGCATTTGAAGCCTCCAAATGCTCCTACATTGTAAATAATAGTCAACATTTCATCAAATTGATTCAGTTGGCTATCAAATCAGATTGTGGTTACAGCTGATCAAAGCCTGAAATGTTTGTTTACAAGCACTGTCTTTATTTTCATTTGTTCCAGTTGAGGAGGAATAAAAGCCAAAAATTCATAAATGTCTTAGAAGGTGGAATTGCTGAAGCATTTTCTTTCAGAAAATTAATACAACTTTATTAAAATTCCATATATACATAGCCTGAAATGTCTTTTTTTTTTTTTTCAGGTGAATGATATATTGAAGCAAAACAGACAAAATTATTAAATATGAAACTATTGAAATAGTGTCAAATTATTCATGATGTGCTGGATTTTGTTGAATTGCTGTGCATCAACAGTATGTTAGAATTTAGTGAAACCCCTCGTTTTCTGACAGAAGACGGTTTTATCCAAAGCCAATTGAGTCTTTTCTAACACCAATTAATTCTGATCGCAGAACAAATCACATAATAGATGGTACATGTGATCAAAGCTCTAACAAATTGCTCAGAAATGTTAAGATTATATGATAGATTTTCTTTATTTGGATATCATAGGCAGATATGGCACCAGCCACCATATGATAAAAGACATGGAAGAAACAAACTACCTGTAAACATTTCCCATTCATTATCTTGAGTTTCTGCTACCCTGTGACAAATCATTAGTTGTAGTGTAAGGCAAGCTTTAAAAATGTAATTACTTAATCATGCAGTTAGTTCCCCATCAATCCTACCAGCACTTGTTCTTAACTAGCTTTAAAGAACAAAATTAGGAGTAATTTGTAAGCAAAAGTAATTGAGGGAAGGCTGATATTGCCAAGGTGTTGACAGCAGTGCACATGGTGGTTTTTTTTCTTTTAATTCCCTGGCAGAGCAGTGGTCTGCAAACTTTGCTGAACAGCACTGCTGGCTGGTGGAGCCTTAAAACATGTCCTGGTGTCCCAGGACTGAGGTCAGGAATGGGAATTGTTCTCGCTTTGTGTCACCACCTTCATGGGCAGCAGAAATGAGGCATGGGATGAAGAATGGATGGGTCCATGAGACCCGGATATCAATCCTTCAATTAATCCAGTTTGTATTTCAGAGACTGCAGCATCAGTAACGGCACAGAACCGGAAAAGGGAAAAGATGTGTTGAGAGCAAGAAGAAATAGCACTTGTAGTCAATGGATGTTATGTTTCATAAAACTCCAGGGGATCTAAAATAGGGTAGAGGAAAAATGGGTGGTGAATGGAAATTTTTTAATGTGATCTGTTTCACTGGAGAGTGTAGATTAATCAAAGCTTGAACTATCAGAAGGAAAAAAAAAGTATTTTTAACCCTCTTTTCACCTGTGAAAGTTCTGAAAAAAGGTTTGAAATTACTCGAGAGACTGGTCTTGTCATTGGCAAGGATGAAAACATCTAGTTACTTGATTTTAATCAATTTGTGAACTGCAGTGTCTGCATGTGGAAAAAAACAGTGGCCAGCAGGACCAGGGCAGGGATTGTCCTTCTGTGCTGGGCACTGGTGAGGCCACACCTTGAGTCCTGTGTCCAGTTCAGGGCCCCTCTATTCAGGAAAGACCTTGAGGGGCTGGAGTGTTTCCAGGGAAGGGAATGGAGCTGGGAATGGACTGGAGCACCAAGAGTGGCTGAGAGAGCTGGGAAAGGGGCTCAGCCTGGAGAAAAGGAGGCTCAGGGGGGACCTTGTGGCTCTGCACAACTCCCTGCCAGGAGGGGACAGCCAGAGTGAGGGTTGGACTCCGCTCCCAGGGAACAGGGACAGGACAAGAGGAAAGGACCTCAAGCTGTGCAAATATCCCAGGTGGATTTTTTGCAAGATTTCTTCTTCTTGGGAAGATTAAGTTTCCATGCAGGATACTGCAGATGGAGGTAGACTGCTCAGGGAGATTTCTCTTCCCCTGTCAATATGCCATGGAGGAGAAAAAGACCAAGAATAGCCAAGTCAAATGGAAAAATAAAAGTGGAGTTCTCTAAATTAAACTTGTCTACTTTTTACCAAATACTTCATAAAAACTTATTTCAGGATGTGTCTCTTTTGAAAATTGTTTACTTCTTTTAGAGAAATTTGGTCCTAATTTGGGAGGAGGGGGTGTTGGATCAGTTTTCACCCTTTTGCAGCAGTCAGCAAGGCATGATGAACTAAGGCAAGAACAAAATTAAGAGTTTTCTGATACTGTGATCTATGCCCACCCAAATGCTTGCAGGAATACAATGGAAAAGAGTGGTTTTTCAGAAAAGACAATCCTTCTGGTCAGGGATGAGGGCTGGAGAAGGATATTCAAAGGAAATGTGATATGAAGAAGAAAGTGGAAATGGCTGGTGAAGGTTAAAGTTCACTATAGAAAGTGTCTCTATCCCAGCTCAACTGAAACTAATTAAGTGTGATTGCAACCCATTTCTTTTCAATAATTGTGCCTGTGGGTTTATTTAGGACATGATGTTGAATGATCTCTAAAGGCACAGTCCTTGTGACACCTGATATGATTGCAGCGGGTCTTTGTCAGCCACCTCTTGTCTCCACCAAGGGTTGGGGGATTTAATAAGAACCACACAATCAGCTCATCTGATTCTAAATCAACTTCTAAATTACTTGAAACTCTGGCTGTTAAAAGCTTGCCTTTTTCTGGTACTCTTGTCTTGACTGTGAGTTGCAAATAGGGAAGGAACAGAAAGTTACTTTGATAGGGCAAGGGGAATTTGGCTTCAAAATGTAAGAAGATATATTTAGATGAGATATTAAGAAGACATTTTTCCTTGTGAGGGTGGGGAGGCCTTGGCACAGGTTGTGGCTGCCCCATCCCTGGAAGGTTCAAGGCCAGGTTGGACAGGGATGGGAGGAATCTGATCTGGTGGGAAGAGTCCCTGGCCATAGAAGGAGGGTTGGAACTCGTTGGTCTCTGAGGTCCCTTCCAACCCAAAATGTTCTAGGGCTCCATGAAGAGCTGCACACTCACAGCTCCAACGTGGTGCTTTGCATCACGGCGTGTCAGAGGCACGGAGGAAATCATCCCAAGCACTGCACTCAGGTAATTTAACTTCTTCTTTTCCTTAGAGACGTTGTGTGGGTGGGCCACGATTTTCATTTGCTGTTTTAACCAGCAGGTATTTCAGCAACAGAAACAAGAGTGTTTGCCTCTAAGGAGGGGGGCTTTGTACTCAGCAACATATAAGGCATTTAAGGAAAGATGAGCCAGCTTGACACATCCAAAATCAAGGAAAAAGGCAAAGTGAGCTCACCCAACAGAAACCATTTGCTCCTCATGAACTCTCACCCCAAACTCCACACTTTCTAAACTCTAAGGATGGGTCTTGTTTAAACAATTCATAATGTGATGGTACTCAGTATTTAATGAAAGCACTGAAACTCTTTCACGGTGCCACAGATTCACTTGCTGAACATGTCATGAGGCAAAATTTTATAGGCATTGTAAAATCTTTTTACCACACACAGCTGCATTACCCAAAATGACTCAAATCTGCAGGGCATCTGAAACACACACTACAGCAATAATAGGCTTTGCTGCTTAAAAAGTGATTATGACTAATGCACAAAAACAATTATCACCAAGCTTAATTGCAAAGGATTAAGCACAGTACATATATGTATATAATTATGCATGCACACATTTAAATTTATGTTCATATACATCACATTCCATATCTAGGATCTTACTAGGAAAGAGGATCTAACAAAAAAAAAGATGAGGGGAATGTGGGTATTTCTGGAGGAAAAAAAAATAAAGAAAAGAATGTAAAGCAAAAATAACCCCACAAAACCCAGAAAGAATGTGTTTAGCAGAAGATATGGAAGCCAGCCAGAAAGCACAGACAGTGATCTGAGTGTTAAGGGTGAAGAGGGGTTTACTGAGAATGATTATACTGAGTCCTGTTGGAGCTGAATGTTCACTGACAGCCCTCTCATTTTCGGAGTGATCTGCAATGGATCCTCAAGTGAAGACTTCAAAATATGAAAAAGGTTAAATTCTATTTACTTCCTGCATATATGTTCCCATCTTCCAGGAACATAAGTTTTAAAAGGGTTTATAAACCAGAGGTACAACCTGTGTTTTTATTTATTCTCATCCTTGGAAGTGTCCAAGGCCAGTTGGACAGGGCTTGGAGCAAACTGGTCTAGTGGAAGGTGTCCCTGCCCATGGCAGAGGATGGAATGAAATTAATTTGAAGATCCCGTCCCCCCAAACTGTCCTGTCTTCTCTGATTTTTAAAGTCTGAATTAACTTGTCTTTTATGATTTTTTGCTAGCTGCTTTAGGAAAGAGCTTATATTTTTTTGCCCCAGTAACCATATTTTCATGAACTTCCATTCCTAAATTTTCTGCCCTGTGTACTGATATTCTTCCAGGCTATCAAGATTGCCTGGCAGTATGATCTGGAGAAAGGTGCTGTATTCCTACACTGGCTAAATCCAGGACAGCACATAGCTACTGGCTACTGCCCAGCCCCACCACATTGAGTCAACTCAGTGGATGTACAAACTTTTCCTATAAGACCAGCAGAACAGGTACCAGCTGCTTTGTTACAATCATTGTTTGAAGAGGTTGTTGTTATTTTTTCTGAGCTTCCAGCTGTGATGGTCCCTAAAAAAGGAGGCAGTTGTGATTAAAGCAGAAACAATTAGGAAAAATGAGCCAAACCCTCAGCTGTTGCCATCTTCATTGACTTCAAGAAAATTAGGTCAACTGATGTCAATTGGGGGCCCCACCAGTTGAGTTATCTCTTCCTTCTGCTTCAGGCTTTTGCTGTGACCTTCAGTAATTACACCATGCAGCAGGCACACAAGTGGAGAGACTAACTTGTTTAAAATGAGGTGGATAAAAGAGAAGAAAAAAAAAAAAACAATTATTATTAGTAGTATGAATTGCAGTAGGGCCCATGGGCTGGAAAAGGCAATATTTGTAGTGTGCAATCAAACATGGATAGGATGATGCCTGGGAACACTCTGTTCCACCAGCAAGGCTCTGTCAAGCAATCCTTTCACCCCTGGCTGTGGATCACTGTGTTAATAACTGTGTCAAGGCTTCCTTGATTGTGCTGCTACAGATGAGTCGTTTGATGCAGCTTCAGACTCTGAGGCTGCGTTTGAATTAGCAAACCTGCAGCAGCAGGTCAGTGGCACAGTGTACCTCCTCCCATTAAATCCTCAGCACAGCCACTGGGTTGTCTTTAGCTGTATTTTTACAGAAAATGGTTTGGGCAACAGCACTGGAGCACTCCCCATCAGCAATTTGGATTTGAGGGTGACAGTGATTGTGTGTGTGGCTATAAACACTGCTGTGCCAGGTGCTCTGGCTCCCAGAATGGTCCCTGGCTCTGTTTAAACATGCAACATATGAAGCTGAAGAAAATCCAGCATAGCTCTGTGCTATCTGTTTGTTCTGTACTCAGACATCTCCTATTGAAAACTGAGGTTCCTAAATTTATGGTGGGCAAAAATTACGTATTGGCTTGAAGACCAGCAAAATACAGGCATTCTGCTTGGCTGCTCTACTTGTATAGATCTTAGGATTGTTTTGGCTGGATTTATTTTTTTTTTTTTTTAATAATTAGAGTGACAAAACTTTGGGGCCTATAGTGATGCTTCATCATTTATGTTTATTAAAGATTGATTTCACTGAATCTAAAATCTAGGCATGTGGCATTAACTCAACAGCTGCTACAGTGGGAAGAGACACAGACTTCTTCAGAAGAAAATCTGCCCTACATCTCTTAGATGTGTCTCTCCAGATGGGACAAATTTCCTTCTGGATGTGCACATCCTCCCCTATCAACCGTTATGGGAGCCGAGACGAGTTGCTTGGAATCTATGCCTGGTGTTTTAATGATAAAATTAAGGAATGAATTACATTCACAGACCTGAAGTTTGTTAAAGGAGGTTAGAACTTCCAAGATTCTACGAAAGTTAATGGGAATTAGGTGTTTAAAGCCAAAATTTGGGTAGAACAGGGCTGGTTCTCCTAGAGAAATATAGATTTTTTTTCTGATTTTTTTTTCCCAATCAGACTCACTCCACATGACATTCTGGTTAGGTAGAACTACATCTTGAACTTTTGAAGGATATCTTAAAAGTTGTTTAGAAACCAGAGGAAAAGTTATGCAAAGCCTAAAAAAGTTTAAAATTAATGTATTTTTTTCATAGGCTTTAAAATATATTTATGTGAGCTTTTTCATATTAATGTTATATTTGAAAAATTAATTCTGTTTTATTTACTGGTGATAAACTGGACCTTTCTTGTTAAAATCTGGTGTCTTTTAAAAACTTAAGTTTAAGAAAATGTCAGCAGAAAAACCTGATATTTTACCCAAAGGCTGCTGTGTTTTGCATTTCTGATGGAAAAAAAAAAATCGGGAAAAAAATTTATTAGCTTTTTAGGAGAACATCTGTTTGTGATTGACTTAAGTCATTAGTTTGGTGTTTTTGTTTTGCTTCTTTTTTTTTTCTCTCTTGAGAACCAATCTTCAATCTTGTTTCTATCCTTTCTAATAAAAATCTCCGATTTTGCTCTATCAGTTTTGAAGAGACCAAAACGCTCCATTTTTCACGAGGGGGAGAAAATAGCAGTGATTAAGTCGAGCTCTACACCTCTCAATAGAAAACAGATATTTTTTATGGAAAGCGGCCACAGCTGCACATAACAACATGCATTAGTGCATCTTGCAGGGAAATGAAATCGAACAGCAAGACACGATCATAAGCCTATCTTGGAGTGTAGTCAATTTGTCCAGTAAATATTGTGGCATTAACAGTTTTATTTGTTGATCATTTCTGATGTTAATGGTAATGGGCCCCTTTGGTATTGGGATATTTATGTCTGACAGTGTGGTGCAATTTACATTAATAAGACTCATTAATTTCAGATGGTTTCTGCTATGGAGGAAGGAAATATTAGAAGTGTTTTGTGTGGTTTTTTTTTTTTTTTCAGTATTAGTCTCTCTCTCCATGCAGCACAGAGCCACTAAGCTACATGGCTGTACAACAATGAATGCTCCCTTGTTGTTGCTATTAATGATTTCCTTGCCTGCCAAAGTTGAGGGTGGATAGCTGCCTCTTGGAGGAACTTTCTTGCTTCCACATTTTATTAGATTTTTCTTCTTTTCCTTAATTTTTCTTTTTTCTATTCCCCCCCACTTTTTTTTTTTTGAGGTTTGTTTTTTGAGGTATTTTTTTACTTTTGGGGGTTTTTTAAAGTTGTTTGGTTCACTTGGTTTTTGGTCTGTAGAATTCACAATCTCAAGCAAAACCAGGAAGAATTTCTATTTCCTCCTCCCATTTTCTGCATCCTCTTGGCTTCCATGATGATGACAATCCTGGCCATCATTTAGAATCTGGATGCTAAAATTAATTACAACTTTGTGGGAGGATCTATAAGAGAAATGACAATTCCTTCCTTGAAAATGGTACGAATGACTCAGTTCTTTCCTGTGTTCAATTTTTATAACAGGAAATAGAAAGCTAATTACTGGTTATTAAGGGCTTTCTAAGTCTCTCTCTCTTTTATTAGTCGGACAATGAACAGTTACTTTGTATGAGATGGGAAAAGTCAAAGCAAATAATTTATTGGGACTGATTTCCATAATGGGTTTTCAGGCACAGGCTCACGGCAGTGGCAGTGACATGACAGCCACTGTCCTGCCTTAGCTGCAAAATGGTTTTCATTCTTTGTGAAAATGGAAAATTCAGTATTTTAGCTCTTTAAAACTGAGACAGACATACTGGACAAAAGTGCACAGACTCACACTGTCTAATTCCACAATGTGAAGGTTCTGGTCTCACTTGGGTTGAGGGTTGGTTTTTGCTGTTTTTTGGTTTTGGTTTTTTTTTCAATACCTTTTCCTAGTTTATTTTGCAGTCTCTAAAAAACATAAATTTGAAGATGTCCTCTTTTTCAAGAAACCTAGAAATCATGATACTTTCTGAAGGAACTAATTTGGTCAGTTAATTGTATAGGTAAAGCTGAGGAGTAGGGCTTTGTAATTAAAATGTGAGGGTTTAGTGCTGGGAAAAAACCCCAAAACAAACACTGAGGGTTTTATTCAAATCTGATTGCAAAAATGAGAGTTGGGGTTGTTCAGCCTGGAGAAGATAAGGTTGCAGGGAGACCTTAGAATCCCTTCCAGTGCCTAAAGGGTCTCCAAGAGAACAGGAGAGGGACTTTGAACAAGGACATGAAGTGACAAGACATGGGAGACAAACGGACAGACCGCAGGGTTAGGTTATAGATGAGGAATAAATTCTTTCCTTTGAGGGTGGTGAGGCCCAGAAAAGCTGTGGCTGCCCCATCCATGGAAGTGTGTGAGGCCAAGATCATACGATGGTTTGGGTTGGAAGGAACCTTAAAGGTGATCTCATTTCATTCCCTGCCATGGGCAGGGACACCTTCCTCTATCCCAGGTTGCTCCAAGCCCTGTCCAACCTGGCCTGGACACTTCCAGGAATGGGGCAGCCAGAGTTTCTCTGGACAACCTGTACCAGATCCTCCCCACCCTCAAATACTTCCTATACCTTTCATATTCTCCCCAGGTGTTTCTAACCACCTTCTTTTTCCATCAGTTCTCCTTTCACTGATTGAATGAAGAGATGAGTTCTGATGAGCACAAATAGCCCTGCACAGATTTCCCCCTTTTTCATAACTTGTTGACAGTTTCATTATTTCTGTTCAAACGAACCGGAAGCGTAAATTCTCGCTCTTCCCCTTTGCCTGACCGCGGGCAGATGCTGAACAGCAGTGGGAAAAATAACTGTCTCCCAGCTTCCCTGAAGCAAACCAAAATTGTTACCCCTGGAGCTGAGTGAGATTTCAGGGGCAAGCTGAGAAATGCACATTTCTCATGATGATGCGCTGATTAAACTTTCCTCTTTGTGTGTTCACGTCCTTTGTTTGCACCAAAGACCAGAGTGGCTCTGTCTGCAATGCAAACTCCCCTTCTGTGGGTACTTTCTAATGCTGCCAACAACAACAAAAAAATGCAATAAAACAGGAAAGGGAGATATAAAATAAAAATACCAATGCAATGGAACAAGTTTACTATGCCAAATTAATGTCCTTATGGTACCGTCATATTAACGCTCTAATTCATATTTACATGGTGACTGCAGAGAAATACAGATAAGTTTTATTTTCTCTCAGTGTCCCTCTTTCTTTGCAGCTATACAGTTGTCATTCATATGAGCAGCTTGTGGATGTCACCTACTGATTCCCCAAGAAGCAATTTTACAAATGCACCAGGCAATATCAGGGTAATATATACCCTGCAGGTACATATTACCCTGCAGGCTGGGGGACGAACAGATCAAGGCTGAACTGCCAAGGAGGACTTGGGGTGCTTGGGATGTTTGGAGGTGCTGGTGGGTGAGAGCTGGCCATGTCCCATCTGTGTGCTCTGGGACCCAGAAACCCCCCATGCCCTGGGCTGATCCCCCAGCGTGGGCAGCAGGGGAGGGGGGAATTCTGCCCCTCTGCCCTGATCAGGTGAGACCTCACCTGCAGAGCTGCCTCCAGATCTGGGGTCCCAGCACGGGAGGACACAGACCTGACATGACCACTAAGATTATCAGAAGGATGGGTCATCTCTACTGTGAGGAAAGGCTGAGAGAATTGGGATTCTTTGGCCTGGAGAAGAGAAGGCTTCAGGGTGACCTGATTGTGCCCTTCCAGTACCTGAAGGACCTGACAAGAAAGGTGAAGACAGTCTGTTTTCAGGGGCGTGTAGTGATAGGTCAGAGGGGAATGGCTTCAGACTGAGGGTAGATTTAGACTGGATTTTAGGAGGAAATTCTTTACTCAGAGATTCCTGAGGACCTGACACAGGTTGCCCAGAGAAGCTCTGGCTGCCCCTTCCCTGGAGGTGTTCAAGGCCAGCTTGGATGGGGCTTGGAGTAACCTGGGATAGTGGAAGGTGTCCCTGCCCATGGAATGGGATGGAACAAGACGAGCTTTAAGGTCCCTTCCAACCTAAAGCAATCTATGATTCTGCGATTCTAACAAACCACAGTCAATAACCCACTTTAATCAACCCAAGAACATACCTTAAGATAATTTATCTGTTTAGGGGCAGATTCACCACCTATGAGAATTAAGACCTTATTCTGGCTGTCTTCTCCAACCAAATCTTACCAATACTTGAAAGTGTTGTAGAGTTTAATGCAAGTGAATAAGAATCAGAGACTTATTTTTCATTTTTTAGGATAGGTGTAGATGGGAATCATATTAGATTGCACCCTAATATAAAAAATATACAATTATTTATTTGTAATTTTGACCAAGTTGAGATATTTGGCTAGAAAATTATTTGTCCAGAGTTTATATCCAGACGCTTGTTTTTTATTTTGGTTTTAGCCTTTTTCCTCTTGAAGGGTAGTGAGTCTGATTTTTTTTTTTAATCTTTTGAAATGTTTATACTAAAAGGCCTTACTATTCAAAAGAACAAGAAGAAAGAATCATGAAGATATTATTAGTCCTGCTTGAGGAATCACTTAAAACAAGATCAGGGATGTTGTTCATGTGAAACCTTCCCAGATTTGGCCAAACTATAAGTTTTTGGAAACTGCTCAGTAATAAGACAGTGCAATTATCCAGTGGTTTAGTCTGAACTCAGCATGATTCAGCCCCTCACGTCTCCTGGAAGACTGTAGATCCTTGTCTGCTTTTCCTAGCTCCTAGGTCTCAAGGCTGGGCAGCCTGGGACTGTAAAGTACACGGAGACAAGGGAAAACCTTATGAGCAGTTTAGCAGGGGGCTTTTGATGTGGTGGTAGAGAGCTGCAGCCAACTCTTGGTGCTGGATACCTCTGTCAGTGGGAGCTGAGGTTTGAATCCTGTGGGTGGATTTGTGCTGGCAGAGCGCAGGTCAGAGGAAGGAGAAAGAAATTAAGAAATTGCAGAGTCCAGTGAAAAATTATGTGATGGAGAAATACGAGTCTGATTTTGTTGTTGTTTCTAGGTTTTAAACCTTAGGTGAACACCTGGACTGAGAAATAATTCAGTTGTTTTTTTTTTGTTGGTTTTTTTTTTGTTTTTTTTTTGTTTTTTTTTTTTTTTTGGAAACCAAACTAGAACATGCTGTTGGAGCCAGTGCAGAGGAGAACACAAAGAGAGTGCTGGGCCCCCTCTGTCCTGGAGACAGGCTGAGAGCTGGGGGTGTCCAGCCTGGAAAAGAGAAGGTCAAGGGGACACTTTAGTGCCCCTTCCAGTGCTTAAAGGGACTCCAAGAGAGCTGGAGAGGGACTTGGGATAAGGGATGGAGGGACAGGACACAGGGAATGGCTTCCCACTGCCAGAGGGCAGGGATAGATGGGATATTGGGAAGGAATTCTTGGCTGTGAGGGTGGAGAGGCCCCGGCACAGGTTGCATAGAGATGCTGTGGCTGCCCCTGGATCCCTGGAAGTGTCCAAGGCCAGATTGAATGGATCTTGGAGCAACCTGGGATAGTGGAAGATGTCCCTGCCCATGGCAGAGTGGGTGGAATGAGAGAATATACTGATAATATACCTTCCAACCCAAAACTTTCTTTGAATCTATGATTCTATGCAATCAGATCTTTAAAAAAATTATCTTAAGGGGTAGTTGTATGCTGGCAACCTTCAGCCTGGAACTGCTGAATTTCAGAATTTTCATATTTAGCATTCTGGGTAGATTCTTTATTTGCTTATTTTTTTTATTAGCTGAAATTTGTGTCTGTCACCATCCAAGTGAACCCACTAATTTTTCCCTGTACTTGTGACTCTATCCATGTCCTGTTTCCAAGAGGAGGCACTTGACTACTGGGCTTCTCACAATGCCCTGAGAGCTGCAGCCTGTTTTCTCCAAGAAAACTGAGGAAAAGGAAATAAATTAGCTGTAACCACTCCCAATGCCAATTATCAAGTTATATATAAATATTGCTTTCCCCAGCCAGTGACACAGACAGCTGCTTAGAGGTAGCAGTATGGAAATCACCTTCTGAAAGGTGCCCATTTCCTTGACAAGAGCACCAGGATATTTTCATGGGACAGCTGTATTTGCAGTTGTTCCTCCATATCTGAACATATTCCCTAAGCGGATTTGCTGTTGGTTCTCTGCTGGAAAAAAAGGTTCCCATTCTCAATGGCGACACAGCTTGAAATAAATCTACGTTACTTAAAAAAAAAAAAAAAGAAAAGAAACAAGCCACCGTTAAGAGTAAATTAAAGCAGATACGTGGGCTTTGATCAAGTTACAAGCAGGCAGAAGTGTTAATATACTGGAGCGTTTTCACAGCGGAAATGAATTACACCATGGGCCATGCAACTGTAAAGTCGAGCGGAAATTGTAACAAAAAAAAAAATCAACGACTGAGTCTAAACTGTGAAGGATGTTGGCAAATGTCCAGGAAAAGGTATGGCTGGTGCCAAGCTTGCATGAAAGAATGGTTTAACAGTCACTCCAATTGCTATAACTGCTGCTTTTTTTTCTCTCTTTTTCCTTTTTTTTTTCCCCTTTTAGCTGTTTTTCCTATTGTAACTAATCTCATTAAATAAGGCCCATTGTCTCTCCCCCTCAGACAACAGGCTCATTCAGAGGAGCTGTGCCATGCACTGAGATCCTTCAGCAGGGTCTGAAAGGGACAGCAGCACATCATAAAAAAATAGGATGGATTGAGTGCGTTCCACCCTGAAAGGCAGGAAAAAGCCTTCACAGCATGTCTGAAATTCAGCACCATTTGAAGACATCTATTGGACAAGCTTCTGTGAAATCCTATCAATGTTTAAGATTATTGGGAGGTGGGAGAGAGAGGAGTTTGGGCATGTCTGATGATTCCATAAACCTATGGCAGTGTGACAAAAGAGGAGATCAGCCACCAGGATTAGTGTGGGGGTGACAGAAGGAAGGCACAATTGAGTGCAGAGAAAGGTCAAGTTTGAGGATCTAATACAACTCCCTCAATGGAAATGGGAAGTTTTGCATGAAGTAATTAAAGAATTCAAGCAACTCTAGTTATAAAATACCTCATCACTTACCCACCCCTTCCCTTTTTTACAAGAATATTTGGTTGAATGAATGTTGATCATGAAAAAGCTTCTCAGAATGTAAAAGAAATAACACAAAACTTAGTCCTAACAAGAACGCGGAGATAGATATATTAACATCCTTATAACTATTACTATGTGTAACCACTGTTTGTAACTAAAATTCCAAGACAAATCTAAGTATTTGGTGCCATATATCATTCTGACACCCTGGGAGGAGAGACCAACCCCCACCTCTGTTCAGCTCTCTCTTTTAGGTAAATGTTCAGCTCACACTCTCTGCACCTCCCCTGCAGGATCGTCTAAAAAGCTGATGGCTAACGGACTGAATGGTCTATTTAAAGGGAAAAATAATTAAGAATTTGACTTAAAATTTCTTTATCTAAGCAGGACCAATACCTTTCAACCTTACTACAGAAAATCAAGATCTTTAGGACTTCTGACCATCACTGAGCAGCACATTCTGTGGTTGAGGAAAATTCCCCTGGTTAGGAAGAAAAACCAGCATATGGATAGAAAAACAAATGTATGGGCAGGCAATCCTCAGGTATTAATATTATCCTCAGTGCAATGATAGCTAAATTGTCAACTTCCAGGTGAGTTTCCATTCAGTGTTGCACCTATGGAGGACAATAAGTGGAATCCATGGGAATTAAATAACTTGTATTCTGGAGAAGAATGTTCTCATTAAGGAAATGCAGCACAAAGCAAAACCGAAACATCACAGAACCTGTAGCAATAGGAATAAATCACAACTATTAAGTAGATTAATAATAGCTGTCATGTTACATCCCAGAAGCTTTATCCCTCAGCCTTGGCATTTCTCTCCATAGTGGATTTCTCTCCATAGTGGTTTTCATTAATGGTTGCAGTTAAGAACAGCAAGAATCTGTTCTTTCCATTTCCATTAATATTTTAAGAAATAGAGGCATTGTGGGCAAATCAAACTCAGCTGGAACATGAGGTAAATCCCTCAGCCACAGCCAACTTGGATACCATTTTAAACAGAGCTAATCTAGATTTAAAGCTGCTGAATTAGACTTGATTTGCAGTCAAGTCAGTGAGAGCCAACTCAGATTGTTACTATCAGGTATAAGAAGACTCTGGATGTTCATCTGGTGTGAGTCATCTATGTACAGCACTGGAGTCAACAGAGCTATTTATATTTAATTATTTATACAGGGAGATAAAATTATTCATAATTTATACCTGTTGATCTGCATCCCCCGTGGTTTTAGTGCTTTACATAAAAGTTTAGTACCTGGACAGTTGTTGTGGGACACATCTGGTCTGGTGGTTCAGTGACAGATGTTTCCACTAACAGTAGTTTAAGCTATTTGCAGAGCCAGGAAAGATATTGCTGATTACTTTTAATATTTGGATCCTCCAATAAAGTGTTTGACTTTAATAAAGGTACTTTTCATGCCTTGCCTGTGACATTTCATGGGTAATACATTAGTAAGTGGGAATGCACTGAAGAATTATCAAATTATTTGATAACATCATGGGTCTCTCCTGCGTATTTGTGTACACGGATAAATTTTGAATTCTTCCATTAAAAAGCTGTGCTTCTGAAAAGGTATGGCCTTACCACCTATCTGAAAATTCCTTACAGAGATTCTGAGACTTTTCTTCCAGCTACCACATGTGAATTGCAAGGTAGATAATTTCCATGCATTGACATTCTTTCAAATATATACAGTGTTTTGCATTCATTTATAGACAGAGTTTGTTGGGTTTTTTTAAAGGAAAAAAAGCTCAACTGTGAAATAAGATGAGAGTTAAAACTTTGTAGGATCTTTGGAGAAATTTTGGTTACTTTGTGGCTCTTGCACATAACAAGGAGCAAAAAGGAGCCCTTAACACAACACCAGGAATAATGTGCATAATAAATAGAAATTCACCCCCAGGCACATTAGTAGTACCAGCTTGTACAATCAGAGGCTCACACAATCAGAAGAGTCCATGCTGTGCTTCACTTTTCATCCACTGCTGCTGATGGGCAGTACTGCCATGAGAGTGGTCCACTGGTTTTTGGTAAGGTCAGGCTGCTCCAGAATCTCACCCCACCAAATCTGAGAATCACAGAATGGTTTGGGTTGGAAGGGACCTTATAGCTCACCTCATTTCAACTCCCTACTATGGGCAGGGACACCTCCCACTATCCCAGGCTGCTCCAAGCCCTGTCCTACCTGGCCTTGGACACTGCCAGGGATCCAGGGGCAGCAACAGCTTCTCTGGGCACCCTGTGCCAGGGCCTCACCACCCTCACAGGGAAGAATTTCTTCCTGATATCCAATCTACATCTACCTTTCTTCAAGGCCATTCCCTGTTGTCCTGGCACAGCTTGCCCTTGCAAAAAGTCCTTTTACAGCCATCTTGAAGGTTCTCTTGATGTACTGGGAGGTGCTATAAAGTCTCCCCAAAGTCCTCTCTTTCCTCATCCATCACCAAAGTGAACAGCATGGTTTGGGTAACAGAATAGTTATTTCATTTAAGAAGTTCTTAGACCTTCCTGTTGCTTATTTCCAGGAAGCTTTTCTATTCCTTATCCATAGTTAAATACATTTACCCATCATTTTCCTGGTATGTTCTGAATTTCTGACATTGCCTATTCCACCCACGTGCCAATAGGACATGATGGTATTTGGGACAGGAAGAGTGGGATGAACTTCAGCTGACTCCATCAGCCACAGAAATAGATTTTTAAATCTCAGCCATTTACCACATCTCCTTTTAACTGCTTTAAAGCATCAGCTCTACTCTGAGGATGTTTGTTTCAAGCATCACATTTTTAATCACTCACAGGTGTTTCCACACTGCCCCTCTCTTGTCAGTGGCTCTGAGACAGATTTTGGAGGGCAGTTCAGCTGTGTGAATGTACAGTCTTCCTTCAGGATTCATTGTGACATTATTCACATCCTGATGATGGAATTAACTCACTCAGATTGAAACTGGGATCCAAAATACCCACATGGGAACAAATATCATAGATGCCTGGAGTTAGGAAAGCTGAGTCACAGCTCAATACGTTGAGGTAGTTGTCTATATGTGAAGTCACTATCCTGCTCAGATTTAATTTCATTTTAATTAAATTTTGATTCCTTTAATATATACTTTTTGAATTGTGTCTGTCACCCATTGGACCCAAACTTTCACTGCAGTTAAAATAAATGGTTTCTAAGTGTAATACATTTGCAATTCTCAACCTGACTTGCAGAGTAGAACTACAAACCCACAAAAAAATCTGATCTCTCCAAACCTTGTGAAGAAAAATATTCCCTTTTTATTGAACTTCATGCTCTGTTCTGGTTCACTCTTATTATAAACTGCTGTTGATTATCTAATTCTTCTGGGCATATGAGCAATGCCAGAATGTCAGTTTTATATTAAAAGGATGTAGTTTAAAAAACAAAACAAAACCCTAAATACAGAAATAAAATATGTGTTTAATTAGGGCTTTAATCTTTCCTGAGCTCATTAAAGAAAAAAAAAAGTGGGGAATGGATGCCCATAGGGTCTGATAATATTTTCCTAGAGTGAAAACTGCTCCTACAATATATATTAGTAAACATCCATTTGTGTTAGTAATTAACTTCAGTGTTTTGGTATCCATTTATTTCTCCTGATTTCATGTTCCGGTCCAGATCATTGTTAAATGAGCAGCACCATAATGTCCTTGATAGAACTGTTTGGACAATTGTTTTTCAGTTAAAGCTGAGCCATAGATGATCCCTATTTGCCCCACAGCTGGGCTTGCAGATCACTCCAGACCTTTGCTTTTGGGCAGATGAGCTGGACAGAGAAAAATTCTATAAAAAATTCATGTATTTTGAGGCTAGTGAACCCAAAATTTAGAACATTAAATTTCTCCAGGAAATAAAAATAGAGTTTTTGTTAGGCTGTAATAACATTAAAAAAATACATAAAGAAGAACAGGAAAAAAAAAGAACAAATAAAAAGAACCATTTCAGGGAAAAATGTTCATAATACACAGAAAAAAGGCTTCTAGTATATAAATCTGTAACCACAGACTGATAAGCAAAGCACAAGAGGCATGAGGAAGCAAGTGAAATTCCTTCTTCCATTAAAGAAGCCTGATCGAAAATATCTGATGAAAGCATAAATAAATAATCTCAGCACATAAATCGGGAGGAAAGAGGAAAATATATTGAAAGTGTAAGGATCACTGTGAAATTTCCAAATATTGTCCTGAAAAACCCAGAGATATTTTTCAGTCACAGGTGTTGAAAGCGTTTCACTGACAGGTGATAAAGGTATCTCAAAGACAGGTGAGGAACAGAGTGAAGGAAATAAATATTACTAGGTGGTTCAGAGGAAACTGAAAATACTTTACTGGTCATGTGAAGGACCAAAATAAAATACAAAAAATAAATTTAAATATTAATATTGTTCCTTAAATTATCAAATCTGAGCATACCTGCACATGTGTTTATATCCCTATCCCCTGTCTACAGATTTGTGGTGTGCATATTAAATGAGAGATGCAGAATTGTGTGTGTGTGTTGCTTTATATAATTAAACTCTTTTGTTTTCTCAATCCATTTCTGAAAGAAATATTTCCTGTAGATGACTTATTATGAAAAAAATGTTTGTAAAATTATGAAAAATGTAAATATCTCACTAATGTAAAAAAGTTAGAACTGTTCAGAACACTTCCACCCACCCAAAAGAAATATGAGCAGGGGATATTTTCAAAGCATGCTGTCCAGTCAAATATTTTTATTTCAATTACTTCTTTCTTTTTACTCGAGGTAAAGGTGTTGCAAGGGTCTCTTTTGAGCATGCAGCATCCTGGGCTTTTGTGTGTGAACTCTCAGCCTGTTCCTGGTCATTTTTTTGATGACTGCCAGGCAGATTTGTCCAAAAGCTTGGCAGACAGCAAGCCAACAATTGCAATCTATATCAGACTTTGGAAAAATATCTCAGTCTGTGCTCTGGCTCCTGTTAACTGCAATAGACAGAAAAGTGCAATGCTAATTTTCTGTGTAATATTGGCTAAGCCAATTAGGTTTTCAAACCTTTGTGCCTGAAGTTAAGCATATAAATTATTTTTAAGGTATTTAAATAAAATTGGCTAGGTTTTCTGAGAACCTTCTCAGTCAATTTGCTTTAGACTTCATTAAAACTTTAGGTGATCGCTGTAGCAGCATCATCCATGTCTGGGTTAAACTGAGACTTTTCCTTTTTATATTTTAAATCCCAATTTGGATTAGGAACTCAATTCTGAATTATGTCCTGATCTTATTTCTAAACTTGCCAAGAGCAAAATTATTATAAAGAATCCCAGACAGATATCTTGTTCAGGACAGGGACTTAATCCATATAGGAAAACAAGAATTATCCTGCATATTTTAACATGGAAATTTCAGCATGTGTTTTCATTTGAAACCAAAAGTTTTTCACTTTTTTTCTCAGGGCAAAATAAGATGCACTTCCTTTCTCTAATGCTTCATATGCTTATCTGGGAAGTGGGCACCAGATGCACAATTTTGCTTTTATTTGAGTAAACTGGGATATCCCAGCTGACTTTGGTTACTGGTATTATTGCTGAGCTATTGGTATAATTGGTATTGGTATTATTACTGGGATACTGATATCATAACCTGAATACGTTTTGACTGGTAAATTTGACCACAGAATTCTTTGCTATACTTGAGGAGTTATTCCAAAATACGTAGCATGACACATGATACATTTCTGTGGGAACTTGGTCTTAAATAACTGGTCTTTTCCAAGCACAATGTTTTATTCGGACTTCTAGGGTCCTGGAATTGGTATTTTACGACCTATTAGGTTAATTGCTTGGGATCATCCATACTATTTGAAAGATCTGTCTTCAACAGGAATGGGTTTTGCCTGTCAATTTGCCAAACTGACACAGGGAGATCAAGTTTATCCAACTGCTGCAAGGCTGTAATGTGATCCCGTTTATATGCACATACCACACATAGCAAAGTGGAACCTCAGTTCCTTATTAGAGTCTCTGAGTGCTGTGATAAAGTAAGTGAGAAGGATCAAAAAGACAAGGGAAATATACAGCTGCATTATCAGAGCAGCCACAGCTTCCCCTGAGACTGAAACTTCATTGCTTTAGACAGTGTATGTAGATGCAGTAATAAGTGGTCACTGCCCCTAGAAATCACAGAATCATGGAATGGTTTGGGTTGGAAGGCACCTTAAAGACCATCTAGTTCCACCCCTCTGCCGTGGGCAGGGACACCTTTACCCTGGTTCTGGCCAGGAGAGGGTTAATTTTTTGCAGTAGCCAGGAAGGAGAAGGTGGTGACCAGGACTTGGAGTTGATTCTATAACTCCTCACATCATTTTCTGAGAATGGGACACAGGCTTCCTCCCAGGCTGGGGTAGTGTGGGAGAGGTCAGGTATTTTCTGGTTTTGGGGATTCCTCAGGGTTGAGCAGTAACATTTCCTTTCTTCTACCCTCTGTCATCACAGCACTGTGGCTGTTACTGTTCATTTGCTTATCTCACTGCTGTTTCCAGTAAATTGTTCTTACCTCAACCCACTATCTTCACCTTCTGTGCCTCCAATCCTCTCCAGCCCTCTGCAGAGGAAAGGGAGAGGGAAGTGAGTGAGTAGCACATGGTTTGGAAGGATTTCAGTGGGAACTCTAAATTGGAGAATATCTTTTCTGAATCACAACACGTTCCACCAGACCAGGTTGCTCCAAGCCTCATCCAACCTGGCCTTGGACACTTCCAGTAAGGAGGCAGCCACAGCTTCTCTGAGCAGCCTGCAGCAGGGCCTCACCACCCTCACAGAGTGAGAATTCCTTCCTAAATACAACAGAAATTAATACAAGAACACATAACCTCTAGATAGTTTGTGGAAGAATTTTCCAAAAATACAAATAAATTCATCTTCAAGTGCAATCTGAAACTAAGAAATAGCAGTGTCCCTCTGAAAGCCGTGTTTTAACTGAATGAGAAGATGGGCTTCATGGAAGGTACAAGGTGTGAGACTCATCTTGCACCTTATTGAAAAGTTGTGCACGTAACACCAAATTTTCCCTATAGCCTCTGGAGATAACTCCTCTTCTCCTACCAGCAGCATCTCAGATAGGTGGGATGGATCACTTCAAATAGAATGTCCTTTTGCTAGCATTTTGGTGAGCAGCAGCAGAGGAAATGGATCTTCTCTCATGATCATCTTTATGGAGCCCTGAACCATCAAGATGATGGACCTGCTTGGCCCCTGGCAGCAGTACTGGTAATTGTGGTGGGATTTGTGTAGCAGCAAGGATTACACCATTTGGTGGTTATGCCATTCATTGGTTGGAAGACAAGCCTTCATAAAATGATGCAGAACCATTTAATTTTATCCTTTTAATGTAGCTGCTATTTTGTTGAGGCTTTTCTTAATCAAGGATGGTATTTTAATGTGATCTGGAAGTTGGTGAAAAGGCTTGGAAGCATTGTTACTGCTATTTATATCACTGTTTAGTTAGCAGTAGTGGGAGGTATTAATATCATAATCTGCATTATTAGAGTGAAATAAATGTTGGGAAACATTGGTCATGACAGAATGAAAACAAAAAAATAAAAAGAAGATAAAAATGTTCTCTCTCTTGTTTTTATAATAACAATAACATCTATAAACCAGCCCAAAGAATAAGAAGTATCATGTTAGAAACAAACATGGATATAAAAATAGTAACAAGAGCAACCACCAAATCTGCTCTTCAGACAGAAAACAAGGTAATTAACTCTGCTCCCATCCTGATGGTCTCATTTGAATTTATGCAATTTCCTTTATTTTCTCCTTTGTTTGTTCTATTCTCCTTTACCCGTGTGCTTTTATAATTTCTGTTGTTTATTCATGGTGGAGCTGGTTGGAGCTTTCAATCAAAAAAAGAAAAAAAATCCAGAATAGAGAGGGGAAAAAAAAAAAAAGAAAAAAACCTAAACAACTGCACTATCCTCCAACTGGCCAACATGGAGGTTGGAGACCACACGGGGATCAAAGCGATATGAGGACAACAGGGGTTTCATTAAAATGTTCTCCTCGCTGCCTGAGGAAAGAGCAGTGAGGACAGAGCGAGAGGGGGAGGGGGGAAGGGAAATCATCTGGTCCAAACAAGTTTAACTAAAAAAAAAATCCAAGCAAACCACCTGTGGTCTCCTTGGAAACTGGCTTGCAACCCCTCCAGCCACCTTTTAATGAAACCCCAGAGCCCCTTTATTAATTTATTAAAGAATCTATTTTCTGAAGATTCATAAACCGCGCATAACTCATATTCCAACACATCTCTGCTATGCTAATAGCGCGTGCTGCCATGAATAATTAATTCTTTAATTAGTAATAATTAGAGGTTGTTGTATAGGTCAAACCATTGGGCTGACAGCATGCTACTGTCAAAATGTCACTTGAATTAACAGGACTGTGGCCCTTTCTACACAGAATGATTCGTTGTTTGGGGTCCGTTGTCCCCTCCCCTCCAAATTTTATTGTTTTAAGGGTGAGTTGCTTTGGAAGTGTGGAACACATAAAAGGAAATGTTTAATAGCATTTACAGCACAAAAGAAAAGGCTGCAGACCTTCAGCAGATGCTTATAATGGTGGACCTCGGTCCGGGCATTGTTTGTTCCCTTTGTGGGGGGAAAAAAAAAGGAAAGGGATAAAAGCAGTTGCACTGACATTCTGGACTAAGCCAAATCATGCCTTTTTGCTTAAAATCACAAATTTTTTGTCAAAATCACTATTTGCTCTCCACATCCACGCAAGGGCTGCATTTGCAGGTCTGGTTCTTCTACTCAACGGGTGACCAGCAGAATTTAATCCTTGGAGCTGATACGCCAAGTGTAGGTTCAATTCCTTGTTCCTGTTCATAGCCTGAAGGAATCTGAACCATTTTCCCCCACTTTTTCAAGGGAATATAGAAGCCACTGGTATAGACAGGCTTGAAAACTGAGTTTAGTCCTGCTCTGCACTATGGGAAACAAACCATCCCCAACAACAAAAAGGTAACAAGTCACCCTATGAGTTAAGCAACTCAATTGGAAAGAAGATTGTTAAGAAGCAAAGGGAAAACACCAAATTTATGAGCGAAATATGCTGAAAGTATTGATTCTGCCTCTATTTTTTTCACTCCTGAGTGCAGCAGCTTCTGGAGAAGGACAGCAGCTCAAACCAAGGCTGCAAATTTCCCAGAAGGGTTCTTCCTTTGGGACATGAACTGCACCAGAATTTCTCCTTTTAGGAACAAATGACAGGGCTTATCTGAACTTTGGAACAGGCTCTCCAGGGAAGTGTCAGACTCACCCTCCTTGGAAGTGTTCAAAATTGGCACTTTGTGATATGGTTTAGTGAGCATGGTGTAGTTTGGGCAAAGGTTGTATTTGATGATATTGGAGGTCTTTTCCAACCTTAATGACTCTATGAAATGATGGGTTGGCTGGACCTTCAATCTCACCTAACACAGATTCTGTTATAAAGAACAATTCATGTATGAGGAATTTGATGCACGTAAACATCCTTATCTGATTTATTTGTATCTTTTTTGGGAGAGGGAGCAGATATCTTCAAATGCAGTGGGGTCATTATCAAACTTGCACCACTGAAATGAAGTGCTGGGGGAAGGTAAATGCTCAAATGAATCTGTCCTGATTTGAAGGGGAAAAGAGAAGACAAAGAGTAACTGCAGTGGCAGCCCAAGATAGAGAAAATATGCATCAGACATGGTGGGGTAAATCACCTGGGCAGACACCCACACTATCACAATTTCACTGAGCTCTGTTCAGCTCAGAGACTCTTCACGTCGCTGCTGTGCCCGACAGACCCACACACAAAGCTCTGACGGAGCAAGGGATTTGAATCATGCATTTCATTCCACTTGAAAGGCCCCAGCCTGAATGGGTCGGTGCTGCTGCAGTCATCACAGAAATACAAACACACAGCCTTAATCCAAACTAAAGCGAGGGAAATTAAGTCCTTAACTCACAGTAGAATGGATTGGAACCCAAGAGCCCACTTTTTTCCCTTCCTGCTCTGACTAAAAAACACACATACTTTCTTTCTAGGAACAACAAGCAGCCTTTTTATTCCTCTCTTCCTTGCCTGCTTACAGAAAAAATAATAAGTGGAGGCTAAGCAAATGCAAAAAGGGCTTGAGAATGTTTTCCAGTTAAAAGGATATTAGAAACAACCTTTTCCATAAAGAGGGAAAAAATATAGAAAAATATGATAAGATAATAAACCCATAATAATTATATGCAGTGGACTGAAGTGGCAGCTATTTTGCTGCTAGTCAAAAAATTATATTATCAGAAATCCTTTTGTATCATTACATATTGATGTTTTAAAAAAATATGAAACAAAAAGAAAGCCACCAGAGACTGTACATAAAGGTTGTTTTCTGTTGACAATGCAACAAGGTCAAGAAGGATTTTACATGAAAGCTCTTTGAAATCTATATCAAGGGTCTGGATTGTAAAGCAGAACAAGTATGGTGGTGGTGAACATTGTTGTAGATATGCTGCTTGCAATACAGGGGACAATTTATGTTCTCCTTCTGAAAAAGTACAAAGGTTTATTGGTGTGCAAATGATTGAAATTAATAAGTTAATCCGATTTTCAAAGTGCACAGCTTGTGTTGGGTTGTCAAAATACCCCCAGTGGACAGTAATAGCAATAGTAGAGTATTGGCACCAGTGTTAAAAATGGGACAGAACTTGAACATTTGTCACCAGAGGAAGCATGATCAGAGCCATGGTCATTGAGCACAGTTACTAGCCAAAAGCTGGACAGCAGCTGTTTTCCTCATAGAACAAAGAATCACTAAGGTGGGAAATGGCCTTCAAGATCATCAATTCCAACCTTAAGACCATTTATCCCCATGCCCACTAAACCATATCACTCTACTACATTTTTGGACATTCCCAGGGATGGTGACGCCTCCCTGGGCAGCCTGTTCCAATGCTTGACCACTCTTTCAGTGAGGAAATTCTTTCTGATATCCAACCTGGACCTCTACTGGCACATCTTTAGACCATTTCCCCTTGTTCTATCATGAGTTGCCTGGGAGAAGAGGTGGAACCATACCTCCCCACAACCTCATACATGTCTGTACTCTAGAAAACACACATTGATTAATCCACGTGTCTCTTTTTCCCCATCCAGGGCCCAGGAAATACAGTGGAATGGATAAATGTATCTTCTTGCAGTTTATTTTTTACCCCTTGTGTGCTTTTTCCTGGCAGAAGACCCAGTCCTTTGTTCTCTCTACCCACTCGATAGGTCTTGTAATTCTCCCCAACAAAAGTCCACAGCCACACATGGCTTTGTGGAGCTACCATGAACTCTGTGAACCACAATCTGTCTCTTCTGTTCCTCCTTCTGTCCAAAGAACTTCCCGTTTTCTGTTCTCTCACAACCAGCTGCACACCATTTCTTCTTAGGATTTTCGCCACTGTCTCTTAATCTCTTTTTGTATGACGGAATTGTTCTGCTTTTTTTTTTCTTTTCCACCTGTTTTTCTACCTATTATTTCCACAGTTCTCTTCGTCAGAAAACTTGTTTTTCAACTCACTCTTCCAACAAAGAAACTCTTATTTTGCTTTGCTTTCATACTTTTACAGTCATTGCTCAGTCTCTTGCACTCTTCTTTTTTAGTGGTCATCAAAACATCCTGAATTACCCAAATTTTTGATCTCTTAGACCATGCCCTGTCTCAGGTCATCTTTGTGTCCAGGGGTATCCTTCTGCCCAGACCTTCTTAGCTAACAGCAAAGGCAGAGGAGGGCCACAGAGGTATTCAAAGGGCTGAAACACTCCTGCTCTGGGACAGGTTGAGAGAGCTGGAGGTGTTCAACCTGGACAAGAGACAGCTCCAGTGCCTAAAAGTGCTCCAAGAAAGCTGGAGGGCGACACTGGAAAAGGGCATGAGCTGATAGGAAAGGTGGCAATGACTTTAAGCTGAAGGAGGGTAGATTTAGATTGGATATTAGGAAGAAATTCTTCCCTGTGAGGGTGGTGAGGCCCTGGCACAGGGTGTCCAGAGAAGCTGTGACACCCTGTGCCAGGAAGGAAGTGGAATCCCTGGATCCCTGGAAGTGTCCAAGGCCAGGCTGGATGGGGTTTGGAGCAACCTGGGCTAGTGGGAGGTGTCCCTGCCTATAGCAGGGAGTTGGAGCAAGGTGATCATTCAGATCCCTTCCAACCCAATGGGTTCTGTGATTTGATGATTATATGAACTTTATGGACAAAATACTTCCTACCTTAAATCGAGTGTAAATATGTATAAAACGAGACCCATATCCTGCAGCTTCTGCTTCCAGGCCTCTGCTGTCAGTGACACTCTGTGTTAGTTTGGGTCAGGGTTGTATGGAGTGACACCAGTTTATCTTCCTTTTCCTAAATATATCACCATTTCCCTCAAATTTATTAGTTTTCACTAAGATTGTCCTTATTCCCTTATATTACCTTATAATGAATCTCAGTTTATTAAGTCCTCTATTCAAAAGTTGCTTATTCTTGGTGTCTGTGGTCCAAGTCAGCCTGTTAAACTGTCTTAGCTGTGCTCAAACAGCTTCTACCACATGGCACCTCCCAGCTCATTTGACCCTTCCACTGACAGTTCAATAGGCAATGTCACAACTCTAATGAGTTAACTTTCAGATTTTTTATTTATTCAACCAGGTCTTTTTGTTTTGGTCATTATCCCTGCAGATAAACCATCACCACACAATGCAGACAATGCAGCCCCTTGCAGCAGGCTTCACTTGGAAGGATTTGTGTTCATGCAAAGATTTGCACAGTGTGTTCCTGCACAGGTCTGTAATTCCTGCTATACAACACCAACCCTACTACAGAATCACAGAATGGTTGGGGTTGGAAGGAACCTTAAAGCTCATCCAGTTCCAACCCCCTGCCCTTTCACTAGAACAGGTTTCTCCATATCCCACCCAACCTGGCCTTGCTTGGATGTTTTAGGTGAATTTAGGCAATCTCTTTTAGTGACCTTGAGTCATCAGATTCTGCCAGGTTTGTCTGTGAGAAATGGCAAAGCCAAGAATACAAACCAAACTTTTGGGGACAGAGCCAACTAATGGTATGAAGAGTATGTCTGGCCAAGGATCTCAAGCAGTGTTGGCTCTGACTTCAAATTCAAGGCGTTAGCTTAACTTGCTTTCTTTAATTTTGCATGAGAATATCAGAACAAAAGTCTGCTTTTCACCCTTTTCCTTAACTTCCTGTCCATGGCTAGAAGAAGGTCCTCACCACTGGTCCTAAATTATTTTTTTTTTTTTTTTACTT
>VXAX01007348.1:169727-212227 GCA_013399835.1 Leptocoma aspasia
CTTTTTCCTTCTTCTTTCTTCTTTCTTTCTTCTTTCTTCTTTCTTCTTTCTTCTTTCTCCCTTCTTCTTTCTTCTTTCTTCTTGTTCCCTTTCAAACAGAAAAACTGCAATGCTTAAGGTAATTCATTATATGTACTGGTCCCAAACACAGATCAGGAAGGCCTAGGATCCAAAATTCTTGGTTCCTGTCTGAATTCTAAAATTATTTTGGTTTTGTGCTTATAAATAAATGGACCTTCATCCTGGGCACAGGATGTATCCTGGTTAGTGTGGTACCCCTTTGGCCTTGACATTCCCCTTTCTGGTTATTATCAGAGATATTATAGATACACAGGTTGATTAAAACATAAAACATTGCCCTGAGGTGCCCATTTTATTTTTAGCTCAGAGGAGACTCAGTAGCCTTGGAGAGCTTCTGTGTGACTTCTGTGGATCCCTCCCATGTTTCAGGCCTCCAGGGCCAAGGCTGCAGCACTGGGACATTACTCCTTCCCAAAGCTGTAAATGAGCAAGGCTTGCCAGGAATTTAATAAAGAGTTTCTTGACATTTCTTTCTTGAACAGAAAAGCCTAAATGGTCTCTGTGATTGGCAGTGCCACACAGAAAGTCTGCATTGTGGTTGAGCCACAATTCTGTCACCTCCATTTCTTTTTCCCAAAGTGCAGAGCAGAAGTACAGGACCATTGTGAAGACACTTAAAAATCTCTGTATTGTACCATGCCAAAGATTGTCCAGGTAGGAAACACAGAAAAGTAGAAATTTCTCAATAAAGGGGACATTTTAATACATTCACATTTTTATTTAAAGAGTCATTTCGATGCAAATGAAATGCTGGTTGGGTTTGATGGGCTCTTAATGGGCATTGTCCCACTGAGAGTGCTGGGAGTGGGGCTGCAGTGATCCTTCTGCTCTTCTTTTGGGTTCCAGGGGGAATAGGTAAAGTCAAAACTCTCAGCTTCAAGCTGAAGTGTAAAAAAAAAAAATCAGCTTGAAGAGTGCATCTGTACATCTTAGATATTTTTTCTGTCTGAATCACTGGGTTTTTATTCTGTAAAGAGTATGTAGATGACATGTAAATGTTATGTAAATTGGGTCCATAGTCCATTAAAGCGCAATATTATAATCACTAATACCCTATAGGCATGGACAGATCAACCAACCAAGTTTTATTTGATCTTTGTCAGAGGCACTGAGCCCTTTTGTGCAATATTTTGTGTACATGCCTTTATTGTGAAGATCATCATTTCAAAATGTGGGATCCCATTTGGGATAAATAGATGTTGTTGATCTGCATTGCAGCGAAGTTCAGCAATAATATTGCTACCAAAAATACTATTTATAGACTGACCAAAATGAAGGAATCCTGCCTTCCATGGAGAAATTTAATCAGAAGTGATCACCTAATCAGCAGACTTGAACAGCCTCAAACTGGATACAATACAGCCTTCAACACCTGCTACTTCCACTATCCAAATGGAAAGAAAACAAGGGTATACAAAAGAAGACTGGAGGGCAGTTTGGCCCTTGCCTTGGAAAAATATATTCATTACTAATTGGCACAACACTGTTAATAAATATTCACTGGTTTACACAGACCTCCTGTTTACTTAATGAAATGGTAGTTGGGAGGTTAATGGGTTAATTGGGGAAAGGAAATGAATCTCCAAATGTATCAAAATCTGATAAGTGATTTAGCCTAATTAATAATTTACATATCAACATTTTTCTGGGTGCCACATGCGCTTTGGGAATATAAATAATAAAAAGCAAAAACTAGGTAAACTCGCAGCAAATTGAAGGCACCAGTTGAAAAGAATGAGAAGCTTTGTTTATTTATTGCAACCTTATTCCTAAGGTTTTTACAGAATTGTTCTTGTAATATTCAATAATGTGTGCAAGGTGGTAAACCATGGAATCACAGAATGGTTTGGGTTGGAAAGGACCTTGAAATCAGCCTGCTCCAAGCCCCTGCCATGGGCAGGGACATCTTCCTCTGTCCCAGGCTGCTCCAAGCCCTGTCCAACATGGACCTGAACACTTCCAGGGATAGGGAAGTTTGTAACCTTGTCATGGATGCTTGTTCAAACATGGTGAGCAATCAGATCTCCATCAGTAGGAGTTATGCTAAACACTGAGCAGAATGCACAATATTTCTGCAATTCATTATTGAATATTAATATTATCTTTACATTAAGATCCAAGCTTATAATATTAAAAATCTGGGCTCCGTGAGCAGGGAATTGTCAAGCTGCATTCTTGGATATATGACAATTATATGTGAACTAGAAATCAGACACACAAAATTAGAAGTCTGGGGTGTCAGGAATAAGTGATATGATTAAATTAGAAAGGCACTACTACCTCAACCCATGCAAACCTGACCTTAAGCATAAAGTAGATGAATCTCTCTTCTCCAGCATGAAGCCATGGTGGATTTTCATTCCATTTCGTATTATGCGGTGCATAAAAAAATACTTCTATAAAGTTTACATACATTTCTGCAAGTAGATCCATATTTTTAATTCTCATTTGAAAAAAAAATAACCCTTAATCAATATCACAATGTTTCTCGGTTATATTTGGAATCTTTAATTGTTCAGTTTCTAGATTTCAAAGAAAACTGAGAGAAAATAACTCTTAACATTTATGGATACATACCAGATCCTGAAACTTCTGTTAGATATAATATCACCTTTTTTTAAGCAAATTTGTTAATTTTAGTGTGTTAGGTCTTCTATGGAACATAACAATTATTCCAGGCTGAGATAAGAATGTCTTAGGGATGGAAGCAGCAATCCCTTCATATACCCTGAAATAATGAGATGGGAGGCATAAAAATACAAAGAATTGAGTGTTTACAGTTAAAAATTTTGGAAATATAAGTTCTTTCCAAAGAGAAGACAAAAATGTGGATTTATATTGAGAGATAAGAAAAGCCTTTGTCTTAAAAATCCTCCTATTTTGAGGACTTTATTACATTTGCTATGAACCACCTTGATTAAGGGATTATCAGACATTCTGTTTGTTTGAATGATGGGAAGACAGAAGATGCATTTCACTATCCTTAAACCATCCCTGACACCACCAGATGAATGTCAGGTCTAGTCAGGAGAAACAGAAATGATAGGCATTCCTCTGCCTCCTTGAGCAACTTACTCTATTGGAAATGACATTTACCCCTCACGAATGGGTCCTGTACAAAGACTTTTGTACCACAGACGTGGCACAAACTTCTTTGGAAGTCTCCAGAAGGGCATGTACACCAGAGTGGATTTCATCTTGCAAAAATACTCCCATAATTTTGCTTCAGTAAAGCAACTCAGGTGCTCAATTTAAAGGATTTCTATTATATCAATAATAAATTCTCCAAGTGAGAAAAATACCTGTATACATCTACAACTTCCAGGCTGTTTCATCCCACCATATGATGGGATTGACTTTGGAACTGCCTAAACTGACATTTTACAGATTTTATGATTAAAATAATGCACTTGAATTTTGCATTAGTAATGGTGAAAAAATTTTCAACTAGTTAAAATCCTGGAGATGCAGGACATTTGCAACACCAGTTAATTAACTTATTAATTATTTTCCTGTTTATCTCATCTTTGTCTGCCTTCCTGCTTCTTCTGTCTGTCTATCCAGCTATCTATCTATTAATCTTCAAACCAAATATGAAATGCAGCTAAAAACACAAAGCTCTCATTCAGGGTTTTGTATATCCAAAGAAGAACCTAAGTGTTCTCTTAATACTAACATTCCTCTGGCACACAATTTATAAAACTTTCCTTCCTTTCCTATAGGCTTTGACTATGTGCCCTTGTCAGGACATGTGAGGTCACTGATGTTGTCAAAGATGATCTTTGTCAGTTATTGAAATGAGAACTAATTTGACCTAATCTAAGCTGACAGACAAAATAGTTCATTGGTAAAATAAGCCAGTTCCAGAAACTGGTGCTAAAGAAGAGTATGGGAGCAAAAAATGTGCATTTACTCTCTCAGTTCACTTTTTGAAAACTAGACTTTTAATAGGGCTTAGCAAAATGCATCCACCTAGATACTGGTGAGATGTTATACTCACCAGTATAGTATAACAGTATAGATGTTATACTGTGTGATATTATATTTCTTTCACTATATTTACACTTTATATATGGCTTGTTGTGGCTTGCTCTATTACAATGTTATACAGTTAATTTCACTGGAAGAAAATTATCTCTATGATTAGTGATATCATTGTAGAACCCATGATACACTGACATTGTGACCCAGGAATTATTCTAAAAAATCTAAAAAGCAGATTTTGTTCTACCAGGATAGAAAATTACTGCTGGGCGGATCACATAAACCAGGAATTCTTGATCCTTATCGTGTCAGGAAAAAAAAAAAAAGATTGATTTTCCTGAAAGTGATAAGGCTGATTAACTTTTCTTCAGGTGCTAAACTTTCCTGAGCAGAGGTCTGTGCTCTCTGCACCCAGCCCCAGCTCTCCTGCCTCTGTGAGTAAACTAGAGATGAACTTTAGTGCTTGTGGGATTAAGGCCAGGGAAGACAGGCAGTGCAAGGAAGATTAATGGGAGCCTGCATGCCATTAAAATTAATCACTTACAATTAAAGATCCCCTATCTTCTGCTGCCCCTTGAATGTTGTTGATATGACAGTGTCATAACTGATCTATCCAGCTCGTGTTTATCTCTTAAAAGATAAATTGAGATATTCCATTTCTGCACAGTCCCAGCATGATCTGAACCGGGCACATTTCACATGTGTGTGCACATTCCTTCTATACAGCTCTCACTTATGAAAAGGAAAGGAAGAAAGCAAAGATAAAATCATATTAAACACCAGATCCTAATATTTAGCAAGCGACTGCCGTTCCCAGGGATCCTATAAAGCTTTCTGAAAGTGACATCTCTTAAGCATTCACTTCACCCATCAGTGAAAGGCAGTCACCTAAGGCTGCTTAGACTGCTCTGAACATTTTCCTTTAAACAGCTTTGAATGGAAATTGGCTCTTTGTTCAGAGCGAGAATGTTTATGGAAAATATTCATCTCATTGAATAATAATAAAAAAATGTTGTTTTCCACTGTCAAAACAAGCTTGTTTTGTTGTTTTTGCTTTGCTTCGGTTTGTTTTCTGTCTCAAAATAGACAACTCTTGAGAGTACACTTAGAGGTAAAAATGCTTCAAAAAAGTTTTACAGGGAAAAAAAGGATTTTTTTTGTTAATTGCTGAAACCTTTGTGTTAATTACTGATACCAAGCTTTCGTGCCTTAATTTGATAGATAAACTACAATGCACCTACGCATGAGGACCTCTTAAGTACCAAAAACACCGAATGTATTTCCCAATCCTTTAATGGAAGTCACAGGGTCTTCAAGTGTTCAGGATTAAATTCAATAATTGAACAGAATTCAACAATTCAATAATTAAAATAATTCAGTAAGTGAAAAGTATTGAAAAGTGAGAGAACTATGTAAAGTGTAAAGTCAGAAAAATGTGGGCCAGCCACAAAACTAGGGCTGGCCAAGCAGTGGATTTTTGGAGTTTGATGATATATGTATGAAGGAAAATATCCGAGGAAAATAATATATCAAGAAAATAAAATGGAAATGTACTTTTTACATTGAGTTGAACAAACTGAACTGTTTTACTTAAATAAAGAAATGACAACTTCACTTCTGACAAATTATATTAATTTTAAACTTGTAAAATTATATATATTATTTTGAATTGAAGAGTGTAGATGGAAAAAAAATATGGTAATATGTTTTCAGTTTATAGATTTCCCTTACATATGTGCACCATCCCAAAAAATAAAAGTATGAGCAATTTCATTATTCACTGATAATATTAAGGTTTTTCTAAGAAGCTTTGATTCAAAACTTCCCTTCAAAGACCCAATTCAGAAAATCTTGAGCATTATTATATCATAAATATATTATAACATGTATAATCCATTATTATACATTTTATAGAGAGAGATCTTCCTAAGACTGTTTGATGTGTTAACCAAAAAATTACTTACCCTCCCTCAGAACTTAAACTAATACTGGGGTTTCTTTGAAGTGCTGTTGTTTTTCTGGCACCTTGGCCTACAACAAAAAAGGTCAGGAAATAGTCTTAGATGCTAAAAATCAACCAACTTGTTTTCTGGGAATAGGAGCAGTTTCAGGTGCTGCTGTGTATCAACAGAAGCCACTTCTTTCCTGTTCTAATGTTTCAGTGACTGTGATAATGAAGATGAGGGGATGGCCTCTGATACTGGCAAACAGAATCAGGGCAGGTAAAAAAGACATAGCAATGAACTTTCCTTTTCTTGAATCAAGACACACGGTGCAAAAATCCTTCTGTTTTCCCAATGTGTCTGAATTTGTATGGATATATTTGCAGTTTTATGTAACACAGCTTCTTCTGCAGGCAAGCTCCTGTATTATGCATCAGATCCATTCTCTGTACTCTTTTATGGTGTGTAATTTTCCCTTACAGTACAAGTCAGATTGCAACAGTGATATATTTCATAAAAAAATTAGATACACTTCTACTGCCTCACCTTTTTTTTTTTCCCCTTCATCCATGATACTGACCACATCAAGTCAGTGTTTAAAATAAAATTACTCAAATCACTGCTGAGTAAGTCAGATACTCTGCATGCTACGGGTCATGAAGGATGAAGATGCTTTGTAAAGAGCTAATGCCTGCCACACTCCTGAGTTATGGGTCACTAAAGAAGCTGAACACTCACCTGAGGGATAAAGCTATCCCTCACCTAATATATTTTCCAAAAGTGCAATGTGCTCATAATTTCTGGATGTCTGTAAACTCACGAGTTGTTACTACTGCTCTAGTTTGGTTCAGGGCTTCTATCCACACCCCTGTTTTGTGAAATCTCCCTCCCTCTCACCTCTTGCAATTAATGTACAGGTTAAAAGGTTAATCAAAAAAATAAGCCAGCAAAATACAAGCCCCTGGGGCCAGCCTGGTTTAACCCTATAAAACCAGTTTCTTCAGGAGAGGAGTGAAAATGGACACCTCCTGTCATGGTCTGAAGATCAAAACCCTTGGGATGTTGGAGATCCAAGCTTGGGAGAGCAGGTGATGAAATGTGTTGTCTCACAGGGACTGAACCCTGCTCCCAGCACCTTCTACACACCATTTTTTTCTACTGCCACTTTTTTCCATTGAGCACTCAGTCTCAATTCACTGTGCAGTAAAACAGTCTTCAAGTTTACATGTAATCAAATTCATGTGTAAGACTAAAGCGCATTCTCAAAATGGTTGCAACTCTTTGCTCAGCAAGAGCTGCCTTCTGTCTCAATGTTGATCTCTGTTACTAATTCCATAATTTCTTCAATAAATTCATGTCATGGAGCAAATCCCTCACATGCTTTCATGTTCTAACCCAGAGTGGATACCAATCAGAGCTAGTCTGGGTAAAGAACTCGCTGAGACACAAGAACTTGGCATGACCCAAACCAGCCTAATAGCTGGACTTGTGTTGATGGTTGATTGCACCATGCAGTATCCAGAAAGTTACTTCCAATCTAAATTATCTTATGAATTTATGATTGATATTCTATGCTTACATTAAACAGACAGCACGCTTTTGTGTTTAGGTATGTTGAGGGGACTTTTTGTTCAACAGCAACAGCAAAACTTCTCAGGTAGGAAGTTATTACGAAAAGCTCTGGGGCAAGAACTGGAGAACTGCTAGAGAAAAGATTAAGAAAGTCCCAAAGGACATGAGAGCAGAAACCATGAGAGGTTCACTAAAGCTAAGAAAGTAGCAGGGGCACAGAGCTGAAAGAAGCTTGATGTCTTTTCTAGGCTGGAGGATTTGGAATGTCTTACAGAACATGACAGCCTGCTCTTAAGTACTGTCATAACAATGGGAATGGCTGCTCAGATGGGGCTGGGACCTGCATGAGCAGGGAATTACATGCAGTGATGCTGTAGAGACATGATTATAATATTATAATGAATATACAGGATCATAATATTATAATGAATATACAGCTACATCTACCCTGGGAAGTACAAAAGTGCTAATCTATGAACAATGGGAAATTGTCTTGGTTATTCCTGTTAAAATGGTAGTTTGGTGCCTTTTCTGGTTTTGGCCCATGCAATTGACCTTCTTCTAAGCCATTCCATTTGGGAATTAACACAAGAAAGGGCCTTTTTTTCAGTGGGTGCATGGATGTGATCATCTTTTGGAGGTTAAAAGAAACCAATAAATTATGTGAGTAAAAGGCAGCAGCCCTATCCTGGCACTGGTTGACTTACATCTAACTTGTCATTAAAGCATCCAATAAATTTCATTGAGTCTTAATTTGGAGCTGAGTCCCATGCCTTCAGGAAAGAAGAGGACTTCAGAAAACCTTTGCTGTGTAGGATTGCTGTCATGGGATCTCACAAAGGTCAAGAAGACCAGCACAGAGGTATCTTCATTGAGGGCTGGCTTTAAGGAGAGAAAGGTCTGGGATTAAGAGATCCATTGCAGGGTAAGATTCATTCCTTGTCACCCCCTGGGACAGAGCTGCTCTTGTGGCAAGGGTTTCCCACCCCCTGGCTTGTGTCTGTAGGAAGACTGGTCTGCCCTATTTATATGTTCTGGAGTCTTCCTGCTGCCCGAGGGTATGGGACAAAGGGCCAGCTGGAATCCAGGGTGGCATTGCCTTCTCCATCCATTGTGGCCACACCTGTGTTGCTCCCTGGGAACCAGGAGGGCAGGTGCTTTTCCCTGAAGGATGATGGCATGTTGGGCATCCTTCCTGACCTGCACCACCTCTTCCTCTCACAGAAACTGTGCCAACACCTCCAGACCACCTCTCAGCAGGACCCTGCTTTTCCCAGGAATGGAGACGAGGTGCTGTGCAGAGCTCATGCCTGCCAGGAGCTGGTAGCTGAAAGCCATCCCTTTGAACCACCAAACTGGAGCACGAGTTTCACCAAAAAGTGCTCTCCAGACCCAGCAATTTGTGACAATATCAGAGCAGGGCTGTTATCAGGCTCTGATATTCCCCAGGTGCATCCCCCCCGGCTAAGGTGTGGGACCCTGCTGAATACCAGATCCCTTTGTTGCATTTGCCGTGCTCGCTGAGCTGTCACCAGAGGTAGCGGTGTATGCGCAGAGCACAGAGATTAATCCGATTAAACCTCCACTGACTTTTCACATTCCTCGTGGTGCAGCCCGTGCCTCTTCTCAGGCAGGCGTTAGAGCATGGGGAAGGTTAATCAAATGGTGTTTCTGGCATGGAAACCCATCAGAAAGTGTGACATAATGAGAGGGAGGGTAGGAGGGAGTGATTAGCTAAGCTTTAACCCACCATAAGTGCTCTGATCCTTGACCTTTTGGTGTCAGTTTTAATTGTAAGGGTGGACTTGGAAAAAAAAAAAGTCATAAAGGTTAAGGTATTGCGCTCCATGACCCTGGGTTTACAAATAATACAGGTTTCAGATTTTTTTTTTCTGGCATCCGGAGAAGACCACTAAAGAATTTGTATGATTTATACAATGAAAGCTAATATGAATAACAGCTTTAGCGACAAAAAATAGATCTGGGAATTAAAACTAACAAATATGTTCAGATTGAAATTTATGTAGTCACATAATGACACAGATGGTAAATTTTACTGATATATATTTTTCCCTGGTGTAGAACACACAGTGGCAATCCAGCATGACAGATTGTATCCTAGGCTAAAACTGTGTCAGACACACAGTAATCAGAAGATGCTATCATATAATTTGCACTGGGGCCAGCCTCAATCTTGTAAGTGTTCTTTGTTCAGCTGCACTGAGCTGTTTTTCAACTGGGTTTCCCTTCTGTAAAATAATTCTTATAGTTTTTCTGGTATTAAGTTGGTGGTTTTTTTTTCAAGTGATGTTATCCCTAATATTTAGCTATTAATATTGTTGTTGTTTTTATGAAACACATAATAATACTAATTATTATTATATACTACTGATACCACAGAATGGATGACTTTAGCATGTTCTGCAGCCAGATCTGAGGTTAAATACAAATATTTAAGGCACCACTGAATGTGCAGAGCTAGATATGAGATTAATTTCTGTTAGTTCAGCCATTTAGGCTAAATTAGACTCTCTAATTAGGATCCTGTTATTGAAAAGGTAAAAGAAATGTTTCTCTAGAGACTTTTTTACCTTATCCCTTTCAGAAATTTATTTTAGGATGGGCAAAAACCTTGTGAGGGTGTTTACCTCATCTGCAAAAGACTGACTCAAGTGAAATTCCTAAAATTTTAGTTGCTAAAGTTAGAAAGGATTAATGCCTTCTGGGGCAATTAATACACTCTCTGGGGCAATTAATACATACTCTGTGAAAAGTAATCTTTTCACACATTACTCATACTCGTATCTGGATCTTATGGATATGTAGAAATTTGTATCAACAGTCATTCTACAAAAATTTATATGTGTTTTTTAATTCATGTGGTGTTAATGGTCCTTCCAAAGCTAAATTCTTCTCAGTGGGTCTCAAAAAAATTTTCCACATGAAGTCTTCAAATCTTGGGTTCAAGTTTGCTATATACCCTTTCCTTTCCCTCTGTTTTAGGGGAAGCATGAGAAAGAACTGATGGTTAAGGGACTTTCTCACATTATACAAAGCTTCAAAAATATTTTTTTTACTATCCAGGCATTTTCTTTCTGTGGTCTGAGTATGCTGAGCAAAAATTTAGAAAATGTCACTTGCATGTGACATTTGAACAATTTTTTTGAACAGTTCTTTTGAACAATTCTAGGGATGGTGACTCCACTGCTTCCATGGGCAGCCTGGTGAGTTTTCACGGATTTATAGATATTTTGGAACATTGAATAATGGAATCAAATAATGACTTGGGTTGGAAGGGACCTTAAAGATCACCCAATTCCAGCCTCCTGCCCTGGGCAGGGACACCTTCTGTTATCCCAGGTTGCTCCAAGCCCCACCCAACCTGGCCTTGGACACTTCCAGGGATGGGGACTCCACAATCTCTGTGGACAAAACTGACTCCTTTATTGCTCAAAGAGTGCTTTAAAGAGAGTTGTAAAATTAAAAACCTGATTAAACACAGTGACAAAATTAATGCGATTTTAGGATTTAGAAAAAAAGGCCAAAAATTTTGCAGATGGACATGACTTATTTATGGAGGGCTGAGGGCTCTGTTATTTAGCAGAAAATGCTACCCAAAATCCATGGAGTGGAGTCTGGGTGATTTCAGACTGTAAAGAACAACAAAATGCATATCAATGATCATAATAAACTATCAAATCAACTCACCCAGGAATAGAGGGGACTGTGTATTGCTTGAAGTGCTTAGTCAGAACAATTTGCAGATTGAAAGGTACAGTGTAGCTCAGAAAAGTTATGGGCCAGGAATAAGAATAAAATTATAATGTCTTTAGGAAAGATGATTGTAATGGTCCCTTCTGGCCTTAAAAATCTAAGGATATATGAAACTATTTATTTATTTCCAGAACACCTGGGGAAGGGGAAAAGTGAAGACACCAAAGACATATTTGTGTAATGGTTTAAAAATAGAGCTGTACTGATTTGATTCTGTACTTGTATATGATTGCTATAAATTAGCTGTGGGAAGTAGTAGCATTTATTATTAATAGTAATAGTAAAATAATAATGATAGCATATTTTGCTTCTAATAGCTATCTGTTCTATCCCCTTCTCTTCTCCTACTTCTCCTGTGAGCACAAGAGTTTCTTTGAACACCTGGATCTTTTCATTTGGCTGTGTTTTAATGTTGTTTCCAGTCAAATATGACAAACCAAGGGACTCAAACCCTCCATTTCAATGCTGCCCATTTTCCCATCATTCTCTTAAGCATCCTTTCAGTGGGAGGCAGTTTGCTTAAGGAAAGATTTCAATCCTGGTGTTTAAATACTTGTGATATATATTTACCTTTATAAATACACTTCAAAAATGTTTTAAAACTGATGCATATTTGGATGTATTTGTATGTGAGAGCAGAAACTGAATTTCTTAAAATGATTTCTTTTTATCTCTATGTTTGTATGAACAGAGTTGGAAGACAGACACTAGCAAGATCTTGAACCCTTGAAGCAATGTTAAACCTTGAGATTACAAAGCCTGTTAAAGAGCAAGGCAGTTTAGCCAGCACCAAGAGCTTATCTAGCCATAAAAACACTTGTGATTTTATTTAGGCTGATGGAGGATGTCTAAAGGAAGTATTATTCTTTATAAAGCCACTGGCTGATGCAGTGAACACAACTTCCAACAGCACCTTTGTGACTGTTCAGTTCTTCTGGTCATGCCCCACACAGAGGAAAGGTTAAATTAATCCAAGTCCAGAGTGATGCCATCCTGGAAGTCTTCAAGACCAGGCTGGATGGGGCTTGGAACAACCTGGCTTAGTGGAAGGTGTCCCTGCCTGTGGCAGAAGGGTTGGAAATAGATGAATTTTAAGGTCCCATCCAACCAAAATAATTTCATGATTCCATATTCTTCTATCCCCTACTCCAGTATGTGCAGACCTGCTCTCTCTTCTTCAACTGAAAAAAGGTTGAATAAATATTGTTAAAAGTTCATGTTTCTTGTCTTGGATTAGTTTTCAGTCAGACCACCCAGTCCCAAATTTGGATTACCTGAGTCAAGGTGAATGGGAAAATGTGACTGGCAGATCCAAACAGAACCATACAAGCCCATGTTTCAGGAATATCTACACTCATTAAGAGGTAGAACCATTCCATAGTAATTCTGAAGACACGTGAGAAAACACTGCTTGTACTGATCTCTTACCACACACACATAAAAAAAAAAAGTTTATTGATGCAAATCCCTCTTTCCTATTAACCTTGGACTATGACCAGGCACAGAAGGTGCTGGTTGACTTGGATAAAAAATATAGCAGCTGTGCTCAGTGGATCAATAGGGATGAAAAGGGTCAAAGACTGGTGCCTGTACTCAGCTGATGGTGGACTTTGGCACAGGTATAACCAGGCTGGCTTGGGCTGCCATGGAAATGCAGGCTCAGCTCATGCTGGTGTCCATCAGACTGCAGGCAGCAGCTGGCTCATGGAAGGACAATTTAAAATATAAGTTTGAAGCTGTCTGCACCTTTCCATACAGGTGTTATACCTTTCCCCACCTGCATGTCCCTGAGGGAGGTCAAGTCGTAGTTCATGGTGGGGCACTGGTGTTCAGGCTCTCCTGGTTCCTGCTGGCTTAACTTCAAAACATTCAGCTCCAGATGTCATAATCATGGAATCATAGAATGGTTTCAGCTGCAAGGGACATCAAAGATCATCTCATTCCAACCCTCTTGACCATGACCAGGGACACCTTCCACTATTTCAGGTTGCTCCAAGCCTTGTCCATCATGGACTTGGACACTTCCAGGGCTGGGGCAGCCACAGCTTCTCTGGGCAACCTGTGCCAGGTCCTCACCACCCTCACAGGGAAGAATTCTTCCATAATATCCAATTTAAGCCTACTCTATCTTTTTGAAGCCATTCCCCCTTGTCCTGTCACACCAGGGCCTTGTGAATAGTGTCTCTCCATCCTTCCTGTAGGTTACCTTCAGGTACTGGAAAGCTGCGAATTTAAGGATTCATAAAGATGTAGAACAGATTTTAAAAAGAATGGGCACCAATATTGGGAATTACAAGGAAAAAATCGTCAAAAAAAAAAATCAAGTAGTCAACAACATGTAAATCTTGCCTGTAAAAGCAAGTGCTCACCCATGTTCAAGCAGTGTGACTTCCACAAGCTGGTGGGAAGGGGAAGAGGCTGCAGCTGGAATTGCTTAGGAAATGTCACATGCTTCCCCCTGATGAATGTACACGTGTGTGTGTGTGTGTGCCTGTGTTTAGCATCCCAAAATCCTTAAGGTTGGAAAAGAGCTTTAAGATCATCAGGTCCAGCCGTGGATTTGTGCATCTCTGCATGGGCTTAGTGCCAATAAACAAACCAGCACCATGGCACCAGGGTAAACACTGGAATTTGAGACTTTGGGACTAGTCAGATGGTCCATGGCACGTTGCCAATCCATGGTAGCTTGTGCTGTCCCAGACAATTCCCAGGCACAGCTCAGGAGCCAGAATGCACCAGGCACTGTCCCTGGTAGGCAGGTTGGAATTGGCTATTTTATTTTGGAGGGGAGGTTGTTTAGTACTAAGGAAATGTCTGAATTGTGCCAGCTGGCCTCAGGGATGGAGAGCTGATCCTGACACTTCCTTAGCTGACGAGCAGAGATGTAGCCAAAATGTCTGGCAGGAGATTTGTCTTGGTCTCACTTCTGCAGGCTTGCCTGGCAGTAAACACACAAGTTCCTTTCTCCTCTGGTGAGGCTCAGCAGTGAGGAACAAAAATACAGAATTTTGTTGATCCAAGGATGAGGGGAGATCTGTGCCTTCATCGTGATGGGAAGAAATGAAGGGGCCAATCTGAGACAGAGAGCTTGAAAAAAAGAAACACATTAGCATCCACTAGTTATAGCCCTGTTCCTAATATGGCCCAAGATTGTGTATCTACAGAGAGATTTTCTTGACGATTTGGCTTCATCTTTTTTCTGCCCATGGCCACCTGAATGAGAGACTGATTTCAGATGGGAGAAATGATGGACAGGGGTGGAGGCAAGAAATTTCCTTTCAGGTTTTCTTCCCTCTCTAATTAAATACAGAGTTCTGTTTCTTCAAGTTCAAGATATAGTATCCATTTAAAAATAATAATAATTAAAGATTCTACTTATCATTTTATCTCACAGAAGGCTCACAAGGAATTGTTCTATAGCCTGAGGCTAAAGCTAGCCCAGATATTAGCTGAACCAAACAGGGCTGTCATTGCGAGCCAGTCTGCACCCCTGCGATGTTTAAAAAAAAAAAAAGTTAAATTAATGCCAAGAGATGAATGCTAGGAAAGCATCTGAACCGTAGAAAACAGAGATTGCAGAGGAAGACAGAGACAAATATCTGTATTTAGTCATCTGCTAAGGTGGACTTGGATTATGAGCTCTGAGGGAAAGGGCTCAGTGGTTTATGCACCTTTCCTACAGTACCTGGTTACATGATCTTGACTCCCCAGGTACCAGGAAGAAGAAGGTCTTGTATTCAAAACATTGCTTTAAAAAATGTCCTTTAGCTATTGCATCTGGCTTTCCTCTCTGGTTCTACAGGGAAATAGAACCTGGCTGCCTGAATAACAGGTGAAATTAATTCTGCTTTTTGGGCACACGCTCCGCAGCAATTATACAAGTTCATTTCAGGCAGCACAGAAAGCTGCTGTGTGCAGCCCAGGTATTGGCTTTGCAACCAGCCAGGAGGGGAGCAGGGAGGCCTGTTGCTGAGGGGAAGTGTCACCAGGCAGCCTGGCAGGGGCAGAGCTGTCAGGGCTGTGCCTCGCCATGGACCCTGCAGTTCACAGAGGCAGCGGCACCACAATATGTCGAGTTTCAGCTCAGTGGAGAGGACAACACACACACACACACACCTGGGGAACCGGGAACATCTGCTGGGAGAAGTCACTTGAAAAATAACCTTGCAATGGCTTGGGAGAAACATCTGTGCAGCAAATGCCATGCTACCAGGAATGGAGGGATGGAAAGGCAGGAGTTAGGGAAAGCATGAAGAACCATCTTGTGTCAATAATGCAGGGAACTGGTGACAGCACAGGGGGAATTTAGGTCAGCACAAACTTCTTTGGCTCTAGAGCTTTTGTGCACAGGAGCTGGTGCAGCAGCTGTCTAATGGAAATGTGCAGCCATTTTACCACTGACCAAAGTGAACATGAGGGAGTCAAACTTTCCCCCTTTTCCCCATTCTCCACACTGAAAACTCTTTCTCTGTTTTGTTGTTTATTTCTTACAGGAGTTTGCTCACATGTGTTTCCTACTCTGTACATAACTAGCAGGAATATGGAAAGGATATGAGTACTTTAGACCAGATGAATTTTGTATCTTTCTAAGAGAAGTGGAATCTAAGACACAGGATGAAATATTTTGTCCAGAGCAAAACTTGCTGATATATATAATAGGGAAAAAATCCCAAACCTCTCATGCCTTCACATTAACTCTTATTTTATCCATTATTTTGGACAACAGTGTCGTTCAGGCAGTGCAAAGATTCAAATGAAACATCTTCTGACAAGATGCATTCCTCTGGGTGAAATCCCACAGGCTACATACTTGGGAAAGTCAAATTAGGCGGTTACTGTTGGTTGCATGTGCCTGCAGATTTGAAGAGCAGGAAACAATTTCATTTGTCTGAATTAGCAGAAGTCAAAATCACAGCAGGGAATGTGTTAGCAGTTTAGCAGTGCCTATGACTGAGGGTCAGAAATGTACCCTGGGCTTGTTTAGTTCAGTTTAATGACAGCCAGAGCATCCTAAAGAGTTTTGTTGGAATGCAGCTGTAGCTGTGGTGTGGGCTCAGAGCTGACGCAGGCCCAAGTACAAACAGGTGAAGAGGGAGATCAGTGCGACAATATCTCAAATTTGCAAGATTATTTTTGCCTGTTGGCCTCTGCTCTTGCAGACACAAACTATGAAAAGGCTGGGAGGGACAACATACTCACAATATTTCAGCCACAGAGAAGGCAGAAGCACTTTCCTGAAATGTGAAATGGGAAGGCTCAGGGAAGTGAACTTGTGGGAAGAGTTTGAATCACAAGGGTTATATGATACAGATCTAAGGAATATAAAGACTAAATTATCTTTAAAGTCCCTTCCAACCGAAACCATTTTATGATTTGAAATGGTATCAAGGAAGGAGAACAGGTCTGAAATATGTTGAGTATTAGAAAAGTGGAAGAGAAATCAAATGCCATTTGGGCAATAGAGGTTTGGAGGTAAAAACAACAACAATGAAAAAAAAATCCAACAACAACTAACAAACAAAAAAAGATCCCAAACCAAATGAACAATTACTCTGGATTTTGTGTCTTTTGTCCAGATGTCAACTCATGGAAGGTGTTTGAGAAAGAACCCTGTATTAGATGAAGTTGTTTTTTTTTTTTTTTTCCAGGGATACATTTCCTGAAGACAGCAGAACAACTATCCCATCCACCTGAATTATTTCCTGACAGAATTTCTTTAACAGCTGCCTTTTGGTTATTTTCTGGATGGACAATGGGAAGGATGGGAGAGGGGCAAAGGAAAAGAGTGAGAGACTAGGAGCAGGAGACTGAGAAATCTCCATTAACTACACGTGAATTTTGAGAACATGGTGTTTCTACAAGTTAACAGATGCAATATAGTTAAAGAGAAATCTTTAACCTTCAGAGCAAGAACCTGCATTAAGTGAAGTGGAAAAACAGGACAGAAGGAATAAAACTAAATTAACAGGCTTCAGAGGACTTCTGTCACTCATCACAGTGCTGTGAGAAGGAGAGTGAAGTCAGGAAGTCAAAAGCCTTAGGCAGGTGTTTACTAATTTTATGTCTCCTTACCTTCCTTTCTTCTTTCTTGACCAGCTCATTATGGCTGCATGAATCAGCTCACCAAGTTATTGGCATCAAAGAAATGTATGTGTAAAACAAAAATTTTGGTTATGCTGCATACTATTTGAAAAAGTATTGAAATGTCATAATGAACTTCAGTTCATTGCTCTCTTAGCAACTACTTCATGACAGTGTGGGAACAATTAAGTTCATTTGATATAACTCATGAAGTAGGAGGCAATATTTGCTTTGTGTTACTGAAGGAATAGGACTGAAATTGGTAAACTCCTTATCTTTGTGGCTGTCACCAAAGCACAGATTCTGTATGTCTCTGTTCTCTTACCAGAACTTTGTTAACTCCTCATTCAATAAAACTTTCCTTGTCCCGTTGTTTCTCTCTTTTTACTCACGAGCCAACTTCAAATTCTATGCACTTCCTTTAAAGTAATCCATTTTTTCATTTGTATTTCTATACATCTTCTACTTTTCATGAGACAGGGAAACCAGGATTAAATCACATTTAGCCATCCCTGGAGGTATACCTTATTTCATAGAATCACAGGACGTTTCAGTTGGAAGGACCCTTAAAGCTCGTCTTGTTCCAAACTCTGCCACGAGCAGGGACACCTCCCACTATCCCAGGTTGCTTCAAGCCCTGTCCAGCTTGGCCTTGGACACTACCAGAGATGTACACACCCCTCTTGCTGTTTGTCACCCTCTGTGCTCAAAAGGCGTGTCACAAAACTAAAGCTGCCGCAGGACCACGGAAACAGCATTTGGGATGCTGAAATTTCCAGGCCAAATGCTGGTCCACATTAAATGTTTAGAGTGCTGGAGACACAATGATCTGTGTTAGGAGAGTTTTAGGGTGGGTATTAGGAAGATTTTCTTCACCCATAGAGTGCTTGGGTACTTAACAGGCTCCCCAGGGGAGTGGTCACAGCTTCAAGCCTGCCAGAGATTAAGAAATGTTTGGACAAAGCTCTCAGGATTGTTGGGATATCCTGTGCAGGGCCACGAGCTGGATTTTGATGATCTTTGTGGGTCCCTTCCAACTTAGAATATTCTCTGACTCTCTGATGTAATTTAGATGAGAGGGGAGAGTATCCTTGATACGGACTATGAGGAAAATATAAAAATACGAAAATAAGAATTTGGCTTTGGTCTGGTCTCCTTGATAAACCAAATGGACATCTTTCCACTTTGATAGATTTCACACGGTTCGCATAAATGAAAGGATTTGGGCCTTTTGAAATGAAATGGAGATTTCTGCTGCATGCCAGCACGCTGCTGATGAGGGCTCATCCAAAATGCACCATGACCACGTCTCGCCCTCTGTTCCTGTGTAACACGTGTAGCAACCTGTGTCTGCACCACAGGAAAAGCTGTTTGAACAGATCGTCCTGGGGACTCGACACCGAACACGACACCGCGCTCGAGAGCCTGTGTAGCACTTTGTGTTTGTGGCTCTGTTTATCATACTACAAGTCTTGATTATTCTAATGGCACTGGAACTCTTCAGAAACACATTGTTCATACCCCCAAGGAGTTTGCTGCGCACACAAACATTCTCAATCCACTGTATAAACAAATGTGTTATTCAGCAGACAGCGTCAGTTCTGCTGCTGATAACTGGGAAAGGGGCTGACAGCAACACAGAGAATATTACCTCCACCTCTGAGCAGTTTGTACAGTTTGTTGGGATTCATTCTCCATCATTTCAGAGGGATCTGGAGCTCTTATTGCTGTCTGCTTTGGGTTCCTCAGTGGATTTTTGCACAAACCAAAAACTTAATGCTTGAGCATTGTAAAACTTCCTTTTTTTTTCATGATCTACAGCTTCCTCTTATTGGGGAGAGGAGGGGCAGGAGCTGATCTCCTCTCTGGTTCCCAGTGACAGGACTCAGGGGAGTGGCCTGTAGTTGTGTCAGGGGACATTTAGGTTGAATATTAGGAGAAAGATTCTTCACCCAGAGGGTGGTTGGGCACTGGAACAGCCTTCCCGGGAAGTGGTCACAGCACAAAGCCTGACAGATTTCCAGAAGCATTTCTGGAACATTTCAGGCACATGGTGGGATGCTTGAGGTTTTGGATTTGGACTCGATGATCCTTGTGGGTCCCATCCAAATCAGGTTATTCTACTATTTTATGATTTCGTCTTATTTGAGCAAACAGCTGCTCACATTTTTGGTAAAAAGAGTGAGTTATGAGACCCACACTTTGAGAATGCATCAAAGACAGAAGCTTCTCTCTTGAAAGCCCCCAGGATGCAAGAAGATAAGAGCTGTCAAACAGTGCAGATGTTTTTTTCACTGAAATTGTGGTGGTGTTGGCCTTCTCTGCACCAGTTACCCTCTGCTGATTCCCAGACTTCTTTTGTTAAGATACACCTTTTAGAAAGAGACCTTCTCAGGTGCTTAAAGTGTTTAAATGTTGAATTCCATGTGACGTGAATGAATGTGTGGGGAGAGGGGAGACTGAAGGAGATAAAAAGGAAAGGAAGTAGAGAAGACACATTCTCCAGTCAGGTGTACAATATTACACAAGGAAGACTGAAATGATTCAAAGGGAAATTACTGAGTTTAATAGGCTAATTATGATTGAAAATAAGTTTGAAATTGCATTCTAGCCCATAGAATTGGAAGCCAGTGGAGATTTTCAAAGGCATTTGGGAGCTGAAATCAATTTGACTTAGCAATTGCATATTGGTTTGTAATTTCTCACCCTTCTCAATGCAATGTGAAGATCTCTTTATCACTCTAAAATTTTTTCGGGAATACTGAGGTTACATTTCTTTCATTCTTTCCTTTGAGCCAGGTGGATAGAATTTGAGGACACCAAGCAAAATTACAATTTCTTACAAGAAAGTAGACACGTTCTTGTTGATCCATCATGAAACAAAGGTATAAAGTCACTCTGTTCAACAATAATGAGTAAGAACTTCAAACACTGCTCAGTTGTTTCAAACAAATCCAGTCTACACCCACAAACACAGATTCTCATCATTCCACCTTAACTACTTTGTGGATGCTCCACAACAGACTAAACTGATCTCAGAGATCCATGTTTTGAGTCCTTACTTCTGATGTTTTTAATGTGTTCTTGCTATTTTTTTCCTCCAATATTACATTCCTTACATGTACACCTGTCCTTCTCTAAATGAAGAGGTGTAACAAAGTGAAGTGTGAACAAACGGGGCAGCACATAAATATAGGATTGTCATTACTTGCTCTTTCCTGCCTTCTTTGGCCCACACAGACAACAATTCTACCAGGAAAGGTTTATAAATGTGGGAGAAAAATAGAGAAATAAAGCAAATTCTTCAACTAGTACCACTTCTTTTCTCATTGCAGCTTTATTTCAAGTCACTGGAGTCAGGAAGGTCCTTCTGATTGCTTAGTTAGTATTTTTATTTCCTATTTCATTTTGGTTTTATGTGTGCATGCCAAGCTTCAGATTAACATTTAATATGTCTCTGCAGTTGTGGTTTGGATTTATGGGAGAAATTTGTCCTACCATGGCAAGACAACCTAGGTATTGATCCCTCTGTGAATGCCAGCAGCAGTGAAGCCTTCTCAGAATTTTAGGCAGAAAAGACAAAAACTGAGATCGGGCCAAAACTGGAGGGAAATACAGAGTTGGGACAGACAATGGGAGAAGTCCTCAGGTGCAAACTGGTCCTGAGGAAAGGCAGTGGCTAAAATGCAGTGAGGACCTGGCTCCCAGCAGAAGTTTTGCCTTGCCAAGGCCCTGGCAATCAGACAATCGTGGTTCTGGCCATTTCATGGCCTGCAGCAGTCTGCTCTCCTGGCCCCCATCTGCCTTGGATCAGGGCTGGTGCAGATCATCATGGGAAAATGAATATACAAAATTCACCCCAATTCATTGTCATTCCTTGTTCTCTGGCAATGCCAGGATTACAGCACTGATGCAGCTGAAACCCTCTGAGCCCTGCTGAGTGCTTAGACTCTGAGAGGCTGAACAGAGCAATTCTGCACAGAAATGTCCATAATGAAGTTTGGAGGTGGGGTAGTAGCAATTCTTCACTGACAGGGGAATGATCACATAAAAAAAAAATTAAAATTTCAAAATACTCAAAAGTGACATAGAGAAAAGGATTCTTAGAAATCTCTGAGGTAGATTCAGGAAGAAAGGGACTACAGGGACATATTTTTAGTGCTCAGACAGTGCTCACTTTGCCCTGAGTTCATTGTCCTTTCCTTCAGACCAAGATTCAAATAAATAAATTTGTATTTTTATCATTAATATATTAGCAGCTTTACACTGTCTTTGCCTGGCTAGCTAAAACCACTTTCTTCTTATTACACTCTCGTAAATTTGAAGGCCAGAAGAATCATTATTTCAGTATAGTTAGGGTTTTCCCCTCCTGCAAGAGGCACGATTTAAGCAGTGATCCCTCTACCAGGCCTCTAACTTGTGGCTGGACTAGGGAGTCTCTTTAGGAAAGATATCTAATCCTGATTTAAAGACTTCTTTAAAGACTACTTAACAACTCATCAAGCTTGTCTGGGGTTTCTTCTTTGGTTTATAGAAGTAATGAAGCGAGTCCCCCATCCTCCCCTCCTGGAGATACTTCTTAATGGAAAGTAAAAATGCCACAATTACAACACACCATGTGTGGGACATAAAACCTCACTCTCACTCCAGTATCTGTATCGTATTTAATAAAGTACCAACAGAGCAGCAATAATGTACGCTGGGAATCAGGCATCATAAATAAAAGGAGAAAAATGTAATAATGGGTAGTTGGAGAAAAATATGAAAGCAGCTGTAAGAACTGAAACAGACAAAGGAAAAAGAAAAAAAACAAAAACAAATAGAAAAAAGAATCAAAAACCCTCAGAGCCAGGCATGGAAATAATGTATTTTAAAGGGGCTGCATTTTGGAGGATTCTTCCCAAAGAGAGGAGCAGATACACAGGCAAGCATGTACACACACACACACACACACACACACACTTGCCAGATCTTACCAGATGATGTAGTTGAGGCTGGCTGAACTTAATTAACTTGGATGAGTGCTTTTAGATTTTAACCTTCCTTGTTTATTTGCTTTCACTGTGCAGCGGTAAAGACTTTCAGACATGAAGGGAAGGAAGAAAAGGAGGGGTGAAATGACTCTTGAAGAAAACAATAAGCAGCTCTGTGTTTGTACAGTTGTTTGTTTTTAAGGGTGCAGGATAACTGCTCAGTTTGTGTAAACAAGCACAGCTCTGATGCTGATTTATACCACCTGATATCTTGCCCTGGGAAGCATTTCCTTTCTGGATTTCAAAAATAATTCATAAATCCTCTATCCCACAACCTTGTCTTTGTTGCTAGAAGCATCACTACAGGGGCCTGTTGTCTGGCACTGAATCAGCCTGACTTGGTTTACCACTTCCATAGTTCTCCTAGTTCCCAAAATAAGCTGTTCACTCATCCAAACTCATACATGGGAATGGTCCCTGGCTCTTGATACCTCTCAGAACGTGGCTGGGAACTATTTTGTCTGGGATAAAGGCTTGGCTATGAATGGAGAAATTTGGAATAATGAGCTCCAAAGCCAAGTTCTGTGCCCTGATTCTGGGAATTCCCAAATTTAGGCATTGCCTAAGCTCTAGAAATAAAAATTTATATACTGACAGCATGGGTCCTTCATGTCTGAATCTAAGTAGACCAGGATCTTTAGCTCTACTAAATCATGGAAACATAAAATGTTTTGGCTTTGAATGGGCCTTTAGAGACAACAGAATCATGGAATCATAAAATCAAAATCAAAGTAAAATGGAATGGTTTTAGATTTGAGTGAGATTTTCCTTAATCTCTGACAAATTCAGGTTTTGACACAGTCTCCAGCATGATCTAGAAGGTTGCCCCTAACACAACTTTTTTCCCAGACTTTAAACCTTTTGTTGCTCACTGCAGAGGATTGTAGTGGGAGGGATCTTTCCAAGGGAGTTGAAGGATTCTTCTTAATCAAGGGTTTGTTTACTGAAGTCTGGGTTTCTGCAGAGATAATTATCTGTATTTGGAAAAGAGAAAAATCATTCTGGGTAATCTGGGGGGGGACTTGTGAGCAGAGCTTAACCCTGATGAAAATACTTGAGGTCCAAGGTACAAAGTCCAAGGTGCAGCTGAGGTGGATGCTGGTTCCTACCTGCTCCCAAGGGATTCCTACTGTTCCTCACCTGCCTGTCAGTAACAGACCTGGGCTGGGCTGAATAGCAACAGTCTGGCAATGTCTGCCAAAGAAAATTAAAACAGCAACAGGAAGCAACAGAGGGCTGCAAATGTTGGTCCATCTGTAGTGTCAGACCTTTGTTCTGGCCTTTTGCTCCTGGCTGAGGACCTCAGCTCACTGCTCCCAAGGAAGGTGGGTTAGTCCATCACAAGGAAAGGCCTTGGCAAATTTGCCATGGGGAGGGGGGGAGCTCAGTCCTGACCTCCATGCTGCCAGTCAGTGTGGATGAGCAGGGATCAGCACGGACAAGGATTCAACGTGACAGTGGATGACTGACAGCCCTGGTCACAAATGCAGCTCAGATCCCATGTGGAAAAATGGCCTTTTCTCACTCAGCAAGCTCCTTGTGCCTTATTGCTGCCCCAGAATTCAGAAACAATAAGAAGCACCCAGAAGGGAGATTTATTTGTGCCAGCCCCATTGAAATACCATTCTTCTACTTTCAGGTCAAGTGTATCCTGAAGTTCCTTGTTACTACAGTGAAGTTTTTCAATACAGGTAGCAGAGCCCAAAAAGGTGCAGATGCTCCCACCTGGCTTCTCTGGTGCTGCTGTCAAGGCAGCTGGTGTCAGGGACCACAGTGTGAAATCCAGGGTGCAGTGCTTACAGTTTATACTCATGGGTGGGAGGGAGAGGGGAAGGAAGGGAATGCAGGCCTAAGTGTCAAAAGTTTTTTTGTTAATTCAGTGGAGAAAAGGATAATGTCACTGAAAACTTGGAAAACTCCAAGGCTTCTCAAGCTAACCATGGTGACTCAAGACAATCTGGAGTGACTCCATAGGAAGTCAGTAGAAGTGAGGAGGTGCCAGTGGTTGCTCAAGACCCCGGAATTGTGAAACAATAGAATGGTTTGAGTTGAAAGGGACCTTAGAGCTCATCTCACCCTGTCATAGGCAGGGACACCTTCCACTAGATCAGGTTGTTCCAAGCCCCATCCAGCCTGGCTGTCAATACTGACTTCTTGGAAACATGTTTAGTGTGAAAGAGCTGGTTACTTAAAACAAACTAAAGAAAAGAAAAAAGGTTGTGATAAAAATGTCTGTCACTTCAACACCGGAACCTGGCACTTTGTAAACTCTTGTTGGTGGAAGACCAAAGCCCTGGGCCCACCTGAGCCTGAAGTTCTTTCAACTGCCAGATCTCATACACAAGGTACTACATGCTCTCTGAAATATTTTATCTTAGATCAGTTTTTGGGTAAGAAGCAGAAACAGTGTCTGGGCTGGAGATGAAAACACCAGGTGGCCGCTGACAATCTTAAAGGTCCTTTCCAACCCAAACCATTCTGTTATTCTAAGATTTTTTTCAGCAGTTGGTTTGTAACCCTATAGATATCCAGTGGTGGATATTGGACTCTCACAAGGTCTCTACCTATGTTAACTATTTAATGGATCCAGGAAGACAATTGCAATAAAATGCAATAAATTTTTTACTGATTCAATTGCTGCATTTTCAGGTCCAAAGACTTAACGAACCAGATACGTGACTCACCCCAGAACTATGTAGAATTTTGCAGCCCTGTACAGCACTAGGCCTCTCTTCCCAAAATACAGACTGATTTTTAGCTCATGAGGTGCTTGCAGGGTGGTATCAGCCAGCTGTCACTGGAGGATCAGATGATATTAATGGCAACTGGCATGTCTATTCACTGAGCTGAGCTCATCCCTGCGAAATCAAGTGGAGTTTATTTCAAACAAAAAAAGGAAATCAAGAGAAGCCAAGTGAAATAACAAAACTGCTGCCGACTTGAACAATCTAGCAATTCATCACCTCAATGAGGTCCTTGTGAATGTGAGGAAGCCACAGAACAAGGCTGGCTCTGCAAAAGGTTTTCTCGTCTCTTGTACCAAGGAATTTATTGAAGCTCAGTCCTTGCCTTCCAAAAATCCAGGTCTGAGCACCCAAGCCTGTGACTGTAGGAGTGCAGTAACATCCTGGCTGGCAGGAGCGTTGGGTCTGTGGCTTGTCAGTCAAAATGCATCCTGCATCCTGCTGGACTTGTTTTCCATGTGTGCCCCAGGACAGCAAGCATTGACTGTACCATTCCCCCAAGGACATGCATAACTTAAAGTGTGTGAGTAGTCCCATGGATTTCAGTGGGACTGCAAATGTGTTTACACACCTTAGCAATTCCCTCATTAGTGCACAAAAAACGTATTATATTTCTGTCAAGAGGCAATTTGAAGTTCACTTTTCAAATGCCAAAGGCCTGTGCATTTACCAAGAGCAACATTTAGCTTTTCCAGACTCTGCTCCTCAGGGCCAGAAAACTTGCACAAAGCAGAAAAATCACCCCAAACGGGCTTTTCTTGTATCACTGAGGAGGAAAGCAAAAAATCATTAGATGAAAAGGTGGTCTACATTCATGGTTAAATATTGGATGTGTAATTTAAATGAGAGAGTCAAGTTGAATGCAAAGCAATTACCAGCACTTAATATTAGTCAGACTAATAAAGCAGCAATTAAACCTCATTATACAGCCATAAAATTGAAGTGTAATAGATTGATTGTACCAAATGTTCATACCAATGTATGATGGCATATCACAGGCAAGGTGAAGTGGTTCATTTAATTGGCAGATCAAAATAATTCCCTGAGATAGATTTAACCTTATTGCATTTCTTGGCTTCACATGACATCCGTGACAGTACAAACAAATAAATAAACACAATGAAAGAAGAGCAGGGAAAAAAAAAAAAAGCCTATAGACCAGCTTGCTCTATGGCAAATACTCTCTATTCCATAGTATAATATTCCTTCTCCCGGGAGATCCACAGTTATTTGAGAATCTTCTTGCCAGCAGCACAATTTGGATCTTGCACAGCAGTGCTGCTTCATTGTTCACTCCTTGAATTGAATATGAGGCACTGAAGGAACCCAACATGTAAATGTTTTGCTGCCTGTTTACAGCTGACACGGAATTCAGCACCTTAGAGTATATTAAGCCCAGTGATTAAAAGAAATTGCTGTTGGAAACCAAAAGGGTAAGCAGTGATGGAAAGGAAAACAGTGAGGTGACCATTACCAAAAATCTTCTAAACTCCTCCAAAATCACATCTGAACACTTTTATTTTGACAATAGCTTCAGATATAATCATTATATCCAAACAATGTCCATGGGTCCAGTATGTTAGGTTTACTGCCATTTTTAAATAAATATTATTTATGTGGGTTCATGTGTTGAATATATTTTTTTTTAAGTTTAAGAGATTGCTTGATAGTTTTAAAACACCATATCTGCTGAAGACAAAATTTTGTGCTTTGGTTCATATGGACTTTACGATACATTAACCTTAACTTCCCATCTTTGCATTCCACAGCATCATTACTACACCAGAGCCACCATGCAGCAATAAAGATAAATGAATCAACATAATTTATCCTCAGCAATATTTTCCTTGGTCAAAAGAGCTTGCTCTTCCTACTGGACCTCATCTTGGCAGCAGCTGAAGGGTTTACAAACTGCTTATCTTCATGATTAACCTTTAAAGGGAGAAAAAAATATCTGAAAGACAGAAGTACTTTGGCTTACAAAAGGATCCCATGGCTAAGTAGGATTTTAAATCCTGATCTCCTGTATGGCTGGGCAGCACACAGTAAAAATTTTCTGTAAGGAAAAAAAAAAAATCTATTTTAAACAATCTAAAAGTGAGGTCAACAGGAAATTTAATTTTGACAGTCAGGGTTGTTACAAAGAATTTGAACTATCCAGGCATGGAAGGAAAAGAGATAAGAGGTTTATAGCCCATCTCTCATTTTAGTGGTTTAGTTAGTAAATTTTCCTCCACAAACCAAAAATCACAGAATAAGAAAATAGACCACTTTTAATCAAGATTTGAGTTTCCAACTAATTCTGTGGGAAAGTCATCACTGGCAAAACCCTGTTGCTCTTGTGAACCTTTCTCTTTCCCTTGTGTGTGCTGTCCTTTGGTTCATGCTGATCAAATGTGGTTTGAACTTGTTCTGGGCTCCTGCAGAGCCATGATCTCAGGACAGATTCATTGCTCTCTTATCCTACAGAGCTGATGTTCCTTATTTTCAAATTCCTGAAGATTCCCAGTGCCAGTTTCTGTAGGACTGTATGTGCTACATCATTGCATGATGAAGTGAAATGACTCTGAGCTCACACTCTGATATCTTATCCTCAGTCCAGCACCAGTGGCATGGAAATTGAAGAGCATGGTGGAGGAATGGGACACTGCACATACCTGCGAGTGTCTGACATTTCCATTGGAAAATGGGGAAAATATTACATAGAAATAAAAAGAAGAAATTCCTTGATATACCTAATTATACACCGTTTTTCCAGTACAGTTTAAGAAAAAGAAAATGCTTGATGGTTATTAAAACCTGGTACTTCAATCCCTTGGAAGGGTGCTGGCAGCACAGGTCTCATATTTCCATCTAGGCAGCAAATGTTCTACTGCTCTAAGGTGAAATTCTCAAAAGCAGAACTTAGCATTTCCATCTATATTTGTCTTCCCCAATCTATGGACAGTTTTAGAAATTATGCCCATCCAATTTAAATGGAACTGACAAAAATATTGCCTCTTTCAGAAGTCAGACCTCCTTTATATTAATAATATTTATTGTCTAAATATTAGTAACGGAGCTGGATTTTCGGTATCTGTACTTGAAAACCTTGATTCATGTTTTGTGAAATGTCCTTTAGATTAAAGCTTCAGCATTTAATTGTGCCTCATGGTAATATACCAGTTTTCCCGGTGCATATTTTTATAACTTCCTCCCCGGTACACCTCAATGTAAAACCTATTGGAATTTATAAAATGTGAAAATGCAATATATTGATATGGGCATTTTCCAAATAATGTATCCAAATTATCCAAGTTTTTACTCCTTTTTTCTGAGCTGCTCCCTGTGAAAGCTGTTGCTGCTGTTCTAAATCAATAAGGTCATCCCAGCCAGTGTGTGTTTTGGATCCTAAATGTCTCTTCTGGTTTGGTATGCAGCACCTTGAACACGCTGCTGCTTGTTCAATCTTTATCAATATCTCCATCTCAAACAGTGCTGTTCTTTAAGGAGGAGTCTTTCATTGGATTTATTTAGTCTAAAATAGACTGAAAATTTATGCAGAGACACTGCAACTGTCTTTGAAGAGGTTAAAGGATTGCTGCAAAAGAGGGAAATTAAATGTTCTTTATATAGCAGGTGGTTGGAACAAAATCTTTAAGGTCCATTCCAACCCAAACCATTCCATGATTCTATGATATCTTTTGAGAGGTGGAAAATTAAGAGACTTAAAGCCAGGCCAGGGAGATTCATGAGAGGTCTCAGATAAAATATGCTGACTGCAGACTTGAAACAGATTGTCCTGAGGGGTTGTTGAAGCTTAGCAAGTTTTTAAGAACAAGTCAGATAAGCATCTAACAGGAATCACTTAACTGTAGCTGATCCTGTTTGGGGGCAAGGGAATGATCTAAGCAAGGTGCTGAAATTTCCTCCTACCTTGATTTCTCTGAAATTACATATTTTAAGAAGAAAGACTTTCTCCACTAGAAAGGCATCATTGACAGGCTGATAAAAGTGATTCTTAATGCTGTTGGCAAGGAGGTCTAACCTTCCCAAACCCCAGGATTTAATATGACCTTTAGTTGAAGAAGCATTTGATGGGAGGCTAATGGTGTTTTGGCTGAGGTTTCTGAAAGGATAAAAGTGTTTAGGAAACAGTAAATTCTCTAATAGGATGTTAAATCCACTGAAGAAAGCAATCCTGAGTCAGGACTGAAATTATTTTCAAATTATTTTCAAATATGGGCAGGAAAATAACATCAGAAAATTAGGATAATGTTTCAAAACATGTCATTCAAGTTGTTAAGGCAGTCAGTATTGATTTGTCCTTAAAATAGCTTTAAAATAAGTACAACAAACAGCTCTCCAGCATGCTCAGCCCCCTCTTTGGCTAACTTAGACCTGACGGCCCTCTCTTAGAAGGCTGAGGTCAACTGGGATAATTTCTCAGCTGAAATACCCACAAGAGATCCCTGTGTGGTATTTACAGATCAATTTCTAGCAGCAAAGACGGGCAGGCTCTGTTGGCATCCCCCGCGACGCGCGGGGTTATCCCAGCTGTGTGCCCACACCAGGCATCCGTGTGGATGTGTTCCTTCAGCTGATGCCAAATTGCCTCCAGGGAGGGGGGAAAGGAAGGTGGGGACTGCTGTCCCAGTGTCAGCCCTCTCTACATGCAGGAGCTGCAACCTTCTGCTCCCTCATCCCTCCCTCTGTGGCGGCAGCAGCTTTCCAGGCTGGCCAAAGTGGGATTGGAGTGTGGGCTTTGCTGCTCCCAGCAGCCTGCTGGCCTAGGCAAATACAGTGTATTCCTGTCCATAAGAGACAAAACCAAACAGGTATGATCTAGTTTTAGGGAGTAGTAGAGGTGGTGGGAATAATTGTCCCTATTCTTTATGTGTAGATAATCTGTAAACCTAGGCTGGGGCTTTTACATCTCTATATGGTGTCACTTTGAATTTTTTGAGAGGGATTTTTGACAAGGGGGTGTGGTGACAGCAGGAATGTCTTCAAACTGACATACAGTGGGTTTAGCTTGGATATTGGGAAAAAAACTTCCCTGAATAGGTGGTGAGGCCCTGGCACAGGTTGCCCAGAGAAGCTGTGGCTGCCCCATCCCTGGAAGTGTTCAAGGCCAAGCTGGATGGAGCTTGGAGCAATCTGATCTAGTTGAACACGTCCCTGTTCATGGCAGGAGCATTGCAGATGGTCTTTAAGGTCCCTTCCTATCCAATTCATTATTGTCTCTTTGATCTGATGTCAACCAGTCCAGCAGCTCAAGTACCAGCTAAGGACACCCATGAATTTTCAGTAATTCTTGTGCTTCTGGTGGTTGAAATGATGCTTATGTACTGTGAGAGAGGAAGAACCAAGTGCTCTTGAACAGAAGCAGTAACAATGCCCAGCTCTGCTGGTTCCTTCAAACTGAAAATCACCCCAGTGATCTCTGTGATTGAAATGAAGGAGGACATTCCAGCCCATGTTAACAAAATGCAGCGGATGCACTTGGAATAAATTTGTAAGCGCTGTAAATATTCCCTGGATGATCTCCAAAGAGAGAAAGCTGCATTAGTCCAGCCAAGATGTAAGGCAGCCACAGTGAAGTGATCTGACATCCTCCTCAGAGAGGCAGAAAGGCAGCCTGATTGCATTCCCAAGATGGCGAAACTGAGCTGATCTGGATTCTAAAGATAGTCAGGAAATTCTGATCACACAGAAATGTTTTTTCACTGGCATAGACATTAAAAAAAATCTACAGGGCGAGAAAGAGGCAGGAATAACCAGTGGAAACAACACCAAAAGTTCTTATCATATGGCTCTTTTTCTGCCAGTAGTAACCCCCATTAATGAAGCATTAATTATTTATCTGAATTAAGCAAGCTTAAGTCACTGTGTACTGGCCACAAATTACACCAATGCGGGTCCAAGTCTGATTATTCAGATCTGCTTTCACAACATTAGGGACTGGTTTGGATCTCCACTTTGGTTTCGCATATGAAAGTTTCTTTTTAGGAAACATTGAGTTTGCATGTTCAGATGACCTTGATTTTCTGCTATGTAAAAATCTGACACTTCTTCTTTATAAAGATTGTTCCTAAAAAATCTCCTTTGTGTATAAAGAAATTTAAGTAAAATATTTTTTCTATTATTGTTTAGATACACAAGATGATAATTTTTTTTTTCTGTTTTTTTTGGTCAGCTGTTCAAGATTTCTTTGCAAGTGGGAGAATAAACAGAAATGAGTGAGAGGGCAGAATTGGAGAAAACACTGAAAGGCCTCAGATTGTTTTCCTCCAACATTTAAAATTTTCAGATGGCTCAGGAAAATAATTGGAAATTATGTCAATGTACAGATATTACAAAAATCATTAAATGGATGCTTTTAAATCAATTCTACTTGTAGGATTAAAATCTGAGTGCCTTGGGGGACACCGTATGAGCAGTATTTGTGGACTGGCTGGAAAAATGAAACAAGCAGACATGTCCTGAGCTGAATCCATTCCTATAAGATTTCCAGCCTAGGGCAGCATTCCTTGAAGGATATACATATATCTGCTTAACTATACATACAATGCTCCAGCCCACTGAAACCAACAGGAGCATTTACTGTTCATCAAGTTAAGCATTTACATAAATCTCTAGGATAATGCAGTTTAATCGAAGACTGAAGTGCTTGGATAAATCTTAGGTTATTCAAAGTAAACTTCAAAGCTTTTTACATTCACTTAGCACCAATTATTACCCAAACAAATCAAAAGGGCTGTATTATATGAGAGGTTTTAAATTCATAAATGTAACAGTACAGTGGTTTTTTTCTATTCATCTGCATCTTTTTTACCTCGCTGAGAAAAGATTCCTTATTAAAGCTGGTTAAAAAAAAAAAGCCAGAAAATGCCTGGAACAAAGTAACTGTAACTGTAAAATGTCCTTAAAGGCCAATTAGAAATTGCAATACTGGGAGTTTTATTACAACTAACTCCTCCTTAATTATCAATCAATGGATTCTGTTGGAAAAAAAATTCTCAAATTCACAGCTGGGAAAATGATGCTAATTATTTTCTGTTAATTAAGGCTGTGCTGGGATTCAGACTTGCCATCCTTCAAATAGAGGATTGACATATCAACGCTAACATAATGCTTAGGGTCTTTTCCAAAGGCTTTATTTCTAATGATAATAAATTGGTGTCACGTTATTTTAAGTGTCTTAAGCTATCGTGCTGCTACCCAACCCTGATATATACTGAAGAGTGTATATCTATCTTGGTATTCATACCAAATTCTGATCCTGAAGTTGAATATTCATCATTTTGCACCATAGCTGTTCTATTGTAAGGGTGAAGGAGCGTTAAATGACTTGGAATTAAAAGGAGAAATGCAAAAATATTGAATGCTGACAGGATTCCCTAAATAGCAAAATTAGAGAGAATTGAACACTTGAGTAAAATTCTGAACACTTTATATTCAGTTACACAGTTCCTGTTGACCTTCACAGACCAGAATCTCTAGTCCAACCCCTGGTCCTCCTTCATTGTGGGAGTTCTCTAAATTACAGGATGTTAATTTAGTCTTCTTTATTTTTTTTTGTGGAAAAGACAGCCAAACTTATTTGTTTTTATAAGAATCTCTTGCTTGCTTGATGTTTGATGCTCATGATCTACTGCATATCTTATAGCCAAGACTGATAAAAATCCAAAATAAGAGAGAGGAAACAGATAAGTAGAGGGGGAAGACCATTAAAAATTAATATTCTGCCAGACTTGGTGTGGTGTATATAAGAAATAAAGCTCATGAGCTCAAACACGACCTTAGGCATGCTTGGCCTAAGATTTAGACAAGTCTTAAAGATCTGTTACCAATTTGAGGCAAAATGGGCAGGAGGGTGGTGCTTTGTTTTGGGTTTTGCTCAGGACAAGAAATTCTTGAGTCTGTTTCTAAAAAGCAGGATGTCAGAAAAACAGCTCTGAAAAAACACACTCCTCTACCAGATTCTTGGAAACCATAATATTCAGCATTTTAAGGCTTCTGGGGAAGGTTGTAGAGGTGCTGGAAGTGACAGATCAGTTTGGTCTCCCTGTGGGGTTTGCCACCCTCATGGCTGCACAGGTGAGAACTCTTTGCTGTGGGATTTAGGCTGTGGGATTTAGCCTGAGCCTGTTTGAGAGGTGCCATAAACATGATTTGATCACACTACTGCAGTTGGCCAGTTCAGATGAACCAAGGGACCAGGTGAGCTCACTCACTGAACCCCGGCATGTACAGGTCTGAAGTGTGGCCTCCACCTTCCTTCCTAACAAGCAGAGGGAAACAGGAAAACACCTCCACAAAGTCATTTTTTCTCACTGGAAAATAACATCTAAAGTCAAAGGTATTTCTCAAAGGTCATGGTGTGCTACCTCTCCCCAGTGACCAAAAATTGATTCAGTCTTGTTCTGCCTTGTTCACTTTTAAGGTGTCCTTAATTAGCAGTTCCAATATTTCCAGTCTGCATGCCTATTGAAACTCATGATTTCTTCGAAATCCAGGACTGGAGAGAATGCAGCATCCAACCAATGCAGAAGTTTGGTCTTGATGATCTTGAAGGTCNCAAACTTATTTGTTTTTATAAGAATCTCTTGCTTGCTTGATGTTTGATGCTCATGATCTACTGCATATCTTATAGCCAAGACTGATAAAAATCCAAAATAAGAGAGAGGAAACAGATAAGTAGAGGGGGAAGACCATTAAAAATTAATATTCTGCCAGACTTGGTGTGGTGTATATAAGAAATAAAGCTCATGAGCTCAAACACGACCTTAGGCATGCTTGGCCTAAGATTTAGACAAGTCTTAAAGATCTGTTACCAATTTGAGGCAAAATGGGCAGGAGGGTGGTGCTTTGTTTTGGGTTTTGCTCAGGACAAGAAATTCTTGAGTCTGTTTCTAAAAAGCAGGATGTCAGAAAAACAGCTCTGAAAAAACACACTCCTCTACCAGATTCTTGGAAACCATAATATTCAGCATTTTAAGGCTTCTGGGGAAGGTTGTAGAGGTGCTGGAAGTGACAGATCAGTTTGGTCTCCCTGTGGGGTTTGCCACCCTCATGGCTGCACAGGTGAGAACTCTTTGCTGTGGGATTTAGGCTGTGGGATTTAGCCTGAGCCTGTTTGAGAGGTGCCATAAACATGATTTGATCACACTACTGCAGTTGGCCAGTTCAGATGAACCAAGGGACCAGGTGAGCTCACTCACTGAACCCCGGCATGTACAGGTCTGAAGTGTGGCCTCCACCTTCCTTCCTAACAAGCAGAGGGAAACAGGAAAACACCTCCACAAAGTCATTTTTTCTCACTGGAAAATAACATCTAAAGTCAAAGGTATTTCTCAAAGGTCATGGTGTGCTACCTCTCCCCAGTGACCAAAAATTGATTCAGTCTTGTTCTGCCTTGTTCACTTTTAAGGTGTCCTTAATTAGCAGTTCCAATATTTCCAGTCTGCATGCCTATTGAAACTCATGATTTCTTCGAAATCCAGGACTGGAGAGAATGCAGCATCCAACCAATGCAGAAGTTTGGTCTTGATGATCTTGAAGGTCTTTTCCAACCCTAATGATTCTCTGCTTCTATGTTTGCCACTTCAGCTATTTTTCAGACCTGGCACAATTATCTTGTACTCTGTGTACAAAGAGGCTGTTGAGGATATTTCTGGTGGGTGAAGGTTCACAAGGCTGTTAAGGGTTTTTATTAATCTAAACTCTACTAAAATCTCCTCCTTCTCTTTCTGAAACAGAGTCTACTCAATGACCTAATTGGTCCTGTTTGGTCCTGTTTTCCTACAGGTATGAACTTCCATTTCAAAGTCGTATTTGTGTAGCATAAATGCACCAATGCAACTAAAAAATACATAAAGGTGAGTTAGGACAATAGATTTAACTCAACTTTAACCACATCTTGAAAAAACACACTGAATGAAATCTGGAGTGTGTATCTTTACGTCTACCTGATCCTTATCTACCCCTAAATAAAAAATATTTTACCTATGCTTAGTGATTACAAGGCTTTCTCTCGGCTTTTGTAATTCATTTGTGCCTTCTAGCAGTCGTGAGTCATGGGTCTTTTACACTTGTCAAGTACACCTAATCCCTACCCTTCATGGCCCAGAAATCCTAAAGATGGCTGAACATGTAATTGCCTTGAAGTGTAAAATATTTCCCACATTATTTATTATAGCATTGCCTGCTAGCACCTCTATAGTTAAGGTTGTGTCAGCATTTTTATTATAAGCCCCTATTTTCAGCTGTAAAAATGTGCTTCAGGCTGGGACCAGGAATGCAAGTGATTTTATTTTTTTACTGTTTTTTAAAATAAAATTACCTTGGACGTTTTTAATTTATTCCATCTGTAGTCAACAACACACCCACTCATGTCTATTTACAGCTGCACATTCAAGTGTTTAAGGAAGATCTAGCGTGATATAAATATATGAATTTAGATATTCTCAAAATAACCCCCATAACTGTTCATTTGTGTTTTCCTCTCTTGCTCATGCAAATTATATCTGTATGGCAGCAATTTTAGTCATAGCACAAGCTTTATTTTGAGTTGATGCAGTGTCCTTTATCCAATGATGTCTATTGATTACAATAATAAAATATTTATTTGTTTTTTACATCTTATATTTTATTTCTGTGTGACTCAAACTGTCTTCTGGGATAATTTCAAAAAAATTTTGTCCCTGTTCTTGGATCATGAGCAAGACTAGGGGCTACACCCAGGTGTTAGTCTACTAAGGCCCTGTGATTCAGTCCAGTGTAAAAGATGACTCATGTCAGTCTTTCACACAGATCCAAGAATAGGATCTAAACACCTTTTGAGGTCCTTGTTGCTGAGCACTCATCTCTCTCTGCGCTCAGACCACACTGCTCTTTTCCACACCAAGGTTTGCATTGCACCAGTGGAGTTAACATCAACTTTGTCAATTTGCATCTCTTACAAAATGATTTACTGAATCTTGTGGAAACTCTCCCATAGAGGAGCTGCTTACAAATACCTTATTATGCAGCCTCTGTATAGGATGGATCATGATCAAGGTTCTATGAAATTTGGAGTTTTGTTTTGTCTTTATTGCTATTAATGTTAGTGCTAGCAATAATAGCAATAATAGATGAGTTCTCATAACTTGATCATCCTTGTGGGTCCCTTTCAACACAGGACATTTTATCATTCTATGATTCTAATATGACTAAACTTTGAAAAACTAAAAATGTTCCCTCTGTCAATTAGGTTTAGGTCTTTTAACTACTTATGTTTTACTTGTTTTTCTCAATACTTAAAAAATAAATGAACAAAATAAGGAGATGAAATTTTTGTCCATTGTTGTTGGTGTTTAACAAGGTGTCTCTAGAACAAATGTTAACCTTAGTGCTCTTGTCATCCCACTGAACATGTGCCATCATTCTGAAAACTGGAAGGGGAAGTTCTCTTGTAACTTCATCCATAATTAATGTGGTGTTCTAACCCTCAAAACACACTTCTTAACTCCAGCTTAAAGTTTTTGAATGTAATTATACTTTACAGTCTTGGTGCAGTTTACCTGTCTTTCCCCAAGTATTTCAGAACTACTACCACTTCTAAGTGAGATAAAAATTAAAAAGACATGGTTTTGTTGGAGCTTTTTTGGGGAGGTTTTCTGGTTCATTGATTGGATTTTTTTTTATGATGTATTTGTTTTTGGCTTTTTTTTGTTTCTGTTGTTGTTGTTGTTGTTGTTGTTGTTGTTGTTGCTGTTGTTGTTGTTGTTGTTGTTGCTGCTGCTGTTGTTGTTGTTGTTGTTGCTGTTGTTGTTGTGGTTGTTGTTGTTGTTGTTGTTGTAGGGAGGGCTTTTTTGAACCATTCTGGACCCATCTTTGAAACAAACCATTGTTAAAGACATAACAGTTCATGGAAGCTGTCCAGAACACATGGATTCCCTTGATCTTAATGTGAAACTGGTGGGACTATGCTTTTAATTTCATTTCATTGTGAAATTTTAGGTTTGTTGAGCCCTTGGACTCCCCATTCTGTGCAAAGACACACTCTGAAAAAAAAATGGAAACCAATGCAAATGGTCTCCTAATTCCTGGTCTAGAATAGCTGGGTTTCATGCAGAGTTTCCAAGAGCATTCTCAGCTTCAAATGTGTTATCTCAAACTATTATCAAGCTGCAACTTGAACCATTGTCAGTACGTTCTAAATAGAGCTGATCCAAAAGAAAGAGACACAATTTTCAGCTGTGCCAAAACTCTTCAAAAGATACATAAAGGAAAAAGAAATCAATGGCAGAATTCTTCAGTAAAGTTATTCTTATACATCTGTTGATGATTTATGAATATGTTTATGAAAGACCATTGAGATTATATGCCTTCTGCTGCATGACTTCTATCTGATATTATGTTATTCATAAAGTTTTCAATCCCCTTGTTAAATCCATTTAGGAGTTTAACTCCTATTATTCTTAGGAAGAGGTGTTTCCAAAACTTAAACTTTAGATGACTAGAAATATTCCTCTAAAGAAAAAAGTGGAATTTTTCTGGTCAAATGAAGATATGATGTTATTCATATGAAACCTAAATTCACCCTGTATCTCTTATTATTCAATTAAAAGAAATAGTTGTCTTTAAGTCTGATTCATTTATCTTTAGTATTTTATCTTGGAATGGAATAGGACCTAGATATACCTGTCAAATTATATTGATTATATGTGGAGCCAAGGGCAATGTAACCATCTGCATTAAGAGATATTTACATTAAACTTTGTTTTTCTGGATGTTATAAATATCTATATAGAGCGGCCAAACTTGCAAATCCTTAGATCAGTGGTTTTGTTCTCATAGAGAGAAGAGAATCCAGCTTAGACACAGAAATTCCATGGGTTTTTTTTCTTTTTTTATGCTATTCCTTAATTTTTGCCATGGCGTCACATAGGATTTTAAGGGAAAGGACTCAGTTTATATAGAGATTGAGGCTGCACAAATGTAACACAGGAAAAATGCAACCTGGTCCTTACCCACACTAGCAAAAAGAAGAGAAAATGGGTGAACGTGGTCATGAAAACACAGTTTTCAAGAACACCTGAGAGAAAACTGTTATTGGCTATTGATCACAAGAAAAGATACAGCCTTCATCCACAAGGACTCTCCATGGACATCAACTGATGCCTGTGTTGCTCCAAACTTTCCTCCTCCTGGATTCAAGCAGCAATTAATGTATGATTCATGACATGTGGTTCAAAGCTTTCCTCGTTTTGAGAAGGAGCAAATTCTTCCCCATTTATTAAGGCTGGTATTGGGAAGGGAGCAGTAACACTGACTCATGTTAGAGTGTTTTGCATTGGGATTTATCTTTTCTTGGTTTAGGTGTCTAACATTCAATAATTTTAGTACCATCTACAGAAGGGTATCCTGAGAAACAGGCAGACAAATCTGAAAGGAGGTTCATCCCACCTGATTTAGACAGAAGAACAAAGAATTACCTCAGCTAATACATCCATTGAAATTGTAGCCACTGAATTTATCACCTAAAAGATGACTGGTTCAAAAGCAATGCTGTTAGAACAAATGTATTGTTTATTTTAACTCACAATAAAATCACAGCATAAGACCAAAATAAGAAAAGAAACCCTTAAAAACAGTAAAGGTTTCTACATGTCTGTTGTATCTAAATCCCTGCAGAGCATGATTTTATCCCAATCCCAAATGCTCTAGCATTTGCCATGCATCAAGGAGAGTTTATATTTTAGACTAAAGAGGATCAGACACTGCCCTGAGATGAAAGGGACCCCCAAAGCTCATCCAGCCTAGATTCAAAGTGTTTGCTCTCCTCTTCCTGGGCTTTGTGATTATTGACAAAACTGGACCAATTCAATCAGATTCTGGAGTTGGAGCACACAGTTCTCACCTTGTTATGGAAGCTACCTCAAAAACCATAGTACTTACCTTACAGGTAACCCCTGTGATTGTTAAATTCTTCTTAATTTAAGTCCACAGTTCAGCTGAGTAACTGAACAAGCAATTTCACTTGAGACACACAGGTCTCCAGCTCCAAACACTACCTTGTATAGTTTTATTTTGTTCTCTGAAGATTTCTTTGATATAGAAGGTGATATTTTATAGGATGACCTATAACCCTGTCCAGTCTGTAATAGTTTAATATCTTTTCCTTGCCTTACCTGTTGTATCTGCAGGAACTCTGTGTCTGCAAGACAAAATGAAAGAATTCTTTGTGTAAATAATCATCAAAAGCATCCCTGTTCCCAGGTCTCTTTTCCAGTACACAGCCTCATGGGAGAAATAGCTAAAATTATGGGATGCATTGCCTATTCTTTTTCACTAACTACAGAAGAAAATATTACACAGCCTACCACTGCGTAATATTTTGGTTGTGAGGCTGAGCCTCAGAAACAAAATACAAACTCTGATGAAACTCAGAGTTTATATTTTTTATTAGCTATTTTGGATAGACGAGAAAGGAAAGAGAACACACACACCTTGCAGTTACCATTTCTCTTTGAGTATCAAATTTGCTGCCATTGTTTTCCTCGGAGTGTCAGACTAGTTTTCCCATTTCAATGAAGGAAGTTCCTTTAATACATAAAACTAGATGTACTTTATCCACTAATTTGAATGTCATGTGTTCCAAAGCTATGTTTAATACTTTTTCTTTTCAAAGTATAGCTGCCTTGATCTGAGTGATGTAGCAACTGGTATTTGAAGAGGGAGACTGAATGAATCAATCAGTAGAGCACAGACCTGAAATCACAACTCTTCCATGACCTCCTTGGCACAGTGCTCTGTAAGATTAAATGAGATAGAAAGAATGGAGATTCTTTATATTTTATTTAATGTTATGAGATTCTATATTTTGGGACTGTAACAGGTCATTCCACATCTGTCACATCACACTTTCTATGGTTAGTTCTATTTTTTTTCCCTTTTGGCCTAGTATGCTTGTGAATTTTACTGTATAATTTTGGATTTTACCAAAGAGAGAATAATTAAAGCTGATCATCAGGGATTTCTCTTTACATGGCCTTTAAAATGTTATCCAATAGGTGAACGTTCTGTGAAACCATACTGGTGACATTTTATCATTATCATTTCCTTATGATCACATCAACAACTCAATCAATCAATCAAAACTCCTTGTTGCAATATCTAAGAGCTTCCATGTGATAGGATAGAGGGATTTAAGAAAAGAGAAATAATAATATTCATCATCATCATCACCATCATCATCATCATCATCTGTTTCTAATAACTATATGGAAAAAAAGATCTTCCCAAGTTTGAAGCCTCAAAAGAAAATTAAATTAGCAATTGTTGTCATATCAGTATTTTCAAAAAACTTTGGGGACGGTGAGGAAACAAACCTCCCTCTGCTTTTTTTTTTTTCCCTACAAAAGAAATAAAATCTCAATATTCTTATGATTTCTAGGTTTGGTTTAGAATTCTAGATTCTCTGGGGAAAGAATGATTGAAACTCCTGTTCAGTGACTGATCTCAAAGTAGCAGGCAGATTTGTGCTTCTCTGTGGATGTGAGTCTCTTCAACAGGGCTGGAAAAAGATGTTGCTGATACACACAGGAAACTATGCTAGAAAAAAATTAAGAAATTAAAGCTGCAAAAGGATGGTCTAAATTATGGAAAGGAATGTGTTATGTGTGATTAATTTTCTTTAGCAATTTGTAGTCCTGTGGTAACAGCATCCAATCCAAAGCCTCTTGCATTCAGCAGGGCTCTTTTCAGTAACTCCAAGTTTCAGATATATAATTTGGCACCGAAGGTTGAGTAAGCCCTACTTTGAAAAGTGCTTTATATAAACTCACTTTATTCTTTTTTTTTTTTATTATTTTTTTTTGACAAACACAGCAATCGGAATTCAGAATGTGGATTCAGAACTCCCTCTGCACCTGAACTTCAGGGAGCTGAAATCTGGTGCTGGAGTCCTGACCTTGTTAACAAACAACAGGAATTTTGCTACTGGCTTGAATTAAATCAAGATTTTACTCTAGAAGACTGAGACCTAGGACTTGTTTCTTGGATCAAACAAGAACACTAGCCCTAAACATTTATCTTTGATGAGGAAGTGCAGTTTCAAATCAGTTTGGGCTTTGAAATCTACAGTTAGGACTTATTTCAAAGATGAGTTCACATCATGCAGCAGGCTTTGTAATCTGGGAATTTCATGCTTAAAAAAAAAAATAATAGCTGGGAGCAGAATTAGTATGTACAGCATAATAATAGTCCAGTTCAATTGCTATTTAGTTTGGAATGGTTGCTTTGAGAGCTTGTTGGAAAAGGGGAAAAATGCGATGAGAAGAAACAGAAGAAATATTTACTGTGCAAACTTAGCATGCCAATAAAGAAATTATAGAGAGACTATTGTTAGGCTTGACTCTGTAATTATAATGAAGCACAAAGATGATCAAATGCAAGACCATTTACAGTTAATCATTTTGACGTTGCTTGATTTTTCCTATGAACCATAGAAGAGAAGAATCAAACAACATTATACCACAAGAGTCTAAACCTTAGGTGGTGCAAATCAACTTAACTCCTTCACTTTAAACAATCGAGCCCCTTTGCCTCAGCTGGTGGCTTGGCCTCACATATCTTTGTTACAGTTTGAATCAGCTTTACTGGAGCGAAAAATATAAGTTTGATGTCAACATGACCTAGCAAAGAACTTGCTATGCAACAGAATCTATTTATAAATGTCTGGATTAATTCTTACAGATCACACAAGGAATTTAAAAACTGTTTTTCACATCAGAAACGGTTTCGTTATTTAGCATATTTTTTTTTTTTTAACATGAAAAGCAAAACAACGTTTGTGCTGGGAAGTAAATTACATTGTAATCACACTTACAGGCCCCTGATGAGACCAGCATTCAATGGTGGTAAACATATAACTGGAATTGATCTCATGTAGTTATTATCATCTAGAAGTACATGACGTAGTCTGCTTTTTTCATCAGCTAAGCTCCATCAAAAAACTTTTTATCTCTCTTAAAATGGGAGAAGTTGGTCTGCAGATATGTTTTTCAAATAAAGGTAGTCTGAGAGCAGCTTATATGAAACACCTTTAGGAGTCCAGCTCTGGCTGAAATGAGTCCTATGTTCACCTTATCAACTTAGAAAATACCATCTAAAACATATTGAAAAGGAGGAATGGGGCTAAAAGCTGGCACACAGCTGCACAGAGATAAGAGACCCCTTTGTAAAGGATCCCTAAGTTCCCATGCCCATTTTTACTTAAAAAATACTTGTGGTCTTATGATAAATTACTTCAAAAAGAT
>VXAX01007348.1:217129-250319 GCA_013399835.1 Leptocoma aspasia
CCCCCCCCCCCCCCCCCAATGAAAAAAAGAAAAACAAATTGCTTCAATTAGGTTCAGGTTTTTTAAATAATAGACCATCAATACCACAGAGATAAACAAGGCTCTTCAGGAGGCACCTCATGTTTGGGAAGGAAAGCCGGCATTCCTTTGCAAAGTGGTTGCTTGGAGGAATGAGTGGGAAGACTTGTGATATGATGTGGATGGACATGGATGGTATTCCTGCAAACATGGAAAACTGCCGTGTGCCACCAGCCTGGAGGGACACCCAGTGCCAGGAGCACTGTTTGTGGGACACATGTTAAAGGAGGCAGGTTCCTCTACAATTAGGAAGATAAATCCACAGGTGCAGTCTTGGGCAGATCCACCTGGTGTGGTGCACACTGAGCACGTTTTGCATTGTGCCTATAAATAGTTTATCCAGAAGCCTCTGGTCTTTGCCACCCTCCTCCTCCAGCATTCCCATCCACTTGCCTGGCTGAGCTCAGTGCTGGCAGACATTGAGCACTGTCATCTGAGCAGAACAATAAAACCCAGCAGACGTGGATTCTCACCCCTCTCGTTTTGTCGGGAGTATCAGCATCGTCATGTTTCAGCATTCCTGGAAAAGGTCGTGTTTTGTCAGAATGAGCTCCAAAAAGTCCTGCAACACAAGATGATGCCATTAGCACTAATTTCTGACAGATATTCTCTTTGGGGAGTCCTGCTTCCCAAATTTCTGCTTGCCTGGATCCAGAAGAAATCCCTAAACTCTATTATACTATCACCCCAAGCCAACCCCCAACCAAGATATTAACAGAGGCTCTTAGGAATCATGACCATTATTTAATAAATAATCTTCTGATCCTTTGCAAGTTGTGAATGCAGTCAGAATGGTGATAGGGATAAGATTAATCTCTTGTAACTTTAAATTCCTACAATTCAGATACGTTGTCTGGCCTAATCGTTTTAACTCCTTGCATAGTTGATTTAGAGACGGAGCACCCCAAAGAGATTCTTCGCATGCAAAGGTAGGATGACTCAGATGATACATTGACTTATCTCTTTTTATGAACCAGAGACAGATAAGCATCAATGAGGCACTCACAGACAGATAAAATATGGAGAATTAACTTTCCATTCATGTTTGTGGGCCAGTTTTAATTTTTTTAAATGATACTAACATTAATCCTGAAAAATTCCATCCAGCTGCATTTTTCATATACAGAATTATTAAAGCCTAGTTTCAGAATCGAAATAATGTCACTTTGTGGAAGATAAAGGCTGTAAAAGCTTTATCAAACAGTAAACATTTTTGCAACTTAAAGGAGGAATGCTTGGACGTTGAAGGGAGATTTTGTTGTGTTTTGGTTTGTTTTTTTTTTTTTTTAATTTAGATAGTGCTTTTACAAGGCTTTTTCTTTCTGTTTTCTGATTTGTCTCTCAGATGGCAACTTGGCCTGTCAGTTTTGTGTCACTGCTTGTTTATGCCATAAATGTCATTTGGAATGACAACACTAGGAAAAGGTCAGGGCTATTACTAAACAAGCTTACCCCCTGGAGCCTAATGCAGTCAAGACACTGTGATTCAACTGCTGGGAGTGGCTGGAGAGATGGCAGCAGGGAGAAATATTTAGGTATTTTTCAGTGCTGGTCCAGGGAAATCATACCTTGGGGCTCAAAATGGGACAAAGCCAAGAGCAGCCTTATGTGTTTGACTCAGGTAATTCAGGTCTGACTCAGGTATTCAGAGGAATTAACAGCAAGTGCCAGGATTTGAGGAGCCAGCAGAGATGTCTGTTTCTTTTTATTAGTGCATGGATGCTAAATACTGCTCAGAGAATGAAGTTTGATCAATAAATCATCCCCTAGTTGCTGTTCTGCATTGGCTTCTTTGCCTGGACTGTTAGAAGAGGACCATGTGTTTGCCTTTTTTCTTTTCCCCCAGAGTAAAAATTCTTCAAGTAGAATAAGTCGAAACATGAAGGAAAGAAGAAATCAGCTCTAGCTTAATGCTGTTTGCTGTCATCACTGGCTTAGGTAGATAACCTTGCATATAGGTGACTCCTGCTGAGCGAGGGAGTTAACTCTCTAAATAACAACAACAGCTACTAATCCAGCCCAAAATTGTAATAACTGCATCAGTTGATTGAGAACCACCTAAGCAGGAGGATTGTGGGGAGAGGGGGGGAATCATTCCTTAGACATCTTCAATCAAATATATTTGATTCACCTATTGCAAGGCCATTTTTTGATAGGCCATCATAACATCATGGAGTGGTTTGTGTGGGAAAGGATCTCAAGGATCATCCCATTCCAACCCCTTGCCATGGACACCTTCCACTAAACCAGGCTGCTCCAAGCCCCATCCAACCTGGCCTTGAACATTTCCAGGAATGGGACGTGGTGTCAGATACCTACAATTTTTTTTTTTTTTTTAATCAGATGATGTAAGAATTTTTTTAATCAGGGTTGTAAGAATTCCAGACTGGACACCATTTTAATAGGCTCCTTAAGAATATAATTAAACTTAGTTCAATGAAGATATTCACTTATTCAAGTTGAAGAACCAGTGTGCTTACCATTCCTCTTTGAAGCTACAACAAAATATAGAAGTTCTTATCCGAAAGAATAATCCTTGGAAAAACCATGGAAATAAAGACATTGGATATCTCCTGAAATTTGTCTTGAAGCACTCACTGGCTTTCTTTTAAGTAGTGAAAGGAGAAAAACTGAAAAATAAACAAGCAAACAATCTTCTCATCAAGGAATGATGAAAATGTGGAGTTGTAAATACCTGACAAGTAACTTCTGGTTTTTTGGCCACTGGAATTTTCTTTGCTGTCAGAATTCCAGACAGAAGAGGAAAGGTGTCAATGAAAATATAAAGATGAGTTTGTATGCCCAAAGGTTTGTTCTAAAACTAAATCTTTGGAATTGTTAGAAGACCTTATCTTTTTCTTGAGGCTTTGGTTGGTAAAATAAATCACATTTTCTATAGAAAATGTACTTTTGCTGATTAACAAAAGCCAGGTGTAACAAAAAAAATGTCCCTTTCAGACTTTCAGAATTTTTTTTTCTTCTTCCCTCCTTTTTATTATTTTTTCTACTCTAGACAAGAAAAAAATCTCCTAGTGTTTTACATTAAACTGAGTTTTCAATTCTTTATCAGATAAAGTTTTGAAAATGTGAAAATCGTGCTATTGCAGCTGAACTAGTGTTTATTTATTTTATGTCTATTTTACAAGCACTTTTCTAGAAATCTTGGTACTTAAAGTTCCATGAAAACAGTGCTAGAAATAAAGATTGATCCAGCTCTATGAATCAAAATTCAAACTTGTCATTAACAATACAAGATCCATAAATATAGACAATCTTCCTTTATGATAAATGGGAGGAGGGAGAAGGAGGAAAAAAAAAACCAAACAAACCACCAGGGGGGACTTTGTAATAATTATTATTTATTATTCCATGGTGAAAAACAGAAACATTGACAAGGGAAGTCTGATTGGTCCCATCTGTGGCACAAATTTCCCAGTTTGTTTCGAGTAGGACTTTCCAATTCTTCCCTCAGCAAGGATTCCTTCTTTTCCAGTAGAGACATGCACATTCTTGAGGAGGGTGAGTCTTTCTGGACATTTATCTGTAGCTATTCACCCAAATTTGATAGGCCTGCAGCATTTATTGAGACAGAAATCACAAGTCACAGCTGGGGATTAGAGCCAGCCCTTGCACCCCTCGCTGAGCTCTGCCTCACCGTGCCAGGAGTGCTCTACCCCTGCTTCAGCCCCTAGGTTTGCTCCCCAGCAGTCTGACTGGAGTAAGAATGGAGCCAAATGCTGCTGTTGGTCTTATCAGAGCAGATCTGAGCCCCATACGATGCAAACATGAGGAATCAGGATCACGGTGTTTCCCCTCGGTGCTCTTGTCATAAACAATTGGTGCAACAGAAAGAACATCAAGGGGCTGCTCTCTTACTCTGAAATATTCAGATCTCCCCTTCAATTTGGGCTGCTCTGGGGAGCTGATGACTGCCTAAACTCTTCAGATGCAAAGCCAGGGTGTATTTGTGAGTGGAGGCAGCTCGGCAGAAGGTCTGAGAAGCAGCACAAATCTTCATGGAGCACTGTTGGGAAGAATAGAAGGAAATTCTTTCACATTACGAGCAAAAACATCTGCCCCTTCAATGTGGCAAGATGCAAAACCCCAGCAAACGTGTCTGTTTTTGTAAAAAGCATGGAACAATAGTTCCACATTACTGCAGGAGGCTGGGGGCTGTGGGAATCAACAACTGAGCTGTCCCATACCAGCCAGCATTGAGGAACTTAATACATTCACTTGCCTTCCCCTCCCTGCTGGTGTGCCCATAATTTCCATCTCTATGAAGCCAGGCATCAACAACAATGAAATTCATAGGGGTATATTTTGGAATGCTAAGTGATGAATTTTGCATCTAGGCAAGCAGCTTTCAATTAGAGTGAGAGGAAAGTGGAAAAATAGGACATTAACTTGACTGTAGGTGTTGTCCTAAGGTGCTGGAGAGTTAATATGTTTACAAGAGGCTTGTACTCCATGTGATCTCGCAAAACAGAAATACTAGGCTGGAAAGACGAGACTTGACCAGTTCACAACCCTTCCAGTGCCTCATTTCCTCCATCTAAAAGAAATCTGCATGTTCTACTCCAGAAAAAACCTCCCATGCTTCTTCAGGATATGCTTATATATGTGTGCAGAAGCAACTTTTGAAACCAGCCCTAGGGTCAATTACCAGCACAGAGCCAGGCATCCCAATTGCTCTGTGTAAAAACTGGTGCCTTTCTTTCCTGCAAAACTGCAGAATAGAACAGCAAGGTATCTTAGGTGTGCTGGTTGGCCAACAATAAACAGAAAAACCATAATCCCTGAAAACTAATACGGTGTAGAGGGGCTGCAGAGCAAGATGAATGAAAAGCTGTGTGGTGTGTGGAGTGTTCTGAGGGAATTTTTTTTTGTTGTTGTTGTTTCAAAAGGAGTTTTTTTACCCCAGGCCAGAAGCCTTTGTGTCAGGGAGACTGTCTCATTTCTCTGCTCAAAGGCTGTCAGAGATGACTGAGATTTGAAAATGCTTTCTGATGTTGACGAGGTCAAGGGAGACAGAGCTGCCTACCATCAGTCACTGCATCAGTGGTGGGATGGGAGGACACGTGAGAGGGAGGATGGAAAGAAACCAGTGAAATTGTTATCTCTGGAGAACTAGATAAAACAAAATAAATAGTATAAAATAAAATACGGGAGAAAGAAGAGGCACAGGTCAAACAGCAACACCAAAGTTTATGGCATTATTATTCAGCTGGAATAAGGGAAAATATCTTGGTTCCCAACTGGGGATGTTCTGAAGAGAGGGAAACTGACTGGAGGCAAAAGATATATTAATATTACTCCACTTAATCAATACATAAAATCCTCCAATGTGTTTTTTGTACAAGTCTGCTCTGCAAAGTTAACACCTGCAGTGTTTTCTGATTCCATCTAATTGTGCTTGCAATAGTTCAAATCATGACTGCCCAAAGCAGCCGGGAATTGAATCAGGCTGTGATGTGGAAGTGGCTGCCATAAACTGCACCCATCTTGCCCAAAAGACAGTGGGCCAATGTCACTGTCACCCTTAAAGATGGACTCTCTCTGTCCTACCTCACAAAGCAGCAGCAGGAGCCTACTTGGATCAACTTGTGACATTCCATTTAACTGCAGATTCCCAAAGGTCACAGAAGAGCCTTTCACATGGGATGTGGTTCTCCATGGGCTGTGCTTCCCCACAGGGATACCCAGCTGGGCTGACCCCACATTGTGTCCCAAATCCGTTCAGAGGAGCAAGCATTTCTCTAGGGCAGCACACACGGCCAGCTTTAGAGTGCTGGCATTGGTAACCAGTTCACAGTGGTATCTGATTTTATTACTGATTTCACAAAATCATTAGATACAGACAAAAATGGATGTCACTATTTATACCAGAGATTTGCACTGGCCATTTCTTCACTGCATTCACCTTAAAAGCAGGCAAAGGTGGAATTGCTGATCCACATATGCTGGGCAGGGTGCACAATTTTTCTTCAAAATCTCAACTGTGTGAACCATTTATGGCTGTGGTTCCACAAACCTCCTGTTCCATAATTCCTCAGTTTGCTGTGGTGCCCAGTGGCCTACAGGAGATGCTTCCTACTTTTTGATGTACTCCTTGGGTCAGAGGAAGACTATAATGATGTAGTGGGAAAAGGGAATGCCAACATGGAAAGCTAAGTGATTCAAAGGATTCTACCTTTGAATGTAGAATATTTTGTTTTATGGCCCTTCTTTGTTGATGACAGGTTTAAGAAGTGGCCTGCATGTGTGTGGCAGATAAACATTTTGTCTTCTGTACGGGGGGAGAAAGACATGGGACAAGGTGTGTGGAGTGGATCCATATATACCTGGTAACTGCCTGCTCAGCTGTCACTGAGCTCCAAGGAGGAGCACAGGACATCCAACAGCAACACATGGATGCTCCACATCCTGGGAGGGCACGGCAGGGAGCAGGGGCTTGGCTCCACATGGCTGCACTCACAGCTCCACAGGGAAAATCCCACCCCACCAGAGCCGGTTCAAGACATTTCCACTCCCAGATCCCATTGATGGAGACTTGTTGCAGTCTCTCCTTTCCCTGAGGATTAGCACCCCTCTTGCCTTGTCACATCAGCTGTTGGAAGGGTGGATATCTAACCCCGGATCACAGAAATGATCTGATTTTAATCAATGTTTCTTCCAAAGACCTTTAAAATTTCATGGATCTGGCTTGATGGTCAGCCAAATACACTCTGAAACCAGTACAGCAGAGCAGGAGCCAGCCTTCACAGATCCCAGCAGATTTAGATAAGGAAGGAGGCTTCCTCTTATACTCTGCCTGTGCAGGTGATGTGGAACCCAAATTATTTCTGAATTAATAAATGTGGGGAACAACTAGTTCAGTATTATTATATTAAACAGTGCCAGGTCTCTTTCACACTGAGCCAGGTGGTGTAGGATGGTCTATGTCCATAGTATTAAACTGGACCTCCAAAACTGAGTGGCTGCATCCAAAATACCTGTTGGGAATGGTCTCTGGGCCGTGCCAAGTCCCAGACTGCGTCAGGATATCATCCAGGGCAATACTAGAAACATCACACCTGGACAATTCCAATGTTTGGTCCCTGTGCCTGTGGTCCATAACTATTTGATTAGCTACTATGGATATAGTCAGAATTTAAATGTTAATCCTTTGAAAGCTCATATTTATGATCTGACTAAGGCTACAGATTATTCTAAATTTTTTGTGCTTTTTTTTTTCCTTTTCACAACAATCTAGTCTCAGATCCTGAAACTGATTGTTCACTCCCATGTTTCTCCCGTTGCCACCTACTCTCCTGCCTACTGCCAGTTCTACCATTAAAACTATTTTTATGTCATGTTATAAACCATATCAGTGAAATGACAGCAAGGGACATAAAGACAGCAGGACATGACATCAGTCATGTGCGTTGTTTGCATTAATTTTTGGCATTAATTTCTATATTTCAAAGTGAAGACATCTCACATTAAATCTCAAGGTGGCTTCCTGATCACTATTTTATCTTAACAGTAGGAATGCTAAATAATCCAGTGTATGACCTAAACTGAGGCAAATGAGGAAAGGGATATTGCATCTGTGTTGTCACCAAGGAAACAAGAAGCAGTGACAGTTTCCACCAGCTGAGCACTCACCTCTACACCTTTAGTTCACCTGAGGTAGCAACCTGGCACTTCCATTAGGCATGGGTAAAGTAGAAGTTACAAAAATAGCAGGAGGTATAAAAATATCTTTAAAACCCATGAAATAACAGGAGAGTGAGAGAGAAAGGGAATAATTTATTCATTCCCATCTACTCACCCAGTTGCAAGAGGGTGGGTGATTGTAAATTAGGGTGACTGCCAGGAGAAAGAGAAATTCATTCATTCCAGGACAGCCAGAGCTACAGAGGTTGTTTGGTATCACCCAGTAAAGCAGCACCTGGAGTGGAGCTCCTGGGGATTTCTGGGAGAGAAGCTAAAGGCACCTTTTGAGATTTCCACTAAAAATCCTATTTGAAGCATAAGAAAAGCAAACAAAGAGGAATAACTTTCAAAATAGGGAACTAATGTGAGGTTTCTAAGTCTATAATCAGCTTAAAGTGTAAATTAAAATAACACTCGGTTCACATTTCCTTTTCTTTAATTAAACTCACAAATAAATAGAGTTAAATATGAATGTTTCTTTGCATCTAAATTTTCCATTTGTTTCTAACTCCTTAAATGTTACTTCGGTGGTTAAGAGATAAAGATTTACTTCTTACCTTAAAACCTCATCAAAACTACCTTAAAATATAACCCTCCTCCCTTCCTTGGAAGGATATTTTTCTTATGTGTTTTCTGCATCTACAAGCTCTGGGACTTATCTGTACTTATGAGGAAAGCAATTTTCTCCTTCCGACCAGATTTTACTCTGGAGTAAAATATATTTTATTTGGGATAGTTTTAGCTTATAGAGCTACAATAAGCTTCCATCTGATTCTTTGATTTTATTTATATCTTTTTTTTAGGTGATCTAGAAGTACTTAGCACAGTCATTTTAAAATCAAGCAAATAAATACATAAGAGCTTTTCACATAGCATTCTATTAAAAAAAAAAAAAAAAAAAGCAGCATCAGAGAGAGTGAGTCTCCAACAACAACGACTTGGAGTAGGTTTACAGTTCTTCAGCCTTTGCTCTAGCCCTGGAGCCTGATGGGACGCTGGTGTCCTTGGAGGAATGGTCGAAGGAATTGCTGGGGGCCAATTGCTGATTTTATCATTCAAACACAAAATTTGTTACACCACTTTATCGGTCACAGGGAAAGCAATTATAGTGTAGTTCAATTTTCCACTCAATGACTGTGCTGGGGATCAAAGTCAGTTTTTTATGATGAAGAAAGAAATGTTTTGCTATTTTGTTTGTTATTTTAAAATAATAATAATAAAAGCTTGCATTTCCAGTAGAAGGCTGTGTTTGCCTGTGTACCTTTTTTCTTCCTGGAGATGGAGCTGATTATTTTCATTTTTCTCTTGTTAAATAATCAGGCAATTTTATTGGTGGTTTGTTGTTTTGGTTTTTTTGTTTTTTTTTTTCTTTCCCTCCTCATTGACTAAAGTCACTTCAATGTAGAAATGCAATTGTCACGCTTAAAAGCAGTACAGCATTAGAACCCTAATCACAAACACTGGAGGTGAAATAGTCTGCATGACACATTTCTTAGTATGAACTGTTTCCTTTTGGCACCCTTTGAAACAAGAAATATTCATTGAATGCACCTTTTTTTTAATGTCTTTAGCCAAATAGAATATAATTGAGACAAAAAGTAATTCATTATCATGTTAATAAACAATCCATTTCAAAAAACAAACACATATTTGGTGATCATACAAAAGCAAATTGGATGGACTCCCACCATAACAGATAAATCATCCATAGAACTCTTCTTTAATCATAATTTTTATTTTGATTTTTCTAAAGACATTTAAAAAATGATCAGAATAGAAAACAGCAGAGGAAGGAAAGTGTATTTCCTCAAATGAAAGTGTGTTAATCACATTTTCACAGACCTTTTATCTGCACAAATTTTAACTAACATATCCTTCCAACTCTCCCGTACAGTAAGAATTCAAGCAGTAAGGGCACAATGCTGTCATATCAAAGAAAATCACATCAATTATTTAGTCACATCAAAATCACATTTCAATTATTTAAAATTATTTAGTCAAATATTTTAACCACTCATTCTCAGAAAGCAAAACAGAGTTTCCTGGATATTTGAAGACCTTTATTTCTTAATTTGATTTTTTTTTTAATGTTTTACCACAGTCTCACTTCTTAGAGCGGTCACATGAAACAGACCAATGCTCAATTTCTTCAGCTCACTTTTTTCTTTATTGTTGCTGTAAAATTGCCTCTTTCTTTCTATCAAAATCAGGTTTTCCCTTGCTAGAGAAGTCTCTGTCCAGGAGCCTGTGTTACTTCTCACAAGGGTTGACTTTGTGACCTATCAGTGAAACTTCTCATATTATTCAAGGTAGGAAATGTTTAAGTTCTTCATTATAATCAGCTTCAACATAGAGAGCAATACCTAGGGAAAAAAAGATATTTTTAAGATGATTTAAAAAACAATAGAAAAAAAATTGGATTTTTTTGTTGGTTGATTGGTTTGGAGTTTTTTTGTGGGTTTTTTGGGTTTGTTTTCTTTTAAGTCTTGTGATGCTTCAATCGTTGCTGTGGTTTGTAGGTTTGGTTGGCTTATAAATACACAGGATTCATCAAACTGGATTTTTCCATGAAGGTGTTGGAAAAAGTTTGTAGTCTAGCTTCTACCAGGTTCTATCTGAACTTCTTTATTATGGCTTTTGAAACTTCTAATAGTTACAGTTCAGACAAGAGATGCTGAACTGAGCTGGAAGAAAAAATATAAAATATTAACTCCCTCACCTCCAAAACTGTCGGGAAATGTTGAAAACTTCCACTTGCCTTTTGGAATAATTTTTCATATTTTTCTTCAAAATATCATATATATTTATTCATCCCATCCTTACAGTTTTAATCAACATAAATGGCAAAAACACAGACATTTGTAAGGTGTGTTGGTCTATGGGTGTTAAAGAAATTATGCTCCTTTAAAGAGAGTTCAATCATAGAATCATTAAGGTTGGAAAAGACCTCAAAGATCATTGAGTCCAACCATTAACCCAGCACTGCCAAGCCCACACTGAACTGTGTCCCCAAGTGCCACATCCACATGCTTTTTGAATACTTACAAAGGATTTTAAAAAGCAGAGAAGAAGGAGAAAGAAGAGAAAAGAAAAGGAAAAATGAAAGGGAAAAGGAAAAAAAAAGAGAAGGAAAAGGAAAAGCAAGCAATGAAAGTAGAAAAGGAAAAGGGAAATGAAAGAAAAAGAAAAAGAAAGAAAAAGAAAAAGAAAAAGAAAAAGAAAAAGAAAAAGAAAAAGAAAAAGAAAAAGAAAAAGAAAAAGAAAAAGAAAAAGAAAAAGAAAAAGAAAAAGAAAAAGAAAAAGAAAAAGAAAAAGAAAAAGGGAAACAAAATCTCAGGGGGTTGAGTTTGACCTTCAAGCAATACAGCTCAGTTTGAAAAACCTCCTGCTTCAAAATATTAGCTCTGAATTAATGCTTGACAATTCCGGCTCCTGTAACAGCACAGAAAAACTCCTTCACAGGCACTGTTTGAGAAACCCAATTTTATTTAATATATTTGCTTGCTTATAGTAAAAGAAAAATAAAACAATCATTACATTGTCCTCCCCAGCTATAAAAGCAACCAGACAGCTCTGCTCTGACAAATTCAAATTAGTGAATGGTTTCTCCCACTTGGGAGGCTGCAGCTCTGGCCTGTGGTCAGAGATAAATTTTTCAGGAAACCTGTACCTAAAGTGATGAAAGGAAACCTCCTGATTTACCCATTCACAGGTGAGCTGGTAGCAAAGCAGGGCTGCTTTCGTGTTCGTGCACAAAGCTGTGATGAAGGGAAGGTGGGACAGGACAGGGAAGGAAGGGAAGAGGTCAGGGATGAGGAGCTCAGCTGGGGAGAGTGGAACCAGGCTCACCCCCTGGCTGCAGGTAAACAGTTCTGGGTCTGTTAGTCCACATCTCATAAATAATTTTTGGAAGATTCCCAATAAACATGATGAAATCAGGTTCACTGCAAGAGGAAGAATGAAAAGGTGAATATATCCTTAACTCAGCAACAACCATCAAGTGCCAGAAACTCACCACACTATCTTTTCAATCCCTTGACTTCCTTCTCCTGGTTTCTCATTTTTTGACTGTTTCCCCCATTCAAGTTTTTTGGTTTTTTTGTTTTTTTTTTTTAAGAAAATATCAATCTCTCAAAGATCTGAGTCACTTCAGGGACTTACTAATTTTTTAAAAATTTATTATTATGGAAAGAACTTGCTATGGACTCTGGTTTAGTGGTGGACATGGCAGTGACAGGTCAATGGTTGGATTCAATTATCTTGCAGCACTTCTCCAACCTAAATGGTTTTCTGATTCTCTGGTGGTGCGGGCTAAGATTTTAAGGAAAGAGTCAATCACTTTAGCTCCTGCTAGAAGTTTTCTGGGAAAAATATACAAATAAATAAATGTGGCAGTTTAAGCAAGAGGTGTGGGATGTAGGGCATTGCTGGTTCCCTTCATTTACCCATCTGAAGTGTAGGATTTTCTCAATTATTCTCTGTAAGGATCCAGGGGATTTGTGCTGTGGGCAAATGCATCTGTTGTGCAAGATCATATAAAGAGACAAAAGATCACAGGATAACTATCAAGCAGTTGATATAAAATTATGGAAGAGACATGTGGACACAGGTCTCCTGGAGGGGCACATGAGATTGCAGTTGAAGGTTGAGCTGCTGCTCCACAAAGAAGAGCAGATGCCAACCCCAGTGTTGTCACAGAGACAGCTTGGATCACCACAATAGTTTTCCAAAGCCTATCGCCTTTTCTTTTATTTTCTTTAATTTATGAAAGACTGCACCATCATTTGAGATCAAATTGGTGAACTCCAGAGATAAAAACAATATTCTCCAATGTGTGAGCTAAAACAGCAGTTTTCTGCACTGGCAGGAAAAGTCTCCAAAGCAGCTCAGAGAGTGGTTTATCTCAGACAAGTGTATCATGGAATCATAGAATCACAGAATGCTTTGGAAGGGACCTTAAAAACCATCTCATCCTACCCCCTGCCATGGGCAGGGACACCTTCCTCTGTCCCAGGTTGCTGCAAGCCCCATCCAACCTGGCCTTGAACACCTCCAGGGATGGGGCAGCCACAGCTTCTCTGAGCAACCTGTGCCAGGACCCGACCACCCTCTGAACAAAGAATTTCTTCCCTAAATCTAACCTAACCCTGCCCTCTGAGAGTTTGAAGCCATTCCCCCTTGAACTATCACAACATGCCCTTGTCAAATGTTCCTCTCTTGAGCCTCTTGCAGCCCTTCTCTCATGGTCAGCTGGGAAAGTCAGCTTGGAATGGTCATGATTTAAATCAGCCTGGGCGCTGTTATGGAGAAGGAGTTTCATTTTAACAGATTGTTACACAGTGGTAGTTCAGCAAAATGGTTCTCAGAATCTCATCTGAGAGGGAAGACTGAGTAGCTACTCATTTGGGCCTTGCAGTGGGTTTGCATTAAACACCTGATTCTTCGGGCAGTGGATAAATTAATCCAATGTGCAATTCTTCCTTTGAATGTCATAAATCTTGAACTTCTGTTTTCAAGTCTTACACAAGAAAGAGTAAGAATTATCTCGTGATGGGTGACTACATGGCTCACTGATTGCACGGCAATTTGGGAAGTTTGGGTTCCAATATCTGTAGGTGAAAGATGATAAGTAATCATTTTTTCTTGTTTTCTACTCAAAAATACAATGGGACAGTCTCATATTTATTACAAGTTAGTCAGTCTTACTCTGAGCACTAGAAGGAACACATCTGCATTCTCTTTTCAACAAAGGCTAAAGATAAAGTTGGAGGTCGGTTCTTGTTTTATACAAACCCTCTGATAGAAATGCACAATATTGTATTATCAAGAAAAGAAACACTAATGTTTGATGACATTCCTTTGACAAGTTGTCATGTCTCAATCTAAATTAAAACCACATCTGACACACCAAAAACCTTGTCTTGATCTGTCTTGTTTGGATAGTGCCAGTCCATGATATGACCTGAAATCCCTTCCTTGAGGTCATTTAGACAGACTCATTGAAACAATATATACTGGCTTCATATATTGGCTGCTGGTCAATGAAAACTCTGTCTAATGTGACACTGGAGACTCTATCCCTGCCTGAAAGGAGTAAATGGATTTGATTTGGGAAAGGGAGGGAAGAGAGCAGAAAGTCTCTCAAAGGGACAGTTCAGTAATATGGCCCTACCTCGCATGAACTGTCCCTGTGGATCACCTCCCTCTCTCACATGGATGAGCACGGATGAGGATAACTCCAAGTAAGAGAACACCTGACTAGTAAGAAATGAATCTTGGATTTCCTCGTTGGTTTTACTATGATCTCACCTTGGGAGAAGGTCTTACAACACTTATACTTTTCTTTTTCCAGGTGGAAGAAGTGGGACATTCCTGTTTCAGTGGATCCACAGATACAAACTACAGCATAGCAACTATCTCAAGAAATCTAGGAGAAATAAGCAGAAGCTAATCCCTAGACCTTATTTTCAATCCTTTATTTTTCCCTGAGTACTGTGAGGTTTACTGCAAGTTAACTCACATCATTTTGTATCCCCTTGGATATCCAGCCTTGCTTAAGGAAACAAGAATTATGCTCATACCAGTAAATTCAACATGCCTAAACTAAATTCTCCATCACCAAGGCCAGCTGGCACAGGATGGCCTACATCCATGCTCTTGAATTCCCTTAGTTCCTTGATCACAAGGATGCTACATCTGTAGGGCCTACTGGCAGGTGTACTTGGCTTTTTCTCATTTCCAAAGGGATTGGGTGAGAGTGAAGTCATAGAGACAAATAGCTTCCCATTCACACAGTTAAATGATATAGATTATAAAGGTTCAGTGCTTAGGAATATTTCCTGGAGCTGTTTAGTTTTTGAGGATGGATCACCAGCATCCTCTCCTCCAAGTGTTTTGCCAAGGAGAGCACAAGGATGCAGTCATGGAGAGAAAGGGAGACTCTATTCCTTTGAATAAAGCCTGTGCCTGTAACCCCAGTTGGTCATTCTTTTCCTTTCCCCTGAATTCCTCCTGCTTTGTCTCTGTCCTACTCACCTCACCAAGGCTGCTGAAGCCCACTTTCATGTTTGGATCCCACTGGGATAAGAATCAAGAATTGACAGGTCTTCATGCTGTGAAGATGCATTTTCTAATCCACTCTCATCACATGAAAGGCCTTGGAAAGGCATTAACATTTCCCTCTGTTTTCAGTTTAGTGTTTTGATTTAAGTTCCCGAAGAAGGTTGTCTACACCTGATCGAGAGGCACTGAATGTTGGAAACTCCATCCCTTGCCCTGGAAATGTGTTCCAGTTCCATATTGCCCTCACAGTTTAAAATGTGTATCTAATTCTTCATTCGAATTTCTCTGCTTCCAGCTTTCAGCCATTGGATTTTGTTATGCCTTTACCTGCCTGATTAAACAGCCTGTTAGTTCAGGGTAGTTTCTCCTTGAAAAAGTAGTGCTGCTGTGTCTTCATTTTCTTTTTGATAACTCTGAGCTCTTCAAGTCTCTGATGATAAGATGTTTTCTCCCACCTATCTGGGAGCAATTTTCCAACCTATTTTACTGCTATTAAGGACATGAGGACACCTGTATTGTAAACCCTTTTTCTCCTTCCTTACTATTTCTCTGTGGTGGTAGGCAGTATCCAGTAGGCATATTAACCTTTCCAAACCTGGAACTCCCTCAAAAATATCACTGACCTGGTATTGCCTTCTGTTATTTCCTTTTATTGAGATTCCAGTCCACTGTAGCCTGGAATAGTAAAGTAAGCAGTGGCAGAGCATGGGCATGGTCTCTTAAACTCTTCCGTGGAATCACAGAACTGTGGAATGAACTGGGTTGCAAGAGCTCTTAAGGATCGTCCAGTTCCACCCCCTGCCATGGAAGTTCAACATCTATGCATTTTGAAAGCAAAAAAAAAAAAATTATTTTGAACTAACCAAACTTAAGTGAGACAGGACGATCAGACCCTGTTGTACCTGTTCATCATATCAGCCTCCTGTGAGGAGATGGAATGGAGTGGATGTTGTCACAGACACTGCACCTCTTTCACACGGAGCACAAGCTGTTTTGGGGGATTTTCACCTGAGAGCCAAAGCAGGTTGTTGTGTGGGGGAAATGGGGAAGGGATTTCAGCTCTCGCATTTCCACCTTCAACGCTCCACACATCTCCAGCACCTGTTTTCAAGGCTGTTTTCAATGAAAGGAGGGTGGATGTTGTTATGCTTAAGTCAAACTTTCTTATATCATGTTTTTGCCCGAGATGATTTCAAATGTTGATGCATTTCACTGTGTAAAAGACCCCTGAATTCCTGCAGTGTTTTCCATCATGATTTGGATCACAACAAAATTAAAAAGACAACTTTAGACTCCTTTCATTTCACACATTTTCTGCAGGCACAGGAGCTCGTGGCACTGATTTGTCTCATTGACTTCAATGGCTGAGTCTTTCCTCCCAAAAGCAATTCAAATTTCCATCTATGAATTACTTCCATAAGGTCAGGACATGTTATTTTATACAAAGGCTTTCCTGGAATCCCCCCTGGAGCTCCTAGCACTTGTCCTCCACAAGCCCCTCATCTATGGGTAGCAGAAGCGCTTTGGCTGAACCAAAAGGGGTTACTTGAAGCATGTGAAGATTTCCAAAGGGGTAGAGATGAGATTCCAGGTGTGGTACCTCCTCCTCAGAACAGAAACAGGATATTTAGCAGGAATTCAGAATGGAACTTTACAACCAGGTGATGATCTAAGAGAAAAGCCTCTCTCTCAGGCAGTCCCTGACTTGCAGGATACCAAGGTGATAGTCACCCTTTACACACACAAAGTATGAGATGTGGTATTTAAGCTGAAGGAGGGCAAGTTTCGATGGGATATTGGAAAGAAATTCTTCCCTGTGAGGATGGTGAGGCCCTGGCACAGGGTGCCCAGGGAAGCTGTGGCTGCCCCATTGCTGGAAGTGCCCAAGGTCAGGTCGGACAGGGCTTGGAGCAGCCTGGGATAGTGGGAGGTGTCCCTGCCCATGGCAAGGGGTTGGAGCTGGATGGTCCCTTCCAACCCAAACCGTTCTGTTTCATAGGCTGAGATAAACTGAATCCCCTCTCTGTTTAGTTACTGAATCTGATCCAATATTTGTAACTCCTTCAGCCTCATGAAGGCACAGGTTGATTTGAAATGGTGTCACATGTCCTTAATAATTTTCATGTTCAGTGGATCAATAAAGACTGTGTCCTGTGTTTGGTTCCTCCTTGTGCTGCATCAGCCTGAGCTATGCAGAAACCCAGGCCTGAGCTATTATCAATATTCTTACATCTATAGATCTTTGGAGCTTGAGACAGCCTTCAATTGTCTGACAGGAGCTATGAATAAATGGGAAACATTAATTTTTATTATTTTACATGAAGAAGAAGAGGTAGAGGATTCAAGAGTGTAGTATTAGGCTCTCCAAAGACAGAGCCTACTGTGCTTTTCTTGGCTTAGAAATAAACATTTTTAATAGTTTGTGTATTCAATTGTTTTGCAAGTGTCTAACTGAAGTACAATTGGATAAAACCCTGGCCACTCTATTATTTCATTAAATTCCTATGAACTCTGTATTTATTTGAAGACAGTTTAATGAAGCAAACCATTTCATTATCACCTTCACTTAGCCAGCCACAAACCCGAATTTCTGTGTTGTTTGCAAGAGCTGCAGGTTCTGTGAGCAATACAACTGTGAACAGCACTAAAAGTAAGCATGAATGATTAGCTGCAGAGTGGGAAATTTAATTTGAACAGTTTTGACAGGTTGTGTTGCTTGGGTTGAACTTGAAATAACATCTTGACATATCAGTGGTTCTTGTGCTTTTCCAGGCTGAGTCGTTCCTTAAGGTGTTGAGTCATATAACTTGATGATGGAGTGTCAAACATAATGTGTTAAACCTAAAGAAAGGAAATAACACGCACCATGATGATCAGCACATGTTAAAATATGTTTTACTGTTTCTAATTAAAAAGAGTAGCTTTTCAGTTATTTCAGTTCAATCTATGGCAGCAGATTTGAAAGCAGATTTTGCCCCGCTGTGCAAAACAAATTCCACAGGCTGTTTTAAATGGATGGAGAAAATAACAGATTAAGATATTTCCATTTAAATTAAACAATAGTTTATGGTTTGGGGATAAATAGTTCAATGTGTTTCTGTGAGGCTAAGGATACCCGCAAATGAATTTCAAGCCTAAATATCAACACCAAAAATGTCGGGCAGAATAAAGCCCAGTAAAAAGCATCCACTGGGAAGTATGTGATGTCAAGTGGCTTAGTGGTATTTGCATGCAAGGAGATGGCAGCTGTATAAGTGAGAGATAACAGAAGAGTTGAGAAGGAGAGCAAAATTTATCATAACATGTCTGGTGATGATTAAAAGCCTGTGCTTATTAGATCCATAAAATGTATTACTAAATCATTTTTGGAACATATAATTTTCCAATTATTTATGCATCACAGTAATTAATGATAGGAGGGACAGAGTCAATGATTCACTGTGTAATACATATGGTAGTTACCTGGGGAGGAAAAAATTACAGTGCTACCAATTATTTGCTTTAATGTTTTTGTAATTATGCCCTACACCCAAGCTGAAAATTTCTTTAATTCTTTTTTAAACCCTTCATTCCCAACAATGAAAATGCTTTATTTTTAGCCTTCAATTAAGTCTAATTTTTAAACTGCCATCCAAGAAATATACAATTCCATAAATGCCTTGTTCCTTTTTATATTTTGCTGGCAACGGTCTGCAAGTATGAAATCTTGCCCTTCAAGCATCTTATTGACGAACTAATTTAGCCACTCTGAAGGATGATTTTCTGTTTAATACACATGGCTTGGATTTACACGATCTCAGTTTTTTTCTACTTTAGTCTTAACTTTTTAACTGCAGGAAAATGAACCAAGGCTCTTGCTGTTTCTCACCAGGCAGGACTTTATTCCTGTGTGTGGGAAAAGAAAAGGAATTCTGCTTTCAGCAGAGTCATAGAAACATAGAACCACAGATTGTTTTGGGTTTGAAGGGACAATAAAGATCATCTCATTCCAACTTCCTGCCTTGGATAGGGGCACCTTTCTCTATCCCTAGTTGCTCCAGGCTTGGCCTTGAGCACTTCCAGGGATGGGGCATCAAACAACAAAGTCAAATCCCTCCAATATTTTCTATTCTGCCTTATGGAAGTGCTGGCACTGGGATAAAATTGCACCATTCTTAAATGTTTGGGTGGCATGGCATGGGGTTTTTTCACATTCAACAAAATCAGCCTGTGAAATATCTCTCAGATGCTGTTCATGACTTAACCCTAGGGATTATTCCCAGAAAAGTCTAGATGCATCCATCCAGTTTTGGAAAAATAAACAGAAATTTTACATTTGAAAACTCTTTTGTGCCAATTTTCCTCAGGAACAGAGCAATCTCAAGATTTGGGTGGACACTTTGAACTTAGGTAATATCACACTTGATTTGACCACACCAGAAAATCACACTTGATTTGAACAGAAAGAACAGAAGTCCTGCAACTTCCCATACTTAATCCCACTGCCACCATTCTTCACCTCACACTGAGACTCCCTGAAGGCTCCATGCTGTCACACACAGCACATCATGAGGGATCTTTCCTCTTCCTGTTCCCACTCAAAACAGAAGTCAGAGCACCTTTTTCAAAAGACCAGGCTGCATTTCCCACATAACTGTTGGCATTTGGGAATGACATGATTTCCAGGGACTATACTGAAATTTAGTGACCTGATCTGAACTTCTCCCTTGCTAGGAACTCTGTTCTAACATCTCAGTTTGCTGACAGCTATGACAGACAGAAGTCATCTCTTTTCCATGGGCTGGGCATGATGTTCCCAAAAATTCATGCAACTCCCACAGGACAAGAGAATGCATTTCCTTTGAGCCACAACCAAAAGCCTTTCCCAGAGTAGGTTTAGTAGTGTTTAAGGGATTTATTTAATTCTTTTCCCTTGAATAAATGAGCTTGGAGGGCTAGACTTTCCTGTGAAGAAGATACAAAAAAATTAAAAAAAATAAAAAGTGTAGCACATTTTGGCAGATTATGTGGGTGGTATATGAATCAATAAAGCTTCCAGCTATGCAAAGCCTTTGGGTGCATTGTGATGTTTGTTTTTTGTTTATTCCAAACAGAACTAATATGCATAGTTTGGTGGGTTTTTATATCTGCCAAGAAATAAGAACGTAACCCTCCCTCTACCCTTCATTCCTCCCTGTTGTAAGTGTACCCACACCAAGCATTTATTTATTGCAAACATCCATAAGGAAAAACCGCTGATGATAATGATGGAAAAAATATTCTTGAGAAGCTTCCCTAAATGTCTGCTCAGGCATGTGGATAGGATATGTTCCGGAGATTAAATAGCTGTGTCCTCAGCTGAGTCTGCTGTTGGGCTTAGGACGCTTTGGTAGAGGCAATGACAAGGTCAGTAGAGGCCTTAACTGATCCCAAGTAATCCAGCACTTTCTGGGTTGCTGGTGTAATCCTGATATTGGGTAATAAAACCTTGTCCATACTTAGTAAACTGTCTGTGGCAGGAATAAATTCAGGGTGGATTTTTCTCTTTGTTTTTACCTAAGCTATTTAATGTGCTTATTTTGGCCAGAGCTGATTGCTGGCTCCAGCCTACATGGAGCTGTCCCAGTGCTTCTGCCTTGAGGCTTTAAGTACCAAAGGTACCCAAAAGTGTCTGTGCTGGCCAAAATCTGTCAGGGGGAAAAAAAAATGTGCTACTAATTCTCACAAATTTTTCCAGGTCTGCTGTAGTCCATATTTGAAAACAAAAGCTCCAGGTTAGAACAGAACAGAATAGAATAGAATAGAATAGAATAGAATAGAATAGAACTATTTCAGTTGGAAGGGATCTACAATGATCATCTGCTTCAACTGCCTGACCAGTTCAAGGCTGACCAAGACATGTTGTTAAGGTGCTGTCCAAATGTCTCTTAAATGCTGACAGGCCTTGGACATCAACCCCCTCCCCCCCTCCTAGAAAGTCTACTCCAGTGTTTGAGCAGCCTCTTGGCCATGAAAAACCTCCCAGTGTTCAATCTACACCTCTCCTGGTACAGCTTTGGACCATTCCTATGTGTCTTATCACTGCATACCACACAGCAAAGATCAGCACTGACCTCTCCACTTCCCCTCCTCAGGAAGCTGTGGAGACCAAAGGGGAAAGCCCTTGCTCCTATATTTAATAAGAATATGAATAGGAGAAAAAGAGAAACATAACAGCCATTGCTTTCCAAGGACTTTGCTAGGAACTTTTCATTCTGCAAGGGTACATCCATGGAAAAGGATGCAGACAGGACCCACACAGTAACCAAAATAGTGGCTATCTCACCTAGAATGGAGTTCAAGGCTCATGTCCATGTCACTGATGAACACTTGCATTTCAACAACCTTCTCAAAAAGGCTGGAGATGCTATTGTTGCAACATCAAGATTCTTTAAAGATCCCATCTCCCAATCAGAGATTGCCCATTTTCAATATTTTACATTTTTGTCTTCTCTGGTAATGAAACATATCTGGAGATGTAATAATGGACCATTTAGATTCAGAAAGAGATTTAAATTCAGAAAGAAAAGTGAACCTGTATAGGCCCTGATGTTCAGTTTGGGCAGCAGCCACTACTAAATTGACACTGCCCAAACTGAAAGGACAGTTACTGGGACTCAAAACTGGACCAAATGGATGACATTTACTTTCTTTGCAATGACAGAAATTATACTAATCATCATAATGGTCCCCTTTGATTTAAAATATCTAAGAGCTGCCTATAATTGGGAGATAATTGGAACTGGCTGGTGGAAATTAATCAATTTTATATGTAGAGGTCGATGATGAGAACAAAGATTTGGAAATAAGACAATCCTTACGTGTCATGAAGCAGCAAAGTCCTGGAGGGTTGAATGTCAAAGTGAGAATCATCAGAGTGAGACTGGAAGTCTATGATGCAACTGTTGGTATCCAGGGTGACTTCCTGGATTTCCATCGAGTCAAAGGAGAAAAACTGGTTGAGGGTGAAAATTATGCCTAAAAAACAGCCAAAACTGATCACATGACTTGCATTTTAGTAGTTTCACTTCCTTTCACTTCCTGAGAATCAAAGCTGAATGAGGAAGACAATGGCAACGAGATCTTGAAAGTGGTGGAAAGTGAACCTCATTCCATGTTTCTGGTTTTTGACTTGGATCTTTGAAGAATGCTACAGAAGCCTTTCAATTTTTGGCTGTGTGGTCGCAGTAAATTGACATAAGGCTGGATGATTTAGTGGAAAAGAAATCTGGGATGCAGACAGAAATTATGGATATTTGTTCACTGATTTCTTTTTTCCAGTTTATTAATGCTGAGGTCTTGAAGGAAGCGTACAACTGGAGATAATATCAGCAAGGGCAGCTGGTGGGGAGTCAGCCTACAGTTTATGAGGTCAGATTTAGAAGGTTATATGTAGCAAGGGTGGATACAGTTAGACTGTGCCAGCTGGCCTAGCATGGAATCATGGAATGGTTTGGGTTGGAAGAGGCCTTATCCAATTCCAGCCCCTTTCCATGGGCAGGGACACCTTCCATTATTCCATGGAAAAGAGATGACTTCCACCTTCCCAGATTGCTCCAGACCCCATCCAACATGACCTTGAACACTTCCAAAGATAGAGCAGTCACAGTTTTTCTGGGCAACCTGTGCCAGGGTCTCAGCACCCTCACAGGGAAAAATCTCTTTCTAATTTCCAATTTAAATCTCCCTCTTGCAGCTTAAGGACATTCCCTTGTCCTGTTACTCCATATTCTTGCTAAAAGTCCCTCTCTGGCTCTCTTAGAGCCCTTCTAGGCTGGAAGCCCTTAGAAGGCAGCTAAGGAAGCCAAGAAGCCAAGAAATTGTGGCAGGATTCAATGGGTCAGCAAAGACACAGTGTTTGTGCTTTTTATGGTGAGCATTTTTACTTCCCCTTAACACTGGGACACAATTCTCATTTACTTAGGAACTTCTGGAAGCTCAGCTTTTAATTTCTCTGTCTTTGAGAAGACAGATAATTTTTTTGCATCCTAATTGATTTGACAAACATCAAAAAATGATAGAAACTGGACCTGCCATTACACCTGTTATTACCTAGTACTACTTTTCTACCCAAGGTTATTGCATAACTGATTCTATCCTATATTAGTCCATTTTTATGCCTTTTGTTCCCACCTCTCCTCCTCCCTTCTCCTCTCCAGCAACCCTCACAATACCTTCTCCTGCTTTTGTCAGCACAGAGCAGTGCACTGTTATTAATGTCTCCTCTCATTCCCAGCCCTTTCTGCATCTTTCCTGTTGTTGCCTCCAGTGACATGCAATGATGATAATGGGATCCAGTGCCACTGGCATGCTACCCCAAAGCCCTGCAAGGACTAGTTCAGAGGTACAGAATTGCTTAAAAAGCCAGGATCTTCTCTACCTAAGGGGAAGAAAAAGCGATTGCTTGCTGTGTCAGGAGCTGAATGCTCCTTGCCACTTCCTAGCAGAGCAGTTTAGAATCAAGCTCCACTGGATGATAATTGTTTTAACTACCATTGTGGCTCTCTCTTTTATCCAGGGGCATAGCTGGGGAGGATGGGTGAAGTTGTGCAACTGATGTCTGCCTAATTTGCAGGATGCTCCTAATTGGTTGGGATAGATCACCCTGCCCTCCCTTTTCTCCCCTCCCCCCACAGGGATGCAGTTTGAGCCTTCACTTTACAGCTTTTCCAAAGTTTATGCTTTCTTTACACACAGTCTGCATAAAAACAAAGTGGGCCAATGCAAGCATCATCTGAACACAGCCAAGATTAGAAACTACTTCATTTTGTTACAAGGAAGGCCATAAAAAATCAATAAAGCACAATGATGTACACTTTTTTTATAATACAGAGCTTTATAACAAATGCAGCCCAGCTGACAAAGTCTTTACAGGGGGAAGATTAGTGATAAGAATGGCCATTCAGCTTCTTTGAATAAAAATGTTGTGTCATAATCAGATTCCCTACTTTAGACATTTGCAAAGGCTGTTCAGGTAGCCTTTGGAACAGACTCAATTAAACAGACTCAATTAAAGACAGGATGTGCTGTCTCTGAAGAGCTAACCATGGCCCCTGAATGAGCTCTGCATGGTTTTCTGCACTGACTGCACTGGGATGACAGAAACTTCGGTGATCACAGAATCACAGAACGGTTTGGGTTGGAAGGGACCCTAAAGTTCATCCAGTGCCACCCCCTGCCATGGGCAGGGACACTTTCCACTATCCCAGGCTGCTCCAAGCCCCATCCAGCCTGGCCTTGGACACTGCCAGGGATAGGAACACTTTGCCCTACTTGAGCTGGGAACCAGCTAGACCTGATTGAGAGCCAGCTCAAGGGAGCAGACATGCCTAAATGGGGTGCTGCTTTTAAGATGGGAGCCTCAGCTATATACAGTTGGGAAGATGTTCTGATGTGATCCAAAACCATGAATCTACACCTTTTCCCTTTTAGTCTCTGTCTTAAATTAAAACCGGACTTCCTTAGCACAGGGAATTGAAGGGTTTGACTCCTTCATTTCCCTGTTTCTGATATTCTTTGCCTCTGGAAGTCATCAATAAACTGTTTCAACTGAGGTACTGGGCATTAATGAGGACAATAAATTTCCACATGTTAGATCACTAATTGTACCAATAGATGTACTCTACCATTGAGACCAACAATTTTCACCTCATGGGCAGCTTTAGTTTCTGTCAAATTTATTTCATTTTATGCAGAATTCTTAGTTGTTCATTGAGACATACTCAGACTTGAGCTCTGAAAACCCCTAAAAAATGTTTAAAGATTCAGTGCTTCCACTATCACTTTGGCTCTGTACCAGTGTTGTACCAGGGAGAAGTCCTTTTGGACTGATAATCTATTCATCGTGTCCTGCAGCATCATTCCCTGCTTCTCTTAAGAGTTCATCTAATCTAGTGGTGCTGTTTAAACTAATGATGTTGAACATTGTCTGCTGGTGCTTACAGATTCACTCAGATTATGGATTTTGTTCCATTTCTTTCATATTTTCCAAAATGTAAGTATTTTCCTTGATATATTTTTTTTTTCACTGGAAACCTATACAACTGCTTATGCTGTGCTTGCAGAATTGTGGCTTAGATCTGAAATAAGACAGGCAACAGAGTTTACTTTTCCTGTAGACTTCAGATTTTTCATCAAGTCAGTGATATAAAAAGACAGGTTCCTAGAGGAAGTCAGGACTTTCCTCGTTAAATCATTATATGTAGACAAATTTTTATTTTGTCAAAATTAATTTTGTCAGGTAATGTATTCACCTGTTCTTACAGAAGCTGCAGAAGCAGTTTCTTGCATCAAGAAAAGAATTGCTGATCATCCACTTTGAAAGATCTTTTGGCTGATGCTTGGGGCATTCTTTTGTGATGTGAAAAAGTGCAGTAAAAATCCCTAGTCTGCATGAAAGACAGCACTAACCTGAATCTTAATCTCTCCCACCATTGCTATCCAGGGCTCACTGTTCGTACACCTTATTAGTTAGCAAAGAAATAACTTTTTTCTACAGGGCTAATGCCAACTATTCTAATAGCCTGAGGGATTTTGTTTATTTTCCTCCAGGATCCTATCACAGTGTGATTTCTTCTCCAAGTTTTGGCAGGTAGGCAGGCAGCCAGAATAACCATGAGTGATTCAGAGGATAAAATAAATAAATACACCCTCATTTAGTCTGAGAGTCTTAACACTCTTTTTGTGCTGTCTGAGTCAAAACCTTGGTTTGTGCCTTCTGGTTTTTGGTGGAGTGTAGTAACCACACTACAGGTTCTCATCTGAATTCTGCTCCTGACAGCTTAGCTGGAGGAACACATTGCTGGTTGTCAATGCAGGCTGGAGTTTTGAGACATCTTTAGCTACCCTGTCATTCTTGTGCTGCCTGTTTAAGTCAGCTCAGCCCCCTGTGAGCATCACTGAGCTCACCTTACTTGGCAAGTCACTCTTCTCTTCATGCAGAGAATGATTTAAGGACACCAAACCCTGCACTGAGCAAAGAAGATATACTACAACCAAAAATTAATAATGGAGAAGATTTAGGGAAAATTATATACATGCAAAACATAAAGCCCAGCCATGAGTCCTGGGTCAAGAAAATGCCACTGTGATCTGTGTGAGCCAAGGCTGCCAGTGCAATGTCCTCACATAATTCAGCAGAGGAGCCATTCTTTGGCAGTAAACTCTGATCCAACTAAGTGGGAGTGCCTCATCCATCTGGATATTTCTTTACGACTTTAAAAAAAAAAAAGAACAAATGCATTTGGAGAAGAGTGGGGACTTGTGAGGGATCAGTTTAAAAGAAGGGATTAAAAGCACTTCATACAGCCCTGAGGGGAAGCAATAGTCTATAGACATTGGGAGATTGCAGGCTCTAAAGACTGAAAACAAACATGGGAGGTACTAGGAGAAGGTTTAGTTGGATCCCCTTTTCCCATGTGAAATTGTGGATGAATTTCTAGATAAACTTGTTTTAAGGGTGAGCTATTAGCTTAGAATAGAGTTGTGAGCAACAGTGTGTGGGAATTTAAAAAATGCTAGGATGGTGCCTAGGAAAATAAGTGTGAATGGACTGTAGGATGTAACTTTATCCAGGCTTGGAGATAGTTTAGCACAATCAGCTTTTTCCATCCATAACTCAGAGGATATTTTGCATTATTAAAAGCAGAAACTTCTGGTCATTTGTTGGTGACTTAGAGCTGTTAGGATGTGAATGGTAGGTGTTAAAATCAGCCACAGGAGGGCTCTTGCATTATTTCCCTGCAAGTCTTTAAACATATTGAGGATAATAAAGGAGGAAGCCTATTCAAGCAAGGATAGACAGAGGCTGAAAAGATCAAGTCAATCTGTGCTTGAGCTCCTGTCAGTATGGACAGGACAGGAGTGCTCTGATTCATGAATTGTTCGCTGTGCATTTCAGGTCATCTACTTGTAGAAGCAAAGGTGATTTCCCCTTCTGTGGTTATAGCTGGATGTCATGCTCCTGCAGTGACAGGTTCAGTGTGTACAGTGGAGGTCTGGATATGAGAAAAGATGGAGTCTTCAAGGCAGTGCTAAGCATCTGCTCCAAATTTTCCAGACATCTAAATTTGGTGCTGTTCTATTCATTGCCGAAGCATTTTTTCTCATTTTTGCTTGTATTGCCTCCACCGTGGCTTGAGGATCATCAGTCAGTGCTACAATGATTTCACAGAGTCATAGAATGGCCTGGGTTTGAAAGGTCCTTAAAATTAACCTCATTCCAACCCCTGCCATGGGCAGGTACAACTTCCACTATCCCAGGCTGCTCCAAGCCCTGTCCAGCCTGGCCTTGGACACTTTCAGGGATCCAGGGGCAGCCACAGCTTCTCTGGGCACCCTGTGCTACGGCCTCAGCACCCTCACAGGGAAGAAGGAGTTCTCAATATTGTCAGGCTAGTTGTGAAATAGAAGGAACAAATATCATCAGTGGATCTGACTCAACTCATATCTGTTTTCTTCTTTCCCTCTGGATATTCCCTCTTACTCTATGTTAGATTTACTGGTGCTGGGAGGACCTTCCTACCAGTCCTGATCTCAGGCTTCCTCTTTATCCAAGGGATGCCCAGCCAATCTTTCCAAGTGAGCAGACATGAGGCAACTTTATCTTCTTTTCTCTGAGGACATCCCTATTACAATTTACTGCTTTTCCAGAAAGTCTGTTCCTTGCAGGCCCCTCAAAATCATTCATATCCAAGTGCAGGGATCAAAATAATCCCTTCATACTCAAGGAAGAGTCTTTCTTGCTCTGTTTTGCTCATGCTTTCCATATGAAGCATTTGAGGGTAGAGTGGGTGTGTAGAGAATTGGTTTCCTCTTGCCCTGATCCAGAGGAAAGGTTTGACACCCCTTTTTTGACACCTTCACAGTAGTGTTAGAAAAGCAGTTTCCAACTATAGCTGTGAATGAAACAGTGTTGAGAATTTACCTCTGATCTATTCTCCCTTGTCTGAAGCATTATTTTTTGTTCCACTAAGTGGAAAGAGGTAACTCATCTAACATAAGAATTGTTGCTCCGGCTGTTGACATCTATCCACACATAAAATGTCCTCTCTTTCTACTAATATTTAAGGAAATTCAAATTAATAAATAAATTAATGGGCATCTCAAATATTGAAGAAATAGATTAATAAATAAACAGATCAATAAATTCTTAGTTTTTAGTTGGGTGCCTCAATCTGTCCATGAAGTGATCACACCACTCAGATGTTTTTTTAATGGTTTGAGACAAAGGAGGACAACACACTGTTTACACATGAAATTGTCTTTTTTTCTTTTTCCAGAATTTCTGCCCTTGCCTATCTTGCCAAACATCTTCTATTGCAAAGCTTGCTTTCGATAACATTTTTCCAAGGGAAAAGCATTTCATCAGATAACGCACGACCAGCTCTTTAAGATACAGTTTCTCTGACTGAATCCTTCACACAGCGCTAAATGCGATTTTTTTTTTTTTCTGGATTACCTACATTTTCAGAAGCATTTACCCCTTTGGGTGTTGAGATTCAAAGGAAAATCCATCCACAGGTGCCAATGTCAGGGATGTGAACCGTGGGAGATGCTGTGCTGTTTGTACATCTGCACCTGGCCTGTTTTGAAAGCCATCTCCACCACTGCTGCCTCTGGCATTTATCCCCTTTCCAGGCCCATGATGGTTTTTTACAACCCCCTGAGGCCCAACATATCTGGCCATCAGGACAGCAAGTCACCAAGCAGCAATGAACAGCAACCATGTGCAGAGAATTCCTTCAGAGGCTCTCCCCCCACCCCTCCCCGATTTCGCTGCTCCTGAAGGTTTGCTCTTTCATACTTCATTGGAGAATTTTGTTATCTCTGCGAGATGTGTCCGGGCTCAGCGCGGGAATGTCCCTGGCGGAACATCACTGGAACACACCGGGACAATGGCTAGGAATGGGGGCTCTTCTTGGCCACAAGAAATGCAAATAGATAAATCAACAGAAGAAATAAATAGAAAAAGGAGAGGTGGGGAAAGGAAAGTGGGGGAGAGAGAGGGGAAAAAAGACAGAGCTACTTTTTTTCCCCCCATTTCTTCTCCGAAGGAAGCAGCAGTGTCTCCTTGCAGAACGACAACCCTCAGGATACAGCAGTTGTCTTCAAATCTGTGACCATAAAAAATCATTATCTCTGTGAAATACAGCAATTTGGGAGATAATCAAACAGTGACCAGGGGGCAGAGCTGCCAATCTGAAGGATTATGCTCTGTGCATGCTTGATTCTGTCTGACCTTCCTCCGAGCCAGCTGTCAGCTTGGCGAAAACGCACACGGATCGACTCAGGGCACATTCATTAGACTGTCTTCGGTGAAGAAGTCATTTGCATAAAACCCCAGCTTTCTTAATTAGTACTTCATTTTTCCCTTGACTTATTTTGTGGCTAAGTTCACTTGCCTTTTTTTTTTTTTTNTTTTTTTTTAATGTGGGGGCAGGAGGGAATATGACTTGCAAATTAACTCAGTGATAATTAGCCTATTAACATTTTCAGAGATGTAGGAGGTTTCCAAATGTTAAAAAAAAAAATGAGAAGGGGGGAAGAAAGTGTGCAGGGGAATACTGGAGTTGAAATTTATTATCTAAATTTCTAGACTGGCAATATTGAAATGTTAGGAAAGAAAAAAGGTCCGAGTTGAAAAAAAATTTCTCTTTTTTTTACAATGATGCATACTCTTTCACATTCACTTAGGAAAATGATACTTCATCATTCCCATGGAACAAAAAAGGATTTTTTCTGTGATGCTAGAAAAATAAAAAATTTTTCTTCTGCTACGTGTAGCGAACTGTTTGGATTAAGAAAAAATTGACCACATAACTACAGTTTTACCGAGACTTCTCCTGTATGCATCAATAATGATTTTCACATCCCCTAAAAGATATAAAAAAAATAGTTGTGTCAAAATAAATGGCAAATTTTTGTATGAATTTAAAGTACTCAGTTAAGATTGTTCTGTGATTGCTGGGAACAAACAAGCCAAAGGAATGATTGTCTTGTGTTACAAGGAGTGTCCAGAGGAAAGAGAGATGCCAAATTAGTGCAGACATTATCAAATTTGCTCTTCAGTTCAAAGTGGATGCTAATGATGCTTGTTCTCTGTTTGATATTCTGCTCCTGCCTGATGCAGGAAGGCGTTTCCGAGTGCTCCTAAGTTTAATCACAAACTAGTCCAACTTACATTTCAGTACTGCTATCAGAGCTTAATTATTGAACAAGGGGAGGGAAATCTTGAAGTCCAAGCAACACCCCTGTTATTCACTGACAAATCATAACAGAGGCAATAGGAATACATATCCCAGCACGCTGCTTTTGGGACAGAATTCTGTTTGAAATGGTGAAAAAGCAGTAAAACCTGCTGCCAGGTTTTGTAATTTCCTTCCCATCATGCAAAAGAGCAAAAATATAATGGGGAACATCTTTATTTCAGACATATATTGCAGCCCTCCTATGTTTTTTTAATTTAAAAATTTGGTTTTACAGTTCTTTTCCAATATAGGACTTGCACAGGGTTTCAAGACAGGAAAGGTAGCTGCTGTCAAGATATTGAACACCCCTAAATTTGAAGAATCAGGACCAGCATTTGGAAGACAAAAAAATTCAGGTGTTTATTAGTGAAATGCGTAGTGACAGGACCTGTTCTCTGGTCCTCAGGGCGGGAGGCTCAGACTGATGTGTGTGTAAGAGTGAATTCCTTCAGCCTCCAAAACAGAATGAAGGCACCCAAACTGCCTAAAAGGAATTGTCCTTGGCCCACACCAAGACCCCAGATATTCAGTGGAATCATCTGGGGCAGCACTAGCTGGCCTGGAATGAAACCATGCTGAAAACTGTTCTGGATATAGAACAGTATGAACGGCCACAGTTTAGTGCCTGTGTCCACTTCCAGCAGTGCTTCATTTACTCAGGCAGCTGTACCCTCAGTTATTTCCGTGTGGGAATTAAAACTAGTTCTGAGCTCCGTTTCAGATTTTGTTCACTGGGGGGTTACAAGCAATATACTTAAGTACCTTGAAAACCTGTATATGTGTATTTATCATATTAAAGAGGCAGATTAATGAAATATCCTGAAGACTGTGCATGTGGACTTTTAATAGACAGAATGAACACAACAACACGTCAAGCTCTTGCTTTTGTGATAGACTGGTATAAATTAATTAACAAAAGTGAACTGCTTCTAAATTTCAACTGTAATGGCCTGAACCAAAGGACTTCCACAGTGCTGAACACACATTTTATTTCCTGTCTGATGTCTAATAAAAATATTTCAAGTGCCCTAAGAGCAGCTGAAGTTGTGGAAGTCAAATGCAAAGAGCACAGAAGTCAATGGAAAGATACTAAACTTTAATCCAGCCTTTCTTGTGCTTTCTACCAATTATATGTGGAAGTTTACAGGGACCTGTCAGAAAAAGTCTAATCTTCAAAGACTTTTATGTTTATGTGCAGACTAAAGACAAACTACTGAATACTAGAAACTGCCCAGTAAAGCTATATCAAAATAGAAAAAAATCCAAAAATAAAAATCTACAAGGTTTCACTCTCATAGAAAGAAAATCTCATGGGGAAAAGCTGGATTTTAGAGCTGACCGATATGCCATCCCTCCGTAAATTGCACTGCACTTATCCTCAGTGAATTTGGGATATATCCAATACACTCTCAGCCTCACAGCATTTAAAATCTCTTGTCTATAGCCTTTGATGGACTCCTGTAACCTTCTGCTACTCTGGGAAAATTTACTAGATTGCAAAGGATAAAAATTGATTTTGTTATTGGACCAAAAGATTCAGCAGCAATTCCCAGTTTAGTTACTGGGGACAATCTAAAGTCTAGTTCTAACCTTTCCACAGTACTTTAGTGCCCTTTCAGTGCCACTACACTCAGCAGATGTTTTCAGTCAGCTCTTAGGCGCCAAACATCAATCCCAAGACTCTCAGCACAGACCTATAGGTATTTCACTCATGTTATTCAGAGTTCTCTCCTTATTCTATTTCCCTCTGAACTAAAGCTGCAATTCAGAAAGGTCAAGTTCTCAGATGTAAATAAAATATTGTTCTTCTGACACATTCATATAAGTCCAAGAGGAGTCATCAATCACTGCTGGTTGATTCAGTACAGTTACAGCAATTTTAGGTCTTTATAAAAGAATTCATTTTGTATTTTCAGTCTAGGCAAAGGTCATCATATCTAACTTTTCCAATACCAAAATTAGGCCTTTAGTCTGAAGTAGTCAGCTATGCTTCTGCTGTAGTTGAAAGGAGATAGATATGAAGTATCAAGAAATAAATAAAATCTAACTAAAAAAGGCACCAGTTCTGTGATGGGATAAATTATTCTCTCTGGGATCTAGTCTCTCCTTGCTGACCCTCAGACCCTGTCTTGACAGATAACTTAGTGAAAGAAAATTATTTCTAGAAAAGTTCAATGAAATGGGTCAAGGGTTTAATTGCTTGATTACATGGTACAGAAAGTCTTGAAAGCTTTCTTAGCATTGTGGTAATTTCAATGTAAGATTATTATTATCAACAATAATAATAATAGTAATATTTTATCTTAGTATATTTTGAGTTGGAAGGGACTCCAATTCCAATTATTTTACCTGTAAAGTAATTTAGTCCATCCCCTCTTCAATAAACAGAGACATCTTCAACTAGACATGGTTTCTCAGAGCTCCATCCAACCTGACCTTGAAGGTTCCCAGAGATGGACCCATTTTCAAACCCATTTTCTGTCTTCTTGATTTTATAATGAGTGGGGATTAGGTGATGTTTCTCAAATCCATGAGTTCTTGGTGCCTGGAATACACTGAATACTCTGCAGTGTCCTACAGCTTCCACTACTGTTTCTTTGTATGGCACATAATTATCTTGTCATACATTATCCCAAGGCTCTGAAATCTTTGGGACAAAAGGCATCTCAATTCCAGACAGAGACTCAAAGAAACAATGTTCAAAATCACCATGGCTGACTCTAGGGAGAAAACATCTTCCAGTGCTACCTGGAGGTCTCTGTGTGGAGCAGAATAGCTGAATCAGAATGCTCCTGTTTCAGGAGGCAAATTTTGTGTCTGATACCAGCACCACATTATTCAGTTCTAAATGAGGCTTCCACTCTTCACACAGAAAAGAAACCAAAAAATCCATAATAAAATCCATAAGGCTGAATGATAAGCTCTAATATCATAAAGATATGCCAAGAGCTCCTGGAAAAGAGATGGGGGTACGTGCCCAATATTAAATATATTTCTCCTTCAGTCTCCAATTTGATGACTAAATACAAAAACGGGATTTGTTTCTCTAGCTGTATAGATATCTAATATATCTATATTAGATA
>VXAX01007349.1:0-95336 GCA_013399835.1 Leptocoma aspasia
CCCGGGGCTGCCAGGCCGGGCCGTGCCCCCGCGGAGGTCCCGGTGCGCGCCCGCGGGCCCCTTCCGTGTGCATCCACGCGGGGCTGTGGGGCGGCAGCGGGGCCGGGTCCCCGCGGGCGCTGCCGCTCCCGGAGGAAAGCGGGGACAGAGGGAGCTGCGTGGGGCGGCAGCGGGACTGAGCTCCCCCCAGGGAGCGGTCACAGCCCGAGGCTGCCAGAGCTCCGAGAGCGCTTGGACACCGCTCTGAGGCGCTGGGTGGGAGCGCTGGGGGTGTGCAGGGCCAGGAGCTGGACTGGGTGCTCCCTGTGCGTCTCTCCAGCTCAGGACATTCTGTAGTTCTTTGTTCAGAACCCCCGTCAGCTGCTCTCAGCATCCTCAGCAGGGTAAGATAACGTCATTCCAGTGCAGTGACATTTCAGGTAGGCTGTTTTTGAGCCTTTTGACAGAAAGTTTACTTGGTGCTGCAGCTCTTGGGGCGCAGCGCGGTGTGCACAGGGTGGCAGAAGGCAGAGAAGGAGCCCTTAGCTTGGGGAGACACAACAGCTTTGTGCTGTGTGCCAGGGACCTGCTTGGTTAGCTTCTTGAGTGCCTGAGTCTGGTAGAGGTGCTCATGTATAGAACTGCAGCACATTATCAGGAGCAGCTAAAACCTGTCACGTAGTGCCTTTGTTCAGAGTATGGTATCACTTTACAATGGGTTAATCACATTTCTGAGGTTCTTCAACTCTAAGACACAGCCCAAGGCTACTGATCTGATGAGTTTTCTTTCCTGCCTGCTGGTGTTCCAGCTGTGGGAGTAGCTGTGGTGAGCTGGCTTTCCTGCTCTTTTAGATCCACAGAAATGGGGAACACGAGCAGCGAGCGAGCGGGGCTGGAGCGCCATGGGCACAAAGCCACCCGAGGGGACAGCTCAGGAGGAGCCATCACTACCAAGGTGGGGGACAGACCAAAAATCCTAATGGACAGTCCTGAAGATGCAGACTTGTTCCACTCAGAGGAAATGAAGGTATTGCTGGTTTGTTCTCCCAGCATTGCTTGCTTGGAACGCTCTGGGGCTGTTTGTAACCTGCAGGGATTTTGTCATTGAGTTTACACAAAGCTGACCATCCCCCTTCCTTCCCAAGGGGAGAGTGAATTGGTAACCTGCAGGGATTTTGTCATTGAGTTTACACAAAGCTGACCATCCCCCTTCCTTCCCCTGCCAAGGAGAGAGTGAATTGGTGTTTAAGCAGGGATAACTGGGGCTGCAAGGAGGGGCATTATTTTGCCTTCCACTCTTCCTGCAAATTTGGAAGGCTTTAGCACCTTTGCAGAATCTGTGCAAATGAACTTGTGAACAGTATCTAGAAATGCAGCTTGTATTCTGCATCTGTCAAAAACTGCTTGTAGCAGACTTACAGAATCGTGCCTGAGGGCAAAGAAAGTGTTCAGTGCAACACAGGTTGTCTGAGTCTGCCAGGAAAGAACCTCTTTTGATTGAGACATTGTCCTTGTAGGCTCCATTGGAGAAAGAAGAATTTCTAGCTTGGCAGCAAGATCTGGAGGTGAATGACAAAACCCCCACTCAAGCTCGGCCAACAGTCTTCCGCTGGACTGGAGGAGGGAAAGAAGTTTATTTGTCAGGGTCCTTCAACAACTGGAGTAAAATTCCTCTGACAAGGAGGTAATGAAGTGCTGCTGCAGTGCTGTTCCCCATGGACTGGGAGTGCTCAGTGCCATGAGTAAGGAGGTCAGCTGAGAGGTGGGACTGTGCTTGATTTACCACTGTCCTGCTTCTCTCCTCAAGCCCTTGATGACAACCTGAGTTTTCCATTCTTGGATGACACAGGGTGGAACTTGAGCTGTGTGTCAGTTCACTGGGCACAGTATAACCCCAGACAGTCCCTGCTGTGAGTCTGTGCCTGGAGTAGGGCTGGGCAGTGGAAAGGGGAGCTGGTTCTAGCACAGTGTCTCTGATGACACATCCTTGCCATGTCAGTGGCTTTTGCCCAGCTCAGAGGGTCCAGAGACTGTAGCCTGTTGGAGCAGCATCAACTGTTTCTCAGCTTTCTTGAGATGCTGATAAAGCCTTCTGAAGAATCAGGGAGTTCACAGCCCAGGGAGTTTGGAAATTGCCAAGCAGCAGCTGTTCAGACCCAAAGTAACCCAGAAGTATTGAGTTGCTGCTTTTATCTGCTCATTGTTCATTTATTTCATGGGCATTTGGGAAATTCAGTTTATGATGACAAATACTGAAAGGCAAGGCAATATGAGAAAGCTGATCTTCTTCCATCAGCAGATAAATGAGGTCTTGTGTGCTAACAAGTAACATGAAGATGTGAGAGTGACTTTACAAAAGCTCACTGCCAGTTTGGGATGTCAAGAATGTGGAGGGACTCACTGTCACAGAGGAAATTATCATAAGCATTAATCATAATTTGATTCTTTACCCTTGGATTGCATCAGAGATTCTCTGCCTATTTAAGGTTTTGCACGTTGAGGAGGCTTGTGCTCTGTGTCACAGTGTGTGTCACAGTTTGGAGACCAAGGTACTTTTCAGAATTTTGCAGGGTTGATTGTTTGTCTTGAATTCCAGTCACAATAACTTTGTGGCAATCCTGGACCTGCCAGAAGGAGAGCACCAGTACAAGTTCCTCGTGGATGGGCAGTGGACACATGATCCTGCAGAGGTAATGTTTGCTTTGAGTCACTGTCTATTGATTGAGGCATCTGAAGAGGAGAAAGGGGCTGGTGAGAGAGAGGTTTCTGTTGGCTGCTGGCCTGGGTGGCAGCATCAGACTGAGCTCAGAGGGCAGGAGATGCAATGAGGGACAGGATCTCTTGGCCTTTGGTTTATAAGTGATGCCAAGCTTTTCTTGTCCAGTGCCAAACTGCCTTTTAGAGCATTGCAGTACTGCTGGCAGCCCAGAGCTTGCTGTGCCTTCCTGGCTCTCTGTGCCAGCTTGTTGCTATTGCAGCTCTAGATCATTTCATAGTCCAGTAATTGTGTCAAAATCTACCAGGCCTGTTTTTCCTCCTCTGCTATGAAATGAGCTTTAACTCCCAACCTGCCCAACAGTTCCCCACGTGCTTAAGAACTTGTCCAGGGCTGGTGTGACAGGTAACTCCAACCCAGATCTGACCCCTGCCTTGTCTGGAGCCTTGTTCAGCTGGCATTTTCCCCTCCCAGCCCTTAAAATCCTGTACATCTTCTTAACCTAACACTCGCTGAGCTCTTCTCATATCTGGTTCTGTCATATTTCAAAAGTAATGTACCTCATTCTCGGTAATGCTGATTGTGTAGTTCTGAGACTCTATTAGTCCCACAGGATTTTTTTTTTTCTGATTTTTCTTGTCTTTTGCCAGCCAGTAGTAACCAGCCAGCTGGGTACTGTCAACAACATCATCCAGGTGAAGAAAACTGACTTTGAAGTGTTCGATGCTTTGATGGTGGACTCCCAAAAATGTTCAGACATGTCTGGTATGAGCTTACTGGTAACTTTATGTCACACTTTTTAGAGCTGTTAAAAATTTCATTTTCCCTTTTTAGCTGAGTTAAAGCTCCAGCAGAGATTAATCTCCACTTGTGTCAGGCCCTGTGGATGTGTGCAGGGATCACAAATGCCCAAATGAAGAAAGTGGAACGCACAGAGGAGGAAGCCTATGACAAAGCAACACAGATCTGATGAGGAGGAAGTCCTGGGTGCTCAGTAACTGTTTGTTTGCCCCTGCTGTGTGCAATGGCTGGGTTTAGGGTGGTCATTGGTGGATCAGTCTCTGCTTTACCACAGCAAACCAGCCTTGACAGCCTAGACTGCTCCTGATTCAGTCTTCCTCTGCTAAGGAGGTGGCTGAGGGGGTCAGGAGTTGCACTTTAGCAGGGAGAAATTAGGTGCATCTCAGTGCTAACACAGGCTTGGGAGTATCCTCACAGTGTAGTATAAATTATCTATCTAAGAATAATACCAAAATGCAATTTTTGCCTCAAGTTTCATGCTCTAGTCTAACAGGAGAGGGGTGGGATTTAGCTTGAGCCGTGTCTGAGGTCAGCCTTGCCCTGTTGGTTACTGAGCTCTGTAGGGGTGGAGTCCAGGACTGAAGCAGTACCTTACACCCTCCTTCAGGAGACCTTTGAACCTGAGGCAGGAGGTGTGTTTGGGTGTGCTTTGCTTTGTGCAACTTTGCTCTGGACAAAGCCTTTTTGGAGAAAGTGTTACATAATTGTGGGGCAGGCCAGGAGGAGATTCTAGTAGATACCTTCCCCCACAGGCTGTGGCAGTGTTTCCTTTCCCTGGTTAGACTTTGAAGGGCTCTTTCCACTGCCCAGTCTGCAGGGGGGAGCAGTTGCCTTTCAGAGGTACATCCCATGTTTTTGCACATCCCTTGGAGAGAACCTTGTAGGGCAGCCTGCACTGTGGAGTGTTTGCAGGAGAAGTGCTGGGCAGAGGTGACAGAGAAGTTCTGAAGTGCAGTTGTGCCCTCAGAACTCTGCTGCCCAGAACCTCACAGCTCGTTCCAAGTCAGACTTTGGGCACCTTAAATCCCCTCTTGGGCAGTGACTGATCTCTGGCACTGCACCAGCTGCTGCAGTTGTTGTACTTAAGTGCCATTGATTCCTTTAGGCTGCATGTACCTATAAAGAGCAGATGTTCTTACAAAGTGTTTAGGATTAAATATTTACCATCTCTGTGGCAGAGCTGTCCAGTTCACCCCCAGGACCGTACCACCAGGAGCCCTATGTCTGTAAGGCAGAGGAGCGCTTTAAATCTCCACCCATTCTCCCCCCACACCTGTTGCAGGTCATCCTGAACAAGGACACAGGCATTTCTGTGAGTACATCACTTTGGTTTGCTAAATAGTGCCCTTGAGGGTGGGAACAGATGGGGAAAAATCTGGATACAGGCAGGGGACAGCTTAGGAAAAACCTTAGGATAAGTTATTGTGTTGGTAATTCCTTATTATGTATGTCCAGATGGATTCATCTGAAATAAATCTATTTTTCTAGTTGACTGTCTTTAAAATGGAAAACTAGAATGCTGTTTTCCTCCCAAAAGCTTGATCTTGTTAACTGTTAATACACCAGAAGCACATAAAGGATAATCACAGTGTGATTCATGGTCCTGGTGAGGATGCAGACGGTTTTACCCAGAGGGACCAGGGGTTGTTCTGAAATGGTGACTGTGTTTGTGATGGACTCAGCGTGGGCAGCAGTGATGTACTGGGGATGTGGCTGGTGTTTGTCAGCCCTCAGCTATGAGGGGTGAACTGTGACTTCTGTTACGGTCACACTGTCCCTCTTCTCCACAGTGTGACCCCGCTCTGCTCCCTGAGCCCAACCACGTCATGTTGAACCACCTGTATGCCCTTTCCATCAAGGTGAGAGGCCAGGGCATGTCCTGCCCATGGGCAGCCTGGGTGTCTGCCCATGGCACATGCTCACCTGTTTTCCCTCCCCTGTAGGATGGAGTGATGGTGCTCAGTGCTACACACCGTTACAAGAAGAAATACGTGACCACTTTGCTGTACAAGCCAATATGAGCATCACAGTCATATGTGACCAACTGTTCTGGGCCAGTGCAGTCTCAGAAAAAAATGCTTCACTTAACCAAATGTACTTCTGCTCTGTGCTGTAGCAAACAAACTCTGATTTCATATTTTTCCTGAGACTTCCAGGTTCTCCTGTATTTGCCTTATTTTGTTAGCCCCACCTTGGAAGTTCTTGGAAATGGCAGCTTCACAGCAACTAGACAGGTAGCGAAGGTGTCAGTGCCCCTTGTCAGCTCAGTTAAAAAAACACCAATTTAATTAGGCTGAATAATGTGAGGGCAGCAACAGATCAAAGAGCTTTAGCAGCCAGGCAGACTGGGAGTCTGCCAGCCAAAAGTCTAGAAAGCTCAGGATTCTTAGGGAATCTGATTTGAGCATAACACTCCACAGAAGCAAACTCATTACTGCTTCCATTGCTCATCAAACACTATTTCAGTAGCAAGTTCCAAACTTTCCTGGCTGAAGTAAGTGTGAATATTGATGATCATTTTGTAGCAGCCTTTTCTGGGCAAAATCAGCAACATAATCACTACAAGCTCGTTATTATTTTACGGTAGAGTGGGGTGCACTGTTTCTACTGTGAATAGCTCTGTAGTTTTTTCTCTTCATGAGAACTGAAATACATCTTTTCCCCTGTGGAATTTCTGGTAAAGACAGTTGTTTTTAATGGCTGGATTTTTCTGTAAATCGTAATTGTGTCTTGCAGTAATCTGCTTTTGGAAACTGGTTCCTCTTGCTGTCACTGATGAGGACTTCCTTAAGCTGAGAGAGGTGGCTGGAAGGAAATGGATGGATTCAGTTTAGGGATGAGTTCCTCAGTAACAGCCTGAGGGTGACTGTAAGTCTCCTGTGTCCAGTGGCCAAACTTACCCCTCAGTGTCAGCAGTTGCAGAGTGCTGGATGCAGCAGCACCGCAGCCCTCTGTGCCCAGGGCTGGAGCCGGGCACCTTTTTATTCTGTTTCTGTTTTCTAAGTGATTACAGTAATGCCAGGCTGCCTGTCTTTGGTGTTGACAGCCTGTTTTATCCCAAAATAAACGCAACATTAATGCAAACCTGCTGCCAGTGTGCCCCGGGCCTGCCCAGGAGGGGCCCTTCCCTGGCTGTTTTGGTGCCTGGGGCACCGTGACCGTGCCAATGAGAACCAGCCCCGCCCGCTGTGGGGAAAGCGCTTTGCACCAGTCTGGGAGGAGTCTGGGGACAGCTGCAGCAGCTGCCACAGCAGGAGGTGCTTTGCCATCCTGGGGTCTGTTCACCAGCCTTGTTGCAATGTCTTCAGTAGCTGAGTAGATCTGGGTCTAGTGCAATGGTTTTCTCTGAAAACTCTTTCTTCATTCTGTGCTATGGATAGTATTTGATATTCTGAACTACAGAATTGCTTGTTTTCAACCTCCTTAGAAACAAATAAAACGTTTTCAGAAGTAGGTGACTTGTCTTGTTATTATCCTTCCCACCTGTGGTAACCTCGCCTTCAGTAAGTTATTTTGTTACTACATGTGATTTCCTGATTGCAGTTTTATGCCGTGGTGGGTTGTAGAAGCTTTTCATTCGGTGGTGCAGATGGAAACACTTTCCCCTCTTGCACAGTCAGTGAACAAGACCGAGGTGTTCATGGTTATTTGTGACGTACAGTTTAGAGGAAGGACAAGAGCCCAATGATTTAAAAGTTCCAGCAACAGAGCTGGGAAGCTTGGGCTGGGCCTTAAGCCTCCTGTCAGCTTCTCTTTGTTCCAGCAGACCTTTTTCCCCAAGTCTTTGTCCTCACCAGGGTGACTCTCTGGGGTCTGAGGCTCATGCAGGTCCAGCTGTGTGAGGGGACAGTCTGTGCCCCTGCAGTGTCCAGTGGCTCCAGGGAATGCCAAGGCTGTGGGATGTCAGTGCTGGTACCTGCAGAGCACTCCATGTTCTGCAGCAGTGCATCAGGTATGGTGGGGCCACAGGACAGGAGCAATTATTGTGCAGAAAGCTCGAGGTTCTTTAATTTTGATTTTTGGTTTGTAGCTCCTGGCCCTGTCTCGGCTGGCAGTGGGCTCAGTACAGGGCCTGCAGCTGCCACTGCACCATAGATTTTGCAGCCCCAAAAAGTTGGGAGGGCTGGGGGGAAGCCCAGGGTGGGGGGCCCAGCTGCCCCCAGGCCAGCAGCAGCAGTGATGGAGGTGAGCTGGTCCCTGGCACCTGTGGCCTCAACTGACAGTCCCAGGAGCCACAAATTTCCTCAGGTAAGCCACTGCCACCCTCAGCCCCCCAAATCCCTTTCTCTCCAGCAGGAGGGTGGATGAAGAAGAGGTAAGCTGGTTGTTTTGGTTTTTGCTGGGGGGTGGGATTTTGGGTTTTATTGGGTTGTTTTTGTTAGGTCATTTTCTGCTTGACAGGTGAATGAATTAAACACTCTGTGTTGCCTTATTGCAATGGGATGAATCAAATCCCTCCAAAGGCAAAAGCTGGATCAAGAGTTGGATTTATTAGCTCACTTACATTCCCCACCCACAGCTCACAGTCTGTGCTGTTATGTTTATTCTTGGCTGTTGCTAGGAGAGCACATTTTTCAAAGGTAGATGCAGACACTTCTGTTACAGTCACTTTTGGGGACCCTGGAGTAAACCAGTACAGGAAAAACAAGAGCTCCCTGCCCTCCCCGACCCCCTGAATTTCAGCACAGCATATGGGGGTCAAGCTGACATGGATTTGTGTAGGGTTCTTGGGAATCAAAAAGCTCAATAAATAAATAATTTTCTTTTACTCCACCAGTTTCTGGATTAATTTAGTTTTGTTACAATTCGGATCATGCATCATAAGACTGGAACAATGAGCTTTAAATAAGTATTGTTTGTGCACAGTAAAAGAAATAAAGGAACATTGAACAAGTCAGCATTTCATCATATACATCATAGTAGGCACAATAGATAAATCAAGCAGCTCGGAGTTGATGGAGAGCATTTTCATGGAGAATGTCATGTAGACCAAATCATAAGAGGAGCCATTGGTAACCCACCCCCACAGCCTCCACCAAGCCCTTTCTCAGGGCTGAGGGGGTGAGTATGTGCACAGAACCAAAAACACTGAACAGTAGGAGGACAAATTAAGTTACTGTAGGCAGCAGTGTGAATATTAAAAACCTCTTCCTGTGAAAGAATACTTCAGACCCTGTAAAAACTAGTTCAGTTAAAAATAGATGTATTTACATTTAAGTCTGATCTAGCAAGTTTTCCCAGCAGGTGTAAGTTGAGCTGTACAGTAACTGCAGGTTGTACTCAATCTGACTGGATTTGTGAATGGTCTTTTTTTAAAGTTGCAGCTATTAGGCCTTAAAGCACCAGCATGTTACAGCAGTGGGATGAGGAACTGCCTCCCTCTGCTTTGCTCCCAGTACACTGCTGGGATGAGTCCCAAACCTGTCATTAGATCACACTGTTGTTAACTGAGATGCCTTTTTTCCAGTTCAGGATGTGTGGGGTCATTTACCAGGGCAAGACTGTTTTCCCAGACACTCACAGGTGCTCCACCTCTGCCCATCTCAGGGGTGAGGCAGGGTTGAGCTGTAGGTGCTTGCAGCTGACTGCTGCTCTAGTGAAGTACCTGGATAAATCCACCTGGGTTAGTGCATGTGAACATGCTTGGGCTTTGTGAAGCCACTTATGCTACTGTACAGGGAATGATGAGTATTAAATGCTAAATATTGCCAAGGTTTGCTCTTGGGTCAGCTGTGACACCTAGGATTCCCCAGCCCCAGAGCCAGGGGCACTCCAGAGAGAAGGAAGCCGTCATTTCACCATGCCAGTCAAGATAGTTATTTGTTTTATTTGGTTATTGTTCAACAACAAAGTTCAATACTTTCCCGGTGGAGCTTTGAACTGTCCCTCTGGTTCCCTCCCTTGTCAATAATAAAAAGGTAATGAAGAAAAATCCTGTACTTTTAGAGACCTAAAACCTCATTTATGCTAACAAGCTTCAATTGCAATTTAATGTTACAATATTTCTTCATGGGAGCGAGGAGGACTGAGGCGAGGCCCCTCCAGTGTCTGAAGATGGCTGTCCACAACCACCAGTAAAACAAAAAGCTAGTGTTGAAAAACGCACAGTTTACAATAAAAAAGTAGAAACCAATTCAATTCCCTTTTGTTACGAATATAAAGTTTCTTGTTAATATGTACAGTCCTTTGAGCTATTTCTATAGCAGGAAGCATTTCACGAACAAGACACAAGATATACACTTTCAGGACTCAACAAGCCCATTTCTGAGGTCTTGAAGATCTTCCATGAGATGCAAAGATTTAAAGACTGATCTCAGTGACCTTTCAAAATATTCAGACCAGGAGACAACAACTTTCAGCAAATTTCCTGCCAAATCATCTGACTGAAAATAACCCAACAGACAAGAGAACAGAATACAATATTCATGAAACTCGCCAAAGGACACTGACAAGGCATTGGAATTGTGATGGGTTTCTAGAACAGGTTAGCACAGGCTTGCAAGGGACTAGCAGAAGTTTAAGTGTGGCGCCAAGGGAAGATTGGATGCAGTTTTGCTCTTTCCAGTTGTAAAGAACATGGTTGTTCACTTAGAATGTTGCTATTGCAGAGTGAATGGTCAAAACCTGCTTTGAAAATCATTTGCTCTCTGCTTCATGTTCACAGCAAAAGAGAATAGGAAGCAATAAAAGGCTCGAGGTCAGACACGGGGAAGCGAAGGTGTGTCAGCAACTGCCCAAGCTGCTCCCTGTGGGTGTCCTGAGGCAAGACACCCGATCTGATTGCACGACAAGCTACAGCTCACGGGAGGAGCCAGCCCGGGCTGCTCCCCCTGGGGAGCTGAGGCTGGCAGGACTCACTGCTGGAGAGACCATGTCCAGTGCTGAGAGGAGAACACAAGTGTGACTGTAATTCTTGTCATAGAATAAGGCTTGTTAACTCTTCGGTGCCAAATTTCCAGAGTAATTAACGGCTATTTTGCAGCGTAATCTAAAGGTTTCAGTTAATTTACAAGTGAGGTACAATACACTACTCAGCAAAGCAACCTAAAAGGAGAGAGCCAGTGATGGTGCAGCAGCATGCAGTGAACTGTCATGCAGAAGACCTGGATAAAGTCTTACAACCCAGTAGCTTATAGGTAATGCACTTTGTCTCAGGGCTGGGCAGAGGGGTTGGTTAAAGCAGGGTTCTTCCCTCCCCATCAGAGCTGCTCTAAAGCAATTTTTAGTGAGAACAAAATAACTTTCAGAAGTGGCAGGTGAACAGGCTAATCAGAAGAAATTTTCTGTGGAGAACATCCAACCACAGCTCCTATGCAAAGACTCACTCACCTTGGCCCTTCTGTTTCCAGGCCATCAGGGGCTCCCAGCACATCTCAGAACTATGACCAACTCTCTGTTAAGGGGTGCTAACCACAGTGATGACCTGGGGTAGGACACGAGTCCCATTTCCTGGATGAACTGCTAGGAACTAAAGTGGATACAAAAAGTTCATGAACTGCTTGAAAGAGTAACAGTAGTACAAAGTGCAAAAACAGGAGTGCAGGAAAGTGCAGAGAAATTAACTGAGCTGCGAACGGTCTTGGAAAGCGTCACGGCTCCCGCTGCAGAGCGAGCTTTGGCCCAGGAACGCTGTTTGGGAACTGGGCTGCAGACTGATGGAGTGCATATACTCAGTATATTTCCTTTTTTTTCCTGCAGGTCAAGATGAGTAACTTTGTCTAGCTGAGACTTACACTGAAGACTGGTCCCAGACCTAGCAGGGAAATAAAAGGACAAGTTACAAGTCACAGGTATTTCTCTTCCAGGCATGAGGTGCTGGGAGCAGTACATCACCTGCTGCTCCCACAGAGCCAGGGCTCCTGTCATCCACAAACACTGACAAAGGCAGGCTCTGTCAGCATCACTGTGAGCACAGCAGGCTCCCACATCCCCTGCTCCAGACATTATTCCCCTTCAAATCCTCTGTCACTTGCTAGTAAATGCACCTTTGCTTTCAGCCCATTCTGGTGTCAAGCAGCTTTTGCAGTGCCAGAACCAGCCCAGGGCAGGTGGTCACAGGGCCAGGGCATGACGCCACATGGGCTCTGTTCCAACAGAATTTGAGGAGCAGGAGGGTGAGATTTGATCTGTTCTGCAGCACCTACTAGCCTTTTCCTGAGAACAGACACGTTCTGCAGGCTCCTGACTTACCTTATTGACTTGAGCAAGAGGAGTTCTGGCCCCACTCACAGGCACCCTCCCTCGGCTGCTGTCCTCGAAGAGGCGTCCTGGGGAGCGCTCCCTGCGCGTGCTCAGCAGCCGCCCCGGGGACTTCTCCCTCTCCAGGGGCCTCCCCGGGGACTTGTCCCTGCGCAGCTCCGTGCGGCCCTCGCGGTACCGGTGAGGGGTGCTGGGCTCCCGGGGGTGGCTGGGCCCTTCCGGGGGCCCCGGGCTGGAGGCCACCCGCTTGGTGATGTGCTCGTTGTACGTGGGGGGTCCTCTCTTGTTCGGGCTGCTGTCATTCAAAAATAATTGATGCGAACCGCTGAGTGACAAAAACCTCCCGTTACATTTTCTTTTAGCAAAAATGTAACTTTTCCCTCAGCACCCTTAGGGTGAGCGGCATCAGCCCCTCCCTGAGGCAAGATGGAAAATGCAGAGGTATTTTGGCAGCTGGAGTATCCATCACATGAGCCACACTGGCAAAGTGCCTTAATGAATTGCCAATGGAAGTCGTGTGTACGGAACAGGCCAGAGAACAGCACCTTTTCATACACTCCAGCCATATGCTTTTCCATATAAAAATACACTAAAATTTGATATTTTCACACAATTTTCTGTAGCTCAGGGATGTTCAGGCCAGAATGGGATGAACTACAAGCCTCAATTTTTCAGTTTCCTGTGCACACAGTGGCACCATTAGCCCCAGTATTTAATCACCTGTGTATCACATCACAACTTCCCAGCACTATCTCCCTAAGGCAGACTCATTATTTGATAGAAAGGGGCTCTTGCTTTACAGCTTGTTACAGCCAAGCAGTGTTTAGTGTCATATCAACCGTATCTGAGCTCAAAAAGCTTTGAAGCCAGAGCTCTATCACAACATCAAAGCAAACCAGCACAAGGTCACAAAGCATTTGTGGAGATTATCCACATCTTTCTAAAGCTGATGTTTGTTTCCTTGTGGATATTAAGCCATTAGTGACTATATTCCAGCATTACAGTAACTGACTGTCACCAGCCTCTAAGAACAGAAAAAGGGGATCCCACCACACCAGGGGAAAAGGTACCAGGAGGGAAGTTTGCTCCTGAGGCACCCAGGAACTGTAACACCCCGACATTGTCACCGTGACACCCCGGCATCCCCGTACCTGCGCGTGGCAGAGGAGCCTCTGTGGTGCTGCTGCTGCTGCTGCTCATTGTTGGTCTCCTTCACCAGATTGCCCTTACAGCAGATCACCCTTAGCTTGTCCTGGTAGGAGGAGGCCAAGTAGATGGCTCCTGAGGAGATTGCAGGCCCGAGGTACCGCGGGTTTGGGATCTCCAAGTGGGCTCGTGCCGGAGTTCTGGGGAAAATTGCAGGAAAAAGTCTTTGCAGTGGCAGCACAGCACCTTTTCCTGGCAAGTCCATGTATTCCTGCAAAACAGGCTGTTCAAAGGAATGGAAAGAGAACAACTTACCCTAGAGAAGCTCGTGCCTGAATCTCAATCACTTCAAGGGAATTGAAGTGGGTCACGAACAGATAGGGCTCCCTATAGGCTGGAGGAGCAGTGCAAAGGCAGGAAAAAACACAAAATACATTCTCTGTTAAAAACTTCTAAAACACAACAGCAAGCACAAGAGAGGCTGACAGCCCTGTGGGAAAACTAAGGAATACATTTTATGTAATGACACAGACACCATCAGTAAAGGGGGAAACGCAAGCTTAAAGAATTGTTGCTTTGAAACTGTATCTCAAGGACTTTACTAACCAAAGTATCATGAAAAAGACATTAAAGCCAGACTATTAACTGAACAAAATCCCATTAGGCAGTGCAAAAGGCCTGAGGGAGCCATGCTGCCCTCATATATTCTTCACTGTTTCAGAAACTTAGAGCACTCTTAACAATTCCACTAGCCAGTTCAATCAGCATCAGACCAGGAACATTAAGGAAATGGAACTTCAGTTTAGTTTTCCTTAAATTGCTTATATTTCAGAGGGTTTGCCATCTGGATTTATAATAAGCTTAAATCATGGGAAAAAGCTCCATAGTTTCTGGAAGAATTGGGAAGGGAAAAGGAGACAGAAGGGCTGAGTGCAGAGTATCCATTCCACAAGGATGCTTCCTGGTTTCAGTAATTTCCATAATCCCAGGGACTGTCCCTCAACACCTACCAAAAGCTAAGGGCAAGCGGTTCCACTTCAGGTCGTCTGTCCTGCTGCGTCTTCCATAGGAATCCACAAAGACACCAAACTCTGCCAAGAGAAGTCACATCAGGTCACCAGCATCTGCCTGAATTTTATTCATTTATTTCTGAAGGGACAAAGGCAGTTGTTCTCAGGTTTTTTATCAGGGACATATGGAAAATCCCAGATTGCCATGAGTTACTCTAAATGCCATGGAATTGGTCAGATGTAGGAATACTGCCAGGCCAAAAGGTGCTGTGATTCCACATCTCTTTGTTCCAGCTAAACTAAGGTCATTATTTAATCTACAGTTGGGAAGGTGATGAGATTCCTACCATTACTCACCCAAAATTACTGCTAGTGGGCTTTAGAAGGTTTGTGCATTCCCATGACAGTATACAAGAGGGCAACAAAAGCAGCTATACAAAAAAATAACACCCTCTTATTTAATCACCAGAAGGTTAAAAAGTCTCATCTGTCTGCATGGAAACCAGACAAAGCCCAAGTCTGAGAGCCCCTGAACATCTTATCAGGGTAATCAAACACCTGTTTGCACTTCACACACTGCCTGCGGTCCTTCCCTCAGGCACAGAAATCTCCTGCAATGACTGATCTACCAGGCATGAAGAACTTTTAAGCCAAAGCAGGTTGTCCAAAATTCAACAGCATTTGGGTACCTTCTGCAGCTCAGAGAACAGGAGTGGTGCAACACCTGCACAACCATCCAGCACTTACCATGGAAACACAGCAGATACTCCTCTCTCTGCCCTGCTGGGTTCACTTGGATGATACTGACTGGGAAACTGTTGGTGGAAGCAGCAAACACAGCAGAGGCCAAAGTGTGGTCATTTTTATCCAAAAACTCTGCAAAGAGAATAGAGAAAACCACTTTGATTTGCACCAGCTTTTTTTCCTAAACTGCTTTCAAAAAGCCCTACAAAAGAACCTGTGGAGCCACTTGGGGCATTTGTCAGGCATTATCTCCTACCCTCCAGTGTGTACTGCTTCATCTCAATTTCATAGAACTTGTTGGTTCCAATGATGATGCTGTAAGTGGTCAAATGGATGCAGCTGCAAGGCTCAGAGGTTTCAATCTCCTGGAAAAAAGGACAGTATGGACAGATATTAGTCCCCTGTACCAGCTTACAGGTAATGCTGAGTCTGCAAAGTTGTGTATTGCTACATTTATCTTTGCAAAAGGGAGAGGTGGCAACCTCAAACAGCCTCTCAAAAGCATGTGGACAAAAATCTTGCTAGAAGAAAGTTTTGTTTTGTTGGAAGTGATGCTTGAATGTAGACTTGCATATCAACTTGCCTCAGGAGAGATCCTCCTCCTTTTGGAAGAGTGTACTGTTCTGGAAGATATTCTTCTGCTCTGCAGCTCAGTTTTCTGGAGCAGTAGTGAGCAGCTCCCTTGTAGGTCACAGCCAATATTCCTTCCTTCCTTTTTTGTACATGACAGAGAGGTGCTGTCCACCAAGACCTGCCTTGTGACTGAAGAGCTGGGATACTCTGCAGGTTAGCCTGACACAACACTCAGATCCCCAGATCTTCTGAGGACAAGATTCCTTACATAAATCCTACTTCATCTGGAAATGTTGTTGGCAGAAAAGAAAAGCATATTCTGGGCTTGCTGCCATCTTGTCAGGATCTAAATTCAGTAGTCTGGATTAGTGGAGATAAGGAAAACCTGCCCTCTAAAACACACCTTTGCATGTTGTGCATGTAAGCTCTTGTCAGAGGAAGGGCTGTAGACCCCCAGTGTTCCCTGCTGTGAGCAAGAGTTGGTATCAGCTGCAATGCTTGTAGACATTCCAGGTGTGCTGGCATCCACAGTTTGTGCCCAGATCTCCATCAGTCATGCCTTTCCTCCTGAGGAGGCCAGATCTGCATGGCTGTGCCCACTGCTTCCCTCCAGCAGTGCCCATGGAGCACTCAGGGGTAACAGCCTCAGTCACACTGGAAAATTAACTGGTGCCTGCAAAGTCACCTGCAGAACCTCCCTGGGAGGTGTAGTTTGACTGGAACATCCCTTAATTTGTGAATAGGAGAGGACTTGACTTTCTGGGTGCCAGACTGTTTTAAGGCAGGTGGTGTTTAAACTTCTTGTCCTGAGGAGAGATCTCTGAGGGTACGATTACAGCTCAGTCCAATATCTCAAACAAGAAAAAAAATCACAGTTCTGTTCTGCATCTCTTCAAAAATGCCAACTCTTATTAAAGGAAATTACTGCCTACTCCACTTTGAGTCAGTGCACATTGCAATTTGTTATCATTTTAGGTGGAAAACAGATTTTCTCATGCACACAGAAAGGTTTTAGATGTTTGCTCCAAAGCAAAGGCTTAGAGCACTATGTGAATTAACCTCAACTGCAGCAGGGAGTTACTAAACTCACCTTTCTGATACAGAACTTGCTCAAGCTCTCGTTGTATCGCAGAACCACCACTTTATTGGGCATGGCTGCACAGATACAAAGACTGTTCTCAACCTGTAAGGAAGATAACAAGCACAGTTCAGGAAGGCAATAAAATAAATTCTATTGCTGAGCGTGTGAAACGGATCTGAGAACCTCTTGCCACAAAAAGAACTTTGCAGAGATAAGCAAGTACATTTTATTAATAGGGTAATTATTGTGAATTCATGAAATAATGAAAAGCCTCTTCACATTCTCAAAAAAGAACGTGAATTTAAATGGCTTCTATGATTTCTTTTATGTTGAAAGACATTAATAAAATATGAGAAGGTCTTCCACAGAAAAGGGATTGACAAATTGAAATAGGTTAGGTCTACGTTTTAACCCCTGAAACTTATCTTAAGCATCACTTTGAAATGAGTGGTGCTCACTTTGTTACCAAAGTAGTCCACAGAAGTAATTGTTAATGAGAATTTTTGCTGTGGTTAAATGCTCCATACTAAAACCAGTAATCTGTGTAAATGTCTAGAATCAAAGTGACACAACACCTAAGGAAATTTGCTAGCCTGGAAGCATGACATTCAAGAACAAAGACTGGACAGAATTCACTGATTAAAAATCTCAAAACTGTTGTCAACAGTGAGGAGGCAGTAGTACCATGCTATGCTGGATTTCTTACTATCTGGCAGTTTAAGCTATGCCATCATGGCATCCTGACTGAATTGATCCACATTAGCAGCAAATCCCCCAATCTGTCTCCAGCTCAGCCTCTCTTCAGCCCATACATTCTTCTTATTTGAAGAAAAAGATTCAGAGCAAGAATATAGACCTTGGATGTGTTGCCAGTGGAATGAAGATGCTGATTTGTTAATATTAAACTCAGAGCAGTCTAAGGGGTGGTGTGGGGGCATGAGGGAGCTGTGACTTACTTTGCCAGCAGCAAAAAGGTGACATCCTTTGACAGCCTCAAAGACATTTGGTGAGACATCGGGCTGGGCTGGGAGGTGAGACTGGGCTAGAGACTGCTTCACTTTTTTTACATCAACAAGACACAGAGCCCTTTCTTCTCCTGGAAACAAAAAAAGGTTGCATTTCATCAAGGGAGAAATCCCTATTCTCTACAAAAGTCTTACCTAAGCAGCAGCTCATTGTTACAGGCTGTTACTGTGGAAACAGTCACAAGGTACCATGCAGAATTCATTCCGTATTATTCCTATTCAAACTGAAACAGAAAACTTACAAAAACTCAACCCTACAACAGGCAGTAAATCCATCAGGAGAACAACCATTCCCTGCGTGGATTATTAGTGTTGCTGAAGTCTAGCAGAACACAGTAATTGTGGCCTCATTAAGACACTATTCAAAATTAGCCAGGAAGTTTTATTTTGCCCTTCAGAACTTCTTCAAGTACAAGACGTTTTCATCACTCTGTGCCAGCAGAACTGGCAAGGGATTTCCAAGAACTGCCCTAATGAATTGCATTGCAGCCCAAGGCCAATTCCTCTCAGAAGTCCAGTGACAGACCAACACAGCCTTCTCATTATGTGTGAGATTTACTTTGTTCTGTACTACCCTAACACAAATAAACCATGGACATCTTAAACCCTTACCAGGAAAAAAACCATAAAGCTAGCAGAACAAGAGAGAGAATTTGTTTTTCATTCCCTACAAATGTCATATAGACATTTGATAATTTGGGCTTTCAGATGAAGATACACCCTAATGTTCAGCATGCCTACATCCGTGTGGGAAGGAATATCTCTGGAAAACCACAGATGGAGAGATTAAAGCTGGTATTCCTTTCATAAAGAAATCTTAAATCATGTCAGGAATCCCAGCTTTGTTACAGGGCAAGAGAGAATAAGAGTTGGCCTATGCCCCAGTGATCACATAGTGGTCCTCAAATGGTTCATTACATTTAAAAGGTTATGCAATAATTAGGAAGAGATGTTCACTGATTAGCTCAGCACTTTTTAAACTGAACTTAAAATGATGACTGACCTCTAACCTGGAAATGTTTTTCTCTGGTTCTTCCCTCCCTCAGCTCTGAAATAAGTTTCTTGTGAAGGTTTAGCTGAGTGCTCATTCACATAATCCCTTACCAGCCAGCCTCAGACAAGACTGTGTTAACCACAGCAAGGCATTCCTGCCAATTTGCTGATAAAAAACCAGACAAAAGCCTGGAACAAATCCCAAGGCAAGCAGGACCTGGCAGCACAAAGCCACTGCAGGGCCAGTGGGAACACACAGCCCTGTACCTGCTATCATGAGTAGCTTCTCCAGATCCTTGATGAGGTGAATTTGGAAGACAGCTCCCATTCCTGGGATGTGTGTTAAGGAATTCTTCAGTACATTCAGGGCATAGAGACCTTCTTCTGCACCCACCAGTACTACCTACAAGAGGGGAAAAAATAGCACTACGTGAGGAGAACAAGGAATGCTCCAACAGCAACTTGGGTGATCCTCTTTAGCAGTGAAGACAAAAATCAAATCCACAAACAAGTGCCTAATTACACATACTGCAATCAAGATACCATTTCCCTGAATCAATTATCCACTACTGAGAAAGACTCAAGTGCACATGAGCATTACCTGGTCACTGAAGGGCATTGTGCAATTTATATCCAAACGGTCTTCACCCTCCAGCTTCAGCAGGGAATTCCCCAGCAGTTTCTGTAAATGACAAAAATTTTTTTTTCTTGTTGAGTTAATCTTCATCTCTTTATCTGTGAGTTTTTTAACAATGTAAGGTCATAACTTCAGACAGGCAAAGAGCTTGGCACAGATTTCTTTTTCTCAGAAAGCTAAAAGTTGCAGGGATGCCTCCTACAAAAGAATTAGTAAACTTTTATCTACCTTAGACACAGTAAGGCAAACTGATCAGAATTATCCTAAATTCAGACAGAACCTATTGTTGTCTCTATCCTTTCCATTTTCCCCAACCTCCTACAACAGAGCAGTGGAATTTTCCAAGGGGAAGGATTAAAGAAAAGTATAAATGTTGGTGGGAGCATGTGTTTTTCTCAGAGACAAAAGAAATGTGAGCCTGAGGAAAAAAGAGTATTTCCTGCAGTCAGATATCCCTACCTCCAGAGCTAATTCTCTTATGCAATGCCACAGAATCCAACCTCCCTTTATCGGAAAATAGAGTTATCAGTGTAACAGTGTGAGAAAGGCTATCCAAAACCTAAACAAATCTGTTTAACCTCTTATTAGGAATAAAGCAAGCTAAAAAGTACACACACACCGACACACACCTCCCCCCAGCAAGAAACATAAAACTTCTGACTCTCTAAGAATGGGAGAGGAGGGAGTTTTTGCATCTTTTAAGGTTTGCTTGTTCCATGTGGTACCTTATGAGACTGGATTTAAACCATGTCCTAACTGCTCTTCCTTCTTCTGCTGGAATTACAGAGATATTTTGGGATTCTCTTACTACACTCCCCAAGTCTAAAGAAGGGTATTGTAATACACAGCATCAGTTTCACAGTGAACTGGCTCCTGGTGCTCAAATCATAAGGCAGAAGCAATAACTTACCTTCAGTTAAACCTCAGTATGTCAAATACTGAAAAAATATTTTTCAAAACTCTGCTCCCTCCCAGAATATTTTATGATTAAATGAAACTTTTATACTCACAGCATCAGCCTCAGCTTTTTCTCTGGAAACTCTCCCACCTGCCACTATTGATTCCAGTGCTGTGACCCAGCGCTGTTTGTCAGGGAAGCTGGGTGCTAACAGGTAGAGTGTTCTACCAGGCCAGCAAGTGGTGTGTGGATGAGACTCCAATTTTAGGATATATGGCACATCTGAGATGTTATATAGATAGAATAAGACTTAGATTAGTTTTTGGAATATTGTCAGTGGACTTAAAATCAACACCTTTCAGCCTCATTGGAGAGAAGTTGTATTTATCATGACGTACCATGGCAATTTACACATTGGTTTCTCCTTTATAGGTCCTGCACAGGCTAGCTACTTACACCTAAATATTAGCTGGATGTATGCAATCCATACATACAAGGCTGTCTTCAACTCAAAAAAAATTCTTGCCTTTTATTCAAAAGAGAAAGAAATTCCATTGTGGGGAAAAAAAAAACCAAACCAAAATAAAACCAGCCACTTGACTAAAGTTTTCCCTGTACTGATTAAGAAAAATCTGTAAAAACTGGTTATGGAAACCTTTGTTTTTAACAGTCTGTATCCTTTAATGTAACAGTCAAGACATACAGAATCTTATCCATCAGTTCTATTCAGTACATACAAATCAACACATCAACATTTTTTCATAGTAAGAGACTGTATACACCCCACAGCAATTTCTAAGTTAATGGCTTTGTGGTCAGAACACAATGGTGGCAGAAGTTATTACACATCACAGTTAATAGAGCAGAAATTTAAATAAGCCGAGTGTTTATGCTACAAATCTCTTAAAATTTACTTCCATTTGGGTTGATGACTATATTAACCACAGTTCTACCACAACAGAAGCAACAGCCTGGGTGTAACTAGATCTGGAGTGCTGAGCTACTCCCCTAATTCAGATGGAGGTAAATTACAGAGTTACACAATGAAAGCTCAAGGGAGAAAATTCTGTTCAGCCAAACAAGGCTAACTGATGGCAAGCCAGATGAAATCCATTTGACCTCATCTATGTAAGATTCTCACCTGTCTTTGCTGTATTGGTAAGCTCAGTAGCTCCTACAGCTCCGTGAACAGTTACATCACCATCAGGAAGGCAGAGCTCAAATTCCTCCAGAGGCCTCTGTCCAGCTGCAGGAGAATGGGGAGACAGATTAGGAACAGACAAACAGGTAGCAAGAACGTAACTGTGATAGCAAAAGGAAGTGGATGCACACTGGATGTTTTCACAGCTGGATTATTATGACATGTCAGGCAGTAAAATGGCTGAGTGTAGAAAAAAAATAATGTTGCCTTATCACTGAAGATTTAGCTAAATTTGATACAGCCATAACAAACAGTAATTATCTTTAAGCCTCTCAACCCACCAAACAATATCTGAAGATTAAAAAATATGGTCTTGCTAGAAATTCTAAGTTACCTTCTCTTGCTTCTGCATCATAAATGAGCACTTTGGTTCCTTCCAGGACAATATACTTCCTGTCCCAGCCCTGTTGCCCACGTTTATTATTCCTGAGGAAAATAAGCACAAAGCCATGTTGTACTTTCTGCTTGGCTTCTATATAAAGCAAGCACGCAACTCCTATAAAAGACATTTCAGTGGTAGCAATGGTAATTATAGTGGTGGTAATTGTAATGCCCGTGTAATGGGCCTGTACCAATTATCTCATTGTGAGAGCCAGGGTAATATAAGGCCAAATATTTCAGCACCTGACATGGCACCAAGGTTCCTGTTTATACCTTGGCACTTTCATCCATCCTTCAAGACGCAGACTGGTGCTTGGCTCCTTCAGCTGCAGGCCTGGGGAATTCATCTTATCCCTGCAGAACGCTTCCGAGAAGTGTGTGGCATATTCTGCTGGCAGCCCACAAGTAGCTGGCAAGCAAGTGGAGCATTTTGGGTGACACATCACCTGGCATTCTGACAAGAGGACAGGGAAAAACTTCCGTTAAATGACAAAAAAAAAAAAAAAAACCAAACAAACATGACACAGCTGCCCCAACTTCTAACACACAAATCCCAGCTTCTCCAAGGCTCCCCTTCCACTCCAAAGCATCAGATGTTTTCTGAATGTTTGCACCACGTCGTTTCAGAGTCTTCACACTGTCGTTTTTTTCCCTGTTGTAGATGGCTGATGCCTTTCCTCCCCCCAAGCTGTGCTGTGTTTTGCCCTTACCCAGACACTTGGAGGCCTGCCTGCCAAAGTGCACGGTGTCCAGGCACACGGCACACTTGGTGGCCCTCATGTTGAGCCCCACGTTGAAGCGATGGGGGATGTTGTGGTGCATTCGCTCCTTCAGGCGCCGGCTGTACTCTGCAAGGGACAAAACTCATCAGCAGGGTAAAAACTAAACCAAATAAAGAGATGGCATTGATGTAGGTAGAAAAATAGGAGCTGAGCAGGAGCCTACCCTCAGGTGTGGAGGATTCCTTCCTGCGGCTGGAGGGTGGAGCCAGCAGACTGATGGGCGTGGGCTGGTGCTCTGGGGAGCGCACTATGGCAGACATGATGATCTGCTGCCTGGCTGTGGCCGGGGTGGAGGGGTGAGGGTGGTCGGATATTTTCCGATGAGCAGCTACAGACAAGACAAATGTCCCTGGTTAACGTGACCAATGGGGCACTCTGGTTCCTAGCAGGGCTCTGTGTGACCAGTCTGCAGTTACAGCCCACAGAATCAAGCGTAGCCTTATTGTAACTTCACAGCAGTGGTAATAATTAAACTACATATGTTATTGCTAGAGTGGTACATAATTAAAGGCACGTTTTCAGACCAAAAATGTGTGCCTCCTTCCAGATCCACCTTTTCTGTTAACCCCTACCTTCTTCACGAGCAGATCTGAGCTCAATGCGTGTTTTCTGTAGAGCCTCCTCCAGCTCAGCAGAACGAGCCTTCTCCTTCTCCAGTGCCACTTTCAGCTCATTGTATTGCAGGGGAACCTGTGTGGGTAAAGAAGGGTCCTCTTTCCGCCGACTAAACAGGCCCTAGCAACAGAAACACACAGACAACTCCTAACTCCTAGCAAGAGATGGCTTAAACTAGGCAAAGTGACACTAGCTAGTGGCAGTCCGGCCAGAGGGCCTAATGGCAATTCTGTTATGTGTAAGGATGGATTTTTAGTTCATATTGGCACTGGAGAGAAAAATGTCAAGATGCGGATTAATTTAAAGAGGGACGTACATTACCTGTTAGTACTCACACCTGGAGTTTCCGAAAGCATCTAAACAGAGGATCTCAAAATACGTGGTTAAAATTAAATTACTTCATTCAAAATGACAGAACAGCTTATGACAAAGATGTGACAAGTCACATCACTTGACTGAGCAGTCCTATGCTGTGACTACAGGACAACCACTCTTGATGCACAATAGGTTCATACACATATACATACTTAGCATTAAAAAAAACATGCTTAAAATTCTGTATTCCTACAGCCTCACTGAGGTGTAGCTACTGGGTTGTAACCTAAGCATTGTGGGAATAACAAAATACCAGAAAAGCCACAAAGATCACATTCTGCCTAGTAACGTTTGTGTTCACTAACTCAGAATGGTCTTAAATGAGGACAACATTTTGTTACACAAAGAAAGATAAAACAGAATATCAAGAATACACAGCACGTAACTAATTACAAAACCATTTAATTCCATGCCTCTCAAACCTTCTTCACCCACCTTTTTCTTTTTTGCTGGTTGGTCCATCTTTGCCTGCAGGAAATCAATGAGTTTAGTTTGCTGAGAAATAGTGCCCTCCATTTTCACTTTTTCATGGGAATAGAGAACCTGTGAATCACACACAGATGCAAGAAATTTCATCTTAACAGAAGAAACAAACAAACAACTCGATAGCAGAACAGAGCTAAAAAATACCGTAAAGTAAGTGTCACACAGAAACTGTAAATCACATCCTAAAGCCTCACAGGGAATGAGGCAGAGCACTGCCCTGCTTCCTCACCCTCACCTGAATGTTTTCCAGCTGATATTCCAGGTCACTTCTTTCAGTCTTCAGAAGATCTGCTCGGTCCAGGGCCTCTTGCAGACCTTGAGTCAGGCGGAAGATGTGATTCTTCTGCAGATCCATTTGCTGCTGCAGCTTTGCCTGCTGTTGAAAGGAAAACAAAGGCCAGTGTTTTGGGCTTGTTGTCTTCTTGTTTGTAAGTAAAAGCTATTAAATGTTGTCACTCCTTGTAAAATAATCATCATTGCAGAACTTATAAATAAACACACAATTCTTCAAAAGCTGGAAAATTACAATACTCTAGGAGATTCCTTTCCTTTCAGAATGCATTGTGACTAAACAAGCATTTCTGTGTATTTATATTAATCTGTAGCAACACCATTTTCTCAAGCTCTCTGTACAAGCACCAGAAGCCACCTCAGTACTTTGTAAAAATAAATTAAAACTATAATCTTTACTATAAACCAGGACAGTCATAGTCACATGAGATAAGGAAAATAACAGCCAGCTGTTTACATCTTTGTCTCCAATTACCACCAGAGGAGGGCACATGACAAAATACTCCTACTTCTTTTAGGATTTACACTTTCTTGACAAGAAGGTCCCTGACTAGGAAAACCATGAACGCTCTTGTGTTACAAAGCAAGAGCTAGAAATCTTTCCTGGTGATGCATAAAGGAGCAGGCAACCTGTCAGTACCCCAAGAATACCAGAAGGCTCTAATTGCCCTAATTGTCCATAACCACCCCTGAAATCCTCCTCTGGAGCCTGTTCCCCCACCACCCAGAACTGGCTGCCTGCATTCAATTACTCCCTGATATGGTGCAGGTGTGACCTTGGATCCAAATCCTGTGACTCAAATTAATGATGAAAAGAGCTGTGAGAGAAGCTTCACCTGTGGCTTCCAGGTGTGCACCCTCAGCATGTTGGCTCCAGAGCTGGTTTTAAGCTATGGCCCTTGCCCTTGGACTGATCAGAGCTGTGCCTGGACACAGACCTGGCCTTGTAGACCTGACCTAGGATGTGCCTCATGACTAGAGGCTTCTATAACGATCACTGGTACCTTCAGCAAATTTGCCCTGGTCCTCTTGTTCAGATGCTGTGGGTCTGAGCCTGCAGGCTGCAAGATCCTGTCCTTGCCTGGCACACTGTCCCCCCTTGGCTGCCAGCTCCCCTGCCCCTGAGGAGCAGCTCACTTTTACTGCTCCCTGACATGGCCACACACCTGGCAAACTTTTAAGGGAAAACAACTCCCCCAGTTTCAATAATCTCCCCAGTTATACAGAAGAAGTATGGATGTGTAACTCTTATTCACACAGCCTCCCCTCCTCAAGATGTGGAACCTTCTGAAGTTCTAACATGAATCTCCAAGGTTACCTCCTCCAGAAGCCTCTGCTTGAGTTCCCTTTCTGTCTCAAGCTTCTGCTGTAAACTGCGGGCGTTCATCTCCAGCATGGCATGCTTCTTCTCCAGGTCATTGAGCTGGGAAAGAGATGGCATTGATGTAGGTAGAAAAATAGGAGCTGAGCAGGAGCAGAATAACATTGAACACTAATAAATATAGTTCCACAGTCTTAAAATCCAACTTCACCAAGCATATGCTGAAGAAAAATTATACAATTAGCCTTTAGTTGCTAGGGAAAAACCAGCCAAAAGACATTTTGGCTTGTTCAAATGCAGATACCAAGTTATTGAAGGACTTCATTCCAGGCATCATAGGCTGCTGTCTGCTTTAGTCTTTTTCAAAGAAAATCTGAGGTCTTTGGCTTGAAGATAGAATTCTATTCTATGCCCTCCAGTCTTTTTAATTTGTCTCTATAACATCTTGAAAAAAGCTGCTCAAGGCCACATTTCTAAAAGTAATATCAGTGCAAAAGTATTTCATCTAATTATGAAAGTCTAGGATTGAAAGTTACTTACCTTATCAGAAAGGCTCTCTGCTTTGAGTTTTTGTTCCTTGAGTGCTTGCTGCAGGGCCAGAATCTCTGCCTTGTGTTCCTTGACAGCCAGTTCTACCACCTGGCGAGACTCAGTAATACGCTGATCTGCTCTCACTCTGCATTAAAATGGAAAATAATGTTACCTAACTCCTTGCAGGCTTGACCTCTCCCTAGCAGGCAGTGGCATCAATAACTCTTTCAGGGGTTGCCTCAAATTCAAGATGTTACATTAGAAAGCCAGACTGTTTGCTGCAACACTTTTATATTATATAACCCTGTTCCTGCCCCTGCTAGAACTACAGCCTTAAAAATTTCAAGACCCCACAGGAACTGTCAGGAGCAAAGACTATTTTTCTATAAAATAACATAGAAGATAATAAATCAAGACATTTTATAAATTACAATGATAAATACCACTCCCCTTGAATCGTTCACTTGCAAAGAAACAAAAGGAACAATATCAGTGATGACTATTAACCAATAAACCATTTTTAGAATTACCTCACAAGATTTTATATTTAGCTCCAACTCCCATATCTTATGCTAAATATAATTTTTGTACTAGCTTCTATAGAGAATTTTCATAAAAGTTAATAAAAGGGAAGGAAGGGAGAAAGACCTGCTCTGTTTCTCAGTATCCAGCATCCTCTGCAGCTCTCTAACTCGACATTCAAACTGGGATTTCTCATCCCCTAGAACATTTCTCCACGCTTCCCACTGGCGCTCTTTCTCCAGGAGTTCATCATTCAGGGCCTCCAAGTCCATTACTTGCTCTTCCAGCATCGTACATGTTGTCTTCAAGGCCTCCATAGTCTAAAAATAAATCCTCCTATCAATTCTCACATCCCACATCAAGCGTGCACTTTCAGCTTCAGCCTTACCATTTCGATTACAGTACATGCAAATCAGCAGTGAACAGGAGCTGGGGAATCACAGCCCATTTATTTCAGGGCTCCTGTACATTCACTTGTGATCCCTGATAATGTCAGGTCGATCTCATTATGAACATTGCAAGATTTCCAGAGCCACAAAATTAAAATGAGCAATTCTAAACGACAATGCCTTCAGAGTGCAGGATTGCTAAATAAAATTGTGTAAAGCCACAATGGGAAATACCAAAAATCTCCATTCACTCAACTGCCCTGGGAAGGAAGGCTTAAATGCCACTGCCCCCAGAAGCATCATCACTTCTTATGGGTTTCCAGATGTAAAAGGAATTTTTACCAGCTCCCACCAAGAGCTGCTGACCAGACTTAGAGAGCCTTACTTGTTTCTGGCTGGTCAGCTGCATCTCCCTCTCAGTGATCTCTCGGCGGAGATGATCGACTTCGCTCCGCAGCTGGACAACCTCGTCGTTGGCCCCTGAGGCCTCATCGAGTTGTTTGGACAGGAAGAAGTTCTGGTTGTTCAGCTCTGCATTGTCTTCAGTGAGCTGGTTCAGCTGCTCTTCCAAATCCGAAATCACCTAGAAAGAAAAATAAATCACATGTGAGTGAGCACAGGTTTTTTAAAAAGTGTTCTCACGCAGAATTATTTATTGCCAAGCTTTTACATTTTTTCTAATTCAAACAAAAGGGCAATATTATAGTGGTAGATTATTTGTGCATAGTAATGTACTTGGATTAGGAGTAGAGTTTTGCGTCTTAGAGAAAATAGCTTGTTTTTTTTAAACTGGTTCAGAGCATAAAGATGCTGCAATGTAATTTATTATTTGAGAGACCTGTCATAGCTAAAGCACTAGATTGGGAGCCAGGAGCTCTGGCTGGATTCTCAGCTCTGCTGCTGACTTACAGTGACCTTTTGCCAAAGCACTTTACCTTTTTTTGCCTCAATCTCCCCTGAGTGCAACGAGGCTAATCGCTCTCAGAAAGGCTTCCAAAATGTGCTACTGAAGAAAACAGACCAAGAGGTGCAGTGGAGGCAGTACAACCTGGATATCCCTGGGAATTGGTTATATTATTATTTGTAACACGGGGAATAACCAGGAAAGGCAGAAAAATTTTAAGAAATACATCCTATCAAAGTAACAGCATTATGGATGGCAGCTGGGTACACACAAGGGAAGAAACCAGTGTGGTAACACAACACAGAAAATCAGTGGAAAGCAAAACCTCAACAAGGCCTTTGCCAAAGTGGGAGCATCCATTTGTTCAGCAGCATTAACTAAAATGCTGTTAAAAAGCATTTTAGTTAATGCTGTTGAATAAATATAATAAAAGCTTTCAACCATAGTCCCCTCCAACTGTAAGACAAATATAAACAACAGTGGGCCATTTTCACAGTTGGTTTTATGAATGAAAGGCCTGAACACCAGGTGGATGAATACGTACCTCCTCCTAACTCAAAACCAACATCACCGCAACAGAAGAGAAAGAAACCTCAGTAATCTTGAAATCAGCTTAATAAAAAGAATTTCAGCAACTGGTAAACTCTATACAATTCACATTCAACTCTAAAAAATATGTACTAGAGGTTCTTTTGCCTGGATGTCAAAGAAAAGTGAATAAGATACTTCATTAAATGGGGAAAAAAATAAAATCTCAGAGCACAGTTGGCCACATTCAAATTTAAATGTTCCAATTTCCTACACAAGCCAAGGACTTAAATATCTAAAGCAGTAGAGGATAGAGCACACAGCTCTTCTCAGCTCTCTGGAAAGATGACAACCATTTCTTTTTGAAGAATCTGTAACGCATATTTTGGCAGCCTTTTACCATGCCTCTCCTAGATCTAAATTAACAGTATTTGGTTTTTAAACTGTGAGCAGAAAAAGTCCAACAGCCATTACTCCCTGCTGGGTGAAGGGGAGTTCCTGCCACCCATATGTTCAGGGTCAAATCAAGATGATTCACACTTCAAAACACAACATTTCTGAAGAAATCTGATCATGTGCTTGTTTCTGAGCACTCTCACTGCCCTATTCAAAATACACATTTTCCTCTGCATTGTTTGCACCAAGCTTTCAGAGGGGGCAGCCTGTGTTGTAAGTTAGTGCCTATACTGCTCCAGAAAGAAGAACTCAGATTTATTTATACAAACAAAAAGGAGCAAAAGAACATTTGTTTTTACAGTGTTTTACCTACTGCTCTTACAACAGCTGAGATCTCTATGAACTGCCAGATAAGAAACTCACTTCTTCCATTTGTTTTAATTTTATGCTTAACCACACCATGTATCTAGGCAGTTTCAAGATATATTTTGTACATTCATGGTTTCTTCCACATCTATTTTATATACTAGTACAAGTAATTTCTATTAAAAAATTATAAGCTAGTTTTGAAATACAAGAAAATCGAGATGAGGGAAACACAAAATGGATAAAGTAATATGCAGAGTTAATATGTCCAACTACTTAATTAATTATTAAAACTGGCTGTATTTCAAGTTGATTTTATTCCTTAAGGGCTGGAAGTTAAGCTCCCATTTTCTTTTATTCTAGGTTCTGAGATTTTTATTTCGATCCCTGAATACAACTAAAATTAAACCTGATCATATTATATTTCATTGCTACATTTTTATCTAGTAGGATATCTCTGGAAAACCTCAGACAAATAAAGCAGTAAAGAAAGAAGGGTTCCAGAAGATGTGACATGATCTCTTTCCTTCTTCTAACAGTCTATTTACTGACAATTCCAAAACACCTTGGCTTAAATTCCAACTATATTATAACCTAGATAATGTAATCTAGATAGATAGATACAATTTTTTTTTAACAAGAGAAAATTTGGTCCTCTTGGTACAATCTTCCATTTTTCAGAGGGAAAGGGGATGGTTGTTAACACATCCAATACGGATCTACAGCTATGTAGAACCCAACAGGATTAGAGAGTTAATTAACACTATAAAGCCTAAAGAGTAATGGGTAATACTGGCACAGGAAAATGGAAAATGAGGTGTACTGTGATACAAATGATCCACCTGGGACCAACAAAAAAAGAAAACACAGGTCAAAAAAAAAATCCATTTAATTGTAAATGTTGTCTTCGGCATACATACATACATACAACCTATACCAGAATCCTGTACCTGGAAAGGGTTAATAGCTTTAGATATTTTTCTTTTCAGTTAAGGAAATCCCCAGGCAAAAAAAGCCCCCAAAAAACCAACCAACCCTGAACTATTCTGAGGTAAATGTGAAGTATATTATAGGAAAGTCAGTAAGAAAATGCTATTATATCCTTTAGAAACCCATAATATAATTAGAAAAATCTTCACATTTTAAGTTTATAAATTAACCAAACACTTGAAACCTTGGAAAAGCAATTCTAGACAATCTAGTCAGCCACTGGAAACCTTGGAAAAGCAATTCTAGGCAATCTAGACAGCCACTGGAAACCTTGGAAAAGCAATTCTAGGCAATCTAGACAGCCACTGGAAACCTTGGAAAAGCAATTCTAGACAATTTAGACAGCTACTGTATCTGTGCCACTGCATCAGCACTCAGAGAGCAACTGGAATTTTCTCCTCTATTTCTGCACATCTTCATCACAACTAATCCATAAAACAGATACCATCTCACTACACAGATTGTTCACTGCACACCACATCTAAGCACACAGCTTATCTTTATCCTGATGCAGAGGACTGTATCTCATTTTTAACTATTGCAGAGCAACCCAAGCATAGTAGCTCCTCAGCAGAAGGGGCCACATCCAGCATAATTCCCTCCCCACTGAATAGTCTGAGGAAAGCAAAGTATTCCTTTAGTGAGACTGAGCAGATTCACAGCTGCTACCCCTGGTCCTACAAACCTCTCCAGCCATGGATCAAATCAAATATCAGAGCAGCAAACAGTCAGGGCCATGATGGTTTGGTTTGCATATCAGACAAAATGCACTAAATTTAATCCATATGCTAAATGCACTAAATTTAATCCATATGCTCCACATATCAAAACCACAGGCACAATAAAGAGGAAAATGAGAAAATTAAGGGGTTTTATTTATATACTAGTAACTGCAGCTTGCAAACTTCCCCATACCCTATTCCTTGATAAAGGCATCTCAGCTCTCAGATGCCATCAACAAACATGCAGAAAAATGCTAGGACACAGCCAGGGAAACTGTTTTGGGATGCTATCAGCAGTGTCCTATTTGGAGTTTAATGTAATTCCAGACTAATAGTGTTGCTCTATCCATCTCCACTTCTCCCCATCCCCACTAATCTTTACCAGAAAGCTACCTGTCAGAAGTAAATAGGAAACAAGAAAAAGCTGTCTCTCAGCCCCAAATTATTGTGAGGAGGAAGTGAGAGCAGATATCAGACTCCTTTTGTCTTTACCTACTCTGTGAGACAAAGCTTTTCAGGCAGAGAAATCCCACCACTGAGAGGCCCAGGCTCTCAAACAGGGCTGCAGATAGATTGGATCTCTACCTATTCCATCAATACCTGACAATGAATCTCTATTATTATTTAGATAATTTAGCTGTATTTTTAACTTTAAACATGTTGGTGATCTCAGAACAAGCCATAATTCAGAGGTATCTGGAAACAACTGACAAATGTGTAAATTTTCCTCTTTAAGAATGCCTTTTATTTCTAGATCTTTCTTTGATTACCTGGAAAATACTTTCAACATTCAAATGGACCGTTTATTTCATAGAATAAGTGTAGGGAACTAGTTCTTCTCCCTCAACAGATTTGCTGGATGAGCTATCATTGTGAGAAGGTTGTGATAAGATATGACTGTGTGTGTGCCCATGAGCACATGTGTGTACAGCAGGTACCACAAGTTACAGTTTTTGTTGTAATTACATATCCTATTATTTCTTGCTCAACTGAGTGACAGAAAGCATGAAAAAGGAGAACATAAAAATGCATTCTTGGTCAGAGACCTCAGCAAAAGGAAGAACAAGTGTGCAATGAGGATACAAGGAAAGCAGACACAGCCTTCTCTACAATCAAAAGCTGTGACCTTTGTGAAGCTAGAGAAACAGGAACAATACCAAAGAAAGTAGATTAAGTATTTTTATTTATCTTTTGAAGACCACAAAAGTAAATTTGAATTCAATTTTTCAATTTTTTTTCCTGTCTAATGTTATTTTTGTAATTCTTAAGCTGTTTGGGGCTTCTCAATAAGATCAAATAAAAAGGAATTCCCTACCAAAGTTTGCCAGACTAGTTCAAGGAGTTTGTGTCAGCTTAAAAAGGATCTCTCTTGAGAACTTCCTGAAAGAATAAATCCATCCTTTATCAGGCTGAATAAGTAGCAGCATATTACAATTATTCCCTTCAAGTGTTGTTGGATGTTAAAAGGAGTATAAATTCTAATCACCTTCAAGTGGAGTCACATGGTCACCAAAAAGCACAGCCTGCATCATACTGGTATCATCAGATAAAAACGAGTTTGAAACATCTGGTGAAAGCAGTGTAATTAGCATTTCTTGACCCTCACTGGCAATAGAAGATTGCACTGATTTCCTCAGTCCTCAGGCAGGGTGGACAGCCAGGAGCAGTCATAACACACAACATGAAATTACCTGTCCATGGTCAATTAAATTATACATGCATTCTCCTGGGCTGGAAAGAGAATGTACCATGGGCATGTATTATTCATTTAAGAACTATTTAATTAATTTCTTATTGATGAGGATGTCTGATCCCACTTATCCCACTGAAGGGCCTTACAATGCACAACACTTTTACAAGTCCTTTGAAGCTCTTGACATTCTGGAAATGTTATGGGTCATTCTTCACTGCTGGAGCTTGTTCCCCACACTCAGAGCTGAAGCATCACTGGATAATGAGTTACAGCTCTGCAAGGCAGCTGACTCTGCAGTGAACAGAAGGCACAGAGTTTCCACACCTGGTTTTTCCCTGTGTGGAGATCACAAAAGTGTTTTCACAGAAAGCTGTCACTCTGAATGAAAGGCAAGATCCAGAGCAAGAGAAGATAGCTCTGGATGTAAGATCTATGATGATATATAGGGAGCAAGACATTCAGTCTAAGAAAATGAGGAAGGGAACAGAAAGTGAAGTTTCTTGTGTAAGATTTCTTTTAGACAAAGGTTAAAAACACTTTGGAAAGCTGTATTTCCTCACTTCTTCCTATCTATATATTATATGTACAGAAGAACCCCCTTGCTTACTGCTAAAGAGCAAGTGAGGAAAACAGAATGACTCTTATGCTGGAAAGATATTTTAAAAGATGAAAACTTATACATTAGAGACTTACTCCTACAGCATGAAAAATTACATTTGAGGAAATCACTGGAAGCAGGGAAACAATCAAGATAAAAAGACCCAGCAATTAAGCCCTGCTTACAGTGTGGGGTAGAGAGAAAAAGCCCAGAATAATTTACAATCACTGCTGACCCAGAGGACTGTGGTCCTTATCCAACACTTGCGTAATTCATGTCACTGGAAGGCAGATACTCTCCATCAACTACCATGAACAAGTGTGAAGACAGTGTTCAACCCCAAGAATCCCTGTGGCTAGACAAAGCCCTTGGACATCTGTCCTGGACTGATGAAATGAATCTGAAAACATGTCAAAGATCTCAAGCAACAGGAGGTGAAAATTCAGATCTTGAGTTCTCTCTGCTATATGTCAATGTATTATTTTGAACCTTAACATTTCTTCACTCTAACTCTTTACTCTTTAACACTCAAACAGTGTTAAAGTCCTCCTTAAAACCCACTCTGGCCTAGATCTACAATGCAGCTCAGGATTTGGACAGGTAGATCTTTTCTTCTTGTGAGCAGAGAAGATCTTCACCTACAGTCATTTTTTGCAGCTGCTACACCATTCTTATTAGCTGCACTGCAATGAGATATTTTAATTTACTTTCTTCTCCAAAAAGAAGAACAGTGAAGAAGAACAATTCCATGATCAGACCAAAACCTCAAAATTGAGGTTTACCTGAAACCTAAAAGAAATCCAATCCAATCCATCCAGCTCCTACTAGCACCTTGAAGCCAGAAGTCCACATTAGGAGCTAGTGTCATCAAGGATTAAATGAGGAAGTTGTTTGTTTCATTATGCTTAATTTCAAAATAATTCAATGATCTGTATTTAATACTCACTGTGCAGCTATTACGAAGGGCTTCAAATTTACGCTGGATTTCATCTCTATGTGCCTAAAGGAGGTAAGAAGTTAATCATCAATTTTTCATACATTAGAATTCAAGAATGCTGTTGCTAAACAAACTGCAGAACAATCTCCCAGCAAGCAAAGTTTGGAAGGCAGATGCTGCAGGCTATGAAAGCACTTTGCAGTGGCAAAGAACTGATTAGCAAAAGTCCCATCCTACTTAATCAAAATACACTTATGCTCCCAACTCTGAAGTGCTTTAGGAAAATGTACAAGCTCAAGAATGGAATTATGTAACAGGTTCCATCTGAAATGGTCACCAGAAGACTTGTTGATCCCATGTTATGTTTTCACATTCTTGACATTTTAATTTGAGTTGGTTTTACTTCCATATCCCCATTCATGTTTCATAGAAAATAAATACTGCATATAATTTAATGCTTGCAAAGAAAAACTATAGTGATGTATAATGCAAGCTACCCCAAACAGCTCTGCCAATCTACCTGAATCCTACCATAAAGTCCCATTTAAGCCTGAGCCTCTCTAAAAAGCAGTGATAAAACATAATAATAAATTCTTCGGAGGACAGCATCTAAAGTACAGAAAAGTTCAAACACTCATTTTAAAAAATGCAGTATTGCATGCACCATTTTATCCCCTAATTTACAAGCAAAGCATGACAAAGCAAAAAGTTCTTGTTTCAGCCTCATGGCCTCTCAAAATTCAAAGTGATTTAACAAGTGTCTAATGTCATGTGCTATCTGAAAACTTAACAAACAAAAGATTACTGCTCAAGCACACCCAGCCACCTTTTTTCATTCAGAACATTTTCCTTAGAGCCAAGAGACTAAACAGGAAAAAAAAACCCGTTCAGCAGAAGTCAAATATGAGAGCTTAAGAGCTATCTTACCACAACAGGCAATGTGAGAAATAAAAGTGTGTAAAAAACTCCATGAGAGGAATAGTCCCAAGCCTACTGGGCTGGACTGTCCAACAGCAGCTGGTCCAGCACTGCCAGTTTGCCCCATTAACTGGAGCAATAACTGAGTGAACACAGGTCATGAATATTCATCTGTTTCACTGCTGGGTAAGGATCCCAAGCACATTGCCAGCCCCCTGGCAGTGATAGTGGCTGTTATGCAAAGCTTTCAGCTGGGAAGGGACTGCCTCAGTTCTGAGCAAAAAGGAACCTGATGCCATTTCTATTCAGTTATTCTTAGGCCTCAGTGCTGTAGCTGCACTTGCTCAGCCTGTGCCCACTTTAGAACTGAGGGAATGGTTCTGCCATTCATCTACCCAAAGCATCAGCATAAAAATCAGTGCCCATGCCAGCTGAGCCCACCTCCCCTCCCAAAAACCAGCAATGGCAGCAATATTCGGAGCAGTTCTTTGATTAAATGCCACTGGAGCACAAGAATGCACATTTTCAACACTTCCAAATCACAGGATTTGAAGGTCATTAAAGGCTGCTGCTCAAGGGGGAGTTGGCTGGTAGCAGGTCAAACTCTCTCCCTGCAATCCTGGGAATCTTTTGTGAAGGAAATATTTCTTAGAATCAAACAGTTTGAAAGCATCTTTTTGTGCTCAAGAGACAGCAACCAGCAGCATATAATCTAGAACTCCATTTACAGGGGGTTGGGGTGGAAGAGGGCAGCAGGACTTGAACTTTGTTTTCCTTTCTATCACTCACACACCTCACCAGACTGCAAGACACGCATGACAATTTTGAATTAAACAAGCATTGGAATAAAATTATGTGTTAGAACACTCTCCCTAGGAATTTGGTGGGTTATTTTTCCCCTGAATAAGTATCCTCAAAGCAAGGTAACTGATAGAAAAAAAAAATCATAAAAACATTTATGACCATCAAGTACTTTTAAACTCATGAGCTATTATTTAAATAAGTAAATCACAGAGTTAAACTCCTAACAATACCAATTTCAGATGCAACTTTCACCTCAAATCAAAAGTAATAATGCCCCTACAAGCCATCACTCAGTTTAGGCAGCAATGAACCATTACTAGGAAGCATTCATATGGTTAAAGGTAAAATTTGACATTTTATCCATTCATACCTCTATCAACACAAGGCATAATTCATACCCATTTCTGAAAATTAAAACTTAGATCATATAAATTCCTTTTAACCTCTTTATGAAACATGCACCTACATAATTCTAGTGTGTATCTGCAGCTCACAGGACAAGTTTCAGGGCTCACCGTGAGGGCTTGAATCTCCTCCTCTGCCTCAGCTGTGGTCTCCTCCAGCTCGGTCTTGGCCTCGCGGAGCTGGTTCTCCAGGGCTGTCCGTGCAGCCTGCAGCCCAGTGATCTGGGATTCCCTCTCCTGCAGGGTCAGCTGCAGCTCTGTCAGCTGCCTCTTGAGCTCCAGCTTTTGTTCTTCATGCTCTAGACTAACCTGAAGAAAGACAAGTAGTACCCAAATGTAAGTTACTAACAAAGACATGACAGGCAATGTAGTCTCGTTTCAGAACTCACTTTAAGATGCCATTGCCATGTCTGTTCCCAAAATCACATCCTGACAGACTGCTTAAGGCACTGAGAAATCAAGTAGACAGCTTTGTCTACTCCCTAAAATCTACTGGTTTTCTCAGAAAAAACAACCTGGCACTTTGAAACAACAAGGGTACAAGAATAGTTCCAGCTGTAACACGTATCAAACATTGATATAAAATGTTGAAGTGGTTTGTGATGAACTTTCTTCACTGAAGCTAAGAGCCTCTAAGGATCTTTATTTGGGGATCTCTGGGCACACATTACATACATTTTGCAATTGACTTCCATGTTTCATCTTCCCTTCAGATTCTTTTTAAAGAGACCCACCAGCTCATCTGGCTCTGGGTTTACCTGAATGGCTTCTGATGGAGGTTTTCTTGCAGCACGCACAGGGAGAAACATGTCACTCCAGGGTCAAGAAATGAACAACTAAACCAGATCTCAGTGTTCAGAATCAATTCCAAACCTTAGCACCTTCTTCAGGCTCCCTGCTATCCCAAGGGAATCTGTCTGTTGTGCTTGAAATGTGTAACAAGATTGTCAGAAACCTTACACTCAGCTTCTGTCCAAAGTAGGACAGGCTAGTTGTCCAACAACCTTAGAGAAGATTTCAGCCTTAGCTGAAAATTAGTGGACTGAGACTGGAGAAGAATTTGTACATCCAAACTACTTAATACAAAATTAAAAATTAAGCACAGCTCACAGATCTTTAAAAGTGTATATTTACATATTAGTGTTAGGTTTTCTTTCCAGAAAACTCTGAAAATGGTGCATGAAGCAGCAGGTTCCTTTTTTCTTACAGCAATTCTGCTGTGTTCTTTGCTTTCTAAACTGTAGACTCTAAGGCTACAGGTTATCTTTCTGGTCACTGTACATTGCTGAACTATTATTCTCTACGAAGACAATATTATAAGGCTATTGTACAAATAAACACAGAAATAGAATTCTGAAAAAGCAAGATGATCTAAAAGCTCAGATTCAGGTCCTTAATACCTACATTTACCTCCTTTTAATGAGCTTTTTTTTTTTTTTAATTACTAAAACACTTTCAAATACCACTACAACAAGTTAATTCTAGTTCTCGGGGTACATTTAAGAAAGTTTGTTGAGAGGGATTAGAGCCATGTTTTCACCTCTCTCAGCCGTGTCTCCAACTCCAGCAGGCGGTTCTTGTCAGTGTGATCTTGGTGACTCATCTTTTCCAATTGTTCTTCTAATTTTCGATTCTGGGCTTCCAACTTTCCAGCTTGTGTTTCCAAGTAGAACTTCTGTTGCCTGAGCTCTGAAATCATTTCTTCTTGGGCTTTCCTGATAGGAGAAATACACAAGTGACAAACCTAAAATGTCCCTAACATATGTCCTTCCACTGGGGTGAAGTAAGGAAGAACACAAGTTTGCTGTGAACTAGAACAGTTAAGTTCATGGCTTCAATTCTACATCCCAGCTAAAAATAAAAAATACTAGTGTATTCATCAACATATGCCCAGAGCACTAAAATTCCATATTTGCCAGTTGCACAAACAAATGAATCTTGCAGAGGGTAATCTATAATGCTATTTAAGAGACAATTCTCATTTCATCAGTTCCTTGTCACATGTTTTTCTGTAGGAGAAAAATAAATTCTGAGAGTTGCTGTCTCAGAGTGTATTTCCATGAGATAAGAGGAACCTCATGCTTTAGGATTGGGGGTAGTGTGTGGGGGTTGTTTTGTTAGGGGCTTTTGAAAGTTGTAGTGGACATAGGACTTGACCTACACTGAAGTGAAGCTTTGCTGTCTCTGATCAAAGTCTTAATCCACAAACTGAACAAAAAAATTACTTGTTCTCATAAGAATTTTGAGAGCTAGCAATGATTAATTATTATCATTTGAAATGGACACCCTCAAAAAAAAATATGGGCCTTTCTGCATTATTTACAGTTCCTGGAATTGTGTTATCATGCATTGGAAAATTCTGCCTCATAGAGTGCTTTCTACTTAGAAGCCTCACAAAGCTCTACATATATTAATGAATTAATATTTTAAGAAGTTCACTGTGAGATAAGCTGTTATTAATCCTATCCCAGAGAAATTATGTGGGTTGCCCAAGATCAAATAGGAAGACTTAACAAAACTAAAAATAGAGCTTAAGTCTTCTGACTCACATTTCTGTGCATTGCAAGCAAAACCACCTTTTCACCCTCTCTGTTTTTTTAATTTACCTCTACAGATTATTGTCAGCCAGAACTGTCAAATGGTGTTATTTCATTTCCTGCTGTTTACTGAGCTATCTTCTCAGGAACCTGATAATCACTGGTTTCCTCAGATACTGCTGGAACAAAAGCTTGCAGAGCTCCCCTCTCCTCTGAAGGGTTTAATCACTAGCTCTCCTCTTGATGCATGCTCAGATTAGCTGCAGCTTTTGTGGGTTCAAAATGCAGTCCAACAACAATTTATACATTTTCAACAGCCCAATTCACAAAATAAGCACAAATTCATTAACTATCTGCATGCATAATTAAGCAATTTTCTCTCAGAATGTTGCTAATTCTGTACTATCTCTACTAATCCTGCAAAGTTCATCATTTGACAATATGTCTCTCAATAATCTATTTTAAATTGTATGTTAAAACATTATTATATGTTTTTCTTGTTTTCTGTGGCTCTCCAGTCAAGGATATGGCTCCCAGAGGATGCTTTAAGTCCTTGCACTCAGTTCAGCACCCATGACTGAGACACCCAAATTTCCATACACTTCCCAGCTCCACCTTGACACGTTTCTGTTTTATTTTAGACTGAAGGTAAATTATGGCTTTTGCTGCCTCAACAAACTCCCTGGGTGATTAACTGGAGGTCATCTGGAGCATTAAGCAACACAATTAAATTCCTCAGTTATTTCTGTGAATATTATTGGCTGCTCAGGCTAAAATAACTTGCAAGATATTTGAAATGTAATGAAAATTGGAGCCATTAGCTATCTGGAGGCATAATGACCACATAAAAGGAGTGAAACCAAAGCAAGTCTTTGCCAAAACTCGTCCTTGTCTGATTCTATTCAATATTAGAGGTGAAGCTATCCAAGTGCTTCCCACAAAGGCACTGCCTGATGTTGGATCCAGCAGCTGATGGACGCTGAAACCTTTGTGCAAACCAAGACAGTAAATCTCTGAACTGAGTAAGGGCAAATACTGTTTTAGCCCTGCCCTGCAGGATGTATCAAGCAACCCATGCTTTTTCCTACACTTGAAGTAGAACTCCTCTAAGTCATTTATGAAAGAAAAACAACATTGTAAAGATAAGGAATCTCAGCTAAAATTCAAAGAAAAATAAAGTTCGGGCAGACAGAATGATCTGAAACAGAAGAATTCAAAAACATGCAGAGAAATTCTTGGCTTAAAAAAAATCTAGTGCTCTTCCTTGTCTTCTCATCCATCAAGGCTGATGGATGAGAATGATGATGGAATGTTTGTGAGTGAAGGGTGTTTAATGTTTTCAATTTCAAAATCACGTGTCAGGGAAACTGAGTAAAATATAAATCTATTAGCAATGTTTATGTTTAAAGAAGGAATGTATGCTTCTCCAGGGGTATTTTAGACATAAAATTATTAGTATTCATTTAACATATTTGGCAAACCTACCCAAATCACCTGCCTTAGGAAATGCTCCAAAGTAAACACTGTAATACAAACCAATTTTCCCAGTCATGTTTGAGAAAACACAAAATACACAGCGAGCCCCAACTATTTAAAGAACAGAGCATATTTTTGAAAGGCTATCACTGAAAAACAAGCAGGGAGCAGAGCAGGCCTGCAAAAAAAAAGAGCCACTTTTACACAGTGAATCAGAGAATCATTTCAATTGGCAAAGGCTTTAAGGTCATCTTCCTGAGACCTGTTCAGCAGTGACAGCAGCTGCCACACTTACATGTTCCTCTGGGTAAAGAGGCTGCTATTTGCTGCCAGTTTGTTGGCCTCAGACAATTCCACAATTCTCTGCTCCAGTGACCTGATCTTCGAATCCATTGCATTGATCATCTGAAACACAGCAGTGAGCCTTTGAGACTGCACGACGCCAGCGGTTACAAAAATAAAGTTTATTAAAAAATCTGAACTTTTTCCAGAAACAAAAAGAACGAAAAGAAAACTGATCAAACGGCCAAAATGAGCGACACAGATGCAATTACTGGAGCTATTTGCAGCTGCTTTCTACTGCTTTAATGTTAGGAAAAAGCAACCATTATCAAGGCACAAAACGAGGGGTACACAGCAAGCTGCGTGGCTTTTTTTAAGGAAATATTCTTGAAGATATTCTGAATTTAAAAAAACCCCACGTCTTTTAAAATTTATATTAATCAATGAATTTCCTTCAAAGTGGCTCAGCAGAAAGTTACTCTTCAAACAGCTTTGATTTCCAGCACAACACCACATACCGCCTTCTGTTCAGCCAGGACTTTGCATTTCTCACGTGCTTCTTCTTCATGTCTTCTGAGCATATTCTCAAGTGCTTCCTTATCTGCAAGATCCTTCTTCATCTGATTTTCCAACACCTAAATGAAGACATTTCTTTTGTCTAAATTATATCTGTTTCACTGGGCAAAGGGCAAGCAGAAAGAAAATCATCAATATAGATTTTTTTTGGAAGCAATTGGTCATATCTCAAGCAAAATTAAATGCATGATGCAATTGCATGAAATCCATGGAAGAGCAAACTCCAAAAAGAGCACTCTCTCAGTTAATCTCTGAAGACTGAATTTAACAATAAGATTTTATAGAGATATGGAAATATCTGTAGGTTTTTAAATTATTATTTTAAGTCATATAGACTGTGTTCAATAACTGTTCCAGCCTAATGTAACAGAAAAGACTCTCTACCCCAATATGTACAGCAGAAGAAATAGGAAAGTGCCCATCCTCTGGCTGCCCTACCAACATGGCTCACAAGTAATTTATGAGTTCCATAGGTATGGATGAGAAGGCAACTGAGACCACATGAATTCTTCCAGTCAGAGACAAAAATCTAACAGCAAAGTAAAAAACTTTTTGTGGCACAAATAGCTGTCATGTGGAACAGGACTAAAGTAATGAATCGGTACAGTTTTCTAGAAATGCATGTTGTGTGTGTATGACCAGAGTTCTAAATCAGTTGTTAAACTGAAGGTCTCTTCCTTCAAAGACAAGTTTTTCAAAGGCACAAATTCTGGGCACCAGAAAGTAAAAAGGATACTTTTTACTTTTCCAGTTACAAAAATTCCATGTCCTGTTTTATCCCTTTGAACCTCTTTCACCTGGCTTCCTGATTTTTCCTATTAAACCCTACATCATAGGGTCCCCATAATATACCAGTTCTCCTTTTCTTTTTATTTTTTTTACAATCTTATCCTCTTTTCCAGTTTTTATATCACCCCTTCTTTCTCAACATCTACATCTGATCTTCCTGCTTTCTATCACTCTCATTACTGATAACCACATGTTCTGATCTGCCAGCAAACCTTCTTACTTAGCTTTTTTCCTTCATATTTCTCCCACAGAAATTTCTTCTCTCCTCTTAAATACTACATCCTCTCACATTTAAGCAAAAATGTAGAATTAAAGTACTAGATAAATGTACAAGATAAGGACTGTTTCTACTGAGAATAATTTGTTCTTACCAAAGATTCTTACAAAATGCATTTACTGGCTGTCATACTCCAAGTTCTTTAGAAAAACCCTTAGCCAGTGTACATACTCCTATTTGCCAGCTTGTTTTTCCTAATTTTAGATGCTGTCTATTTCTAACTGTTTGTTAATGCTACCCTGGAAAAGACAAAAACAAAGTGGGTGGTTTCTCTGGCTTCTTGGCAGATGTTCCAGCCCCAAGATGGAATTTCAGAAATGGTCTACTATTTGCTGCATTTAAAACTTGCAGGTAGGCTGAGTGAACACTCATAGAAAATCAGTGGGATCTGAAGGCTTCTTCAGGGTGTGAGATCCAACAGCATTAACGAAGTATTACTCAGTCAGCAAAAGTCAAATTACAACCAACAAATGCCTTCCTGTAGTTCTGGCTTCAAATGCTACCTCTCCTAATCCAGTGCCACAAACAGATTAGGTACAATGGCAGAAAAGTAGGAGAAAACTGATTTAGATTCCACTAAGCTCCCTCAGCATTGCAGCAGTGGCAACAAGAAGGCAACTCACAAGACAAAGCAATCACAGCCTAAAGGCAACTGTTTTTCCCTGAACTCATTCTACCCACAAAAGCTTGTAGGAAGATGATAAGATATTTTTACTTTGAGTTTCTCCTCATAGAATTGTTCCTTCTGTTTCAGTTGCAACTCCAGATGTTGTGCTGCGATCTGAGCCTCACGGTGCTTTTCCTCCAGCTCCTAAAAGCAGCAAAAAATCATATTCAGACACAAGGAAATGGTGGGTCCTGTGAGTATATGTTACACAGGTACCAAACATTCATTCTCTTTTTTAAGGCCCCACACTATAAAAATCCCAAGTCCAGGACTATCATTAAAAAAAGAAAAAAGGCATTATGAGACCTGAACATTATCAACTTTAAGTTTGCATATTGCTGCTGACCCATCTACTGCAGAGTGGGAACACTGCTAAGGACAAAGATTTCTACTTCCATGGTAAGAATCTCCATCTCCCAGTAAAATATATCCAAAGATAGGCCAAGGACATTTGGTGAAAACACATAGTTATAAACATTTTATAGCTGCAGTGGCATCACAGGAAGTTCAGGTCTATTTTTAACAATGTCTCTCACTTGTTTTCTTACAGCAGACCTCAATAACGGGGTACTGCTGTCTGTGCTTTTCATTCTGCATTCAGAGGGGGAATAGCATTTACTTTGCTGTATTCCTTGGACAAATGTTGTCAGAAATGCTATTTATAAATGGCTTCAAAAATGAAAAATGCAGGATGCAATATATGTGGTGGAACATACCAGAATCTTTCTAGCCTCTTTATTTCACATCAGATAGTTTCAGCCATGCACAGTAAGGACTTAAATAATTTGTATTTCAGAAATCAGCTATTTTTGAAGTCTGACTATATTATTTGGGGTCTATCTATAAACACCTTTCAACAGGACACCTCTCAAGAACCAAGCTTACAGCTTTATGCTCATTTATTGTCATATTTGCCATTCCAACAATTTCCTTAGTACAGGAGCAGGTCCAGGTCTGTCATTCACTACCACTGGGCTGACTCTTGCATAGACAAGTTCAGGTGCTGAGGTGCATCTGGATCACCTGTCTGCCCTCATTACTGCATAGCACAAGAAAATTTCCTGATATTTGTGTGTGTTTTAGTACTTTTCATAGTATTTTGATATGCTTTTTCCTGATCTTCCTCATCTTGAAGGCTTTTTTGCTCCAGTAATTGCAATAGACCTCCTTTTCCAGAAGTGAGAATCAAAGAGGAGGTTCACCAAAAGTAGGTCATTGACAGTGCCTAGTCCCTGACACTCCTGCATGGAATGGAGATTGCTGCTTTTTGCAATTGAAATATGTCTCCCAGCAACAAGAGGGACAACTCACCTCCCCCAGAAACCCACACGTTTCAGGTCCTGGCAGAGAATCAGACAACCAGATCAGCAGCAGCTTCAAAGCTCCCAGCATCAGACTGCTCATATTGTAGCAGAAGCTTCACCAGTCCCTGCAGTGGCACTTAACAGCCAGTGTGGGCTTAAAAAGGTAATCTCTTACCATTCCTGCTCTCACTCAGTATTCTCCATGTAGCACTGACTTTGTTATTAGCATCACAGCAATAACACAGCAATGATCTGCACTTTCAAGGAGGCAGAAGTATCTTCTCTAACTTGTTTCTTACTTTTTCATCAGTTCCTTACAGACAGATGAGCAGGTACTTCTCAGGTACTGCTACATGAGTGTACATGAAAACCATGTCTTTATTCAACCATTTCCACCTTATTCTATGCAATTCTGTATCTTCAGCTCCCTTCTTACCTCTCTATACCAGGAAAAGTCAAAAATGTTTGAAGAGACAGCTTGAGGGAAGATACAGGGTAAGAGTGGAGGAAAATAGAATACCAGTACCCTGTGCTCCCAGATCAGTTGCAAGGGACTAGGAAAGACTCTGTAGGATTACTTCTTCAATGCCTGTTCGACTTTTTTTATAAAATACTTTTTTTTTATAAAATACTTTTGTACCTCTCCAACGTTCTGTCAGGACTCCATGGAAACTATCTATAAGAAGAGCATCCCATGGTGTAAAACAATTAGTTGAGATTTATGCCTTCCCTTCCATTTTCTCCTCCACAGAGAACATAATCAAAACCAAGGAACAATCCCCAAATATACACAAGAGGCTTATGAAACAATTCAAAGTTTTACACTATTTCTAAACATAAAATTGGCTCTGTGCCCAGCACAACCATAGTCTCCCACTTACCCTGCACTCCTGCTATCAAAACAATTTGAAAGGAACACCACTACTAAAGAACTGATTCTACCTTTTCTTGACAGTGCTCAGCATTCTGATGCTAAAGCCTAAACATCCAGAACAAGCCTGGGTCATCTGTTGACTCCAAATAAGTTTATTTTTAGATTTCCATTTGGCCTTCCTCAGGTGTGTCTCAGCTTGAGACTACTACCAGTAAAATGTAATCCTTTTTTCCCTTGTCATATTGGCAACACACAGAGAAAATTCATGAGGAGGGCAAAATAAATTTAATTATTCCAGTATTAAATTATGCTTTCTGTCCCAGGGAAGTAAAGTTGTTAGAAACACCCTCTGCTTGATTCACTAGTAACTTGCCTTAATAAGTCTAACCAGGAAAGAAACAAGAAATTGCCAACAGAGAAGTTATGTGTGTGCAAATGGTTTCCTAACAAATATATTTGGACATGAACAGTTTGGATGACTAATTTCTCTCTGCTTCAAAATGTAAGCATTTCTAATAGATCTGACCTCTAAATTCCTCTGCAATTTACTTTAAAAGAGAGATGTTTTTGTTGTTGCCGTAACCCGCCCTCAGAATGTTTTACCTCTGAAACAATCACTAGGTAAATAACTTAAATATTACTGTGTTGACTGAAAAGTTTTCCCACTGAGATTACTCCAGTCTGGAAGCACAGGATTGAGTTTGTAACTAGAGGTGCAAATAGTATCTGAATGCTTAAGCTTTCTCCAGTATGACTGGTACAGCAAACAAATCCCTTTATTCAACAATTTCTACCTTATTCAATGCAATTCTACATCTTCTGATTCTTCCCTCCCCTTTCTTACAAACTCTTACCCTCTAAGTTTCATTTATCAGCTCTGCTCACCAGAATTTTTTCTGCCATCTGTTGAATCTGCTGAGATTTGGTTTGAATATCTTCTTTTAGGCGGTTTTCTCTTCGTTCCACAGTCTCTAACCTCTTCACTTGATTCTCCAGAGAATGGCGCCGTTCCTGCAGAGCAATTATGAGCTGCTGTTTAGGCCACCCAACTCTGCATTAGCACAAAGCAAGGAGCAGTTTCTAGAGAAAACAGGCTGAAGCAGTCAATATATGGCTGGCTTTCATACTTTGAATCTTCATCATGCCTCAAATCCACCAGGCTAACCACATGTCCTTATTGACTCCTCACCGAAAATAAAATACCTCCGTTTTCCTCAAAGAAATATGTTTTTTAATTAAAAATGGATTAATGTCCAACAACACTTTCCCCTGAAGAATTACTACAATACATGCTGTGCAGAGCCACCCAGGTGGGGGCTCCTAAACTAAGACATCCCAATAACTAATTTACTCTAGACAGACACTCTGCACTCACCTCTGCTTCAAGCAATTTTTTCTTCATGCTTTCATTAGAATCTTCCCGGTTCTGCAGTTTCTCCAACTCCTTCTCAGCTCTCTCCTTTGCCTGACGGATATTCTGCAGGAGCTCAGTAGCCTCTGAGCTGGCTTTCACAGCCTGAAGGTCAAGAGAGAAGGAAAAAAGGTATTATATGAAAAGCACACACAAAAATTTGGTGTGTGAAAGGTTCAGAATTTCAAGATGGTCAACATTCCCAATAAAACCACTACAGAACTTTGGTTTAACAGTTTAAATTAACGTGTGCAGGAGTCCAAATTTTATCTTCTGCTACATAACTTTGACTTCTATTTCACAAAAAAATATAAAAATCTAGGATACATATTTGTCTTGCTATACTGCAAGTTGACTCTACATCTTGAAAGTTAAGTCTATCCTCAAATTCAGCCCAAGTTCTTTAAAAGAACTCACAAAATACTCTTACTGAAGGACAAGGAGAATAACCTGTTGGCCTACAGATAATTCCTTGGCATTAATGAAGAAAAGGAGACAGGGGATTAAAATATTATTGTTTTGAAATATTAATCTAATAATATTAGAATAATATTAATGTTATTTCAATATTAGAATATTGAAAAATTATTAGAAATACTACTTCTATGTAATTTTGGCCTCCATATTCATGATCATTAACCCTTGAAACAGCCCTCTCTCAGCAGGTGCCAAGTTTGAAAAGCTCAGTCAGGGGATTATTATGACAACCCCTTTCTTTCCTGCTGAAGGATTCCAATAAGAGAAGTTCCCTGACTCTTCTTATAAGAGAAGTTCTTACAGTGACACCTTAAAGTGCCAGACTGACCACAACAGCAAATCCTAGATATTCTGCACTACTTTCAGCAGACATTGATATGGTGTTTTAATTCTGTTGTGAATCGTTATCATTCAACTTTTTTCTGTGAAGAACTGAACTGTTAAGCTTCTGATTGAAGCAGATTATACTGGGAGACTAAAGCAAGTCTAACATGTGTTTTACTAGTGAGCTAAAACCAGCTGAACCCTTCTTCAGAAGGAAGGGACCAGTGCAGTGTCCAGAGCTTACCCAAACAGGCCTTTAAATGAGAATTTTTCTACACTACTCCAGTTCTGACTCAGCTTCATTTGTAAAAATAAACACTGTTGACATGTCTCAAGAGCCAAAAGCATATTGAGAGCACCAGTGATTTCAGATACCAGTTCCCACCCCCTTTTCCTTATCATCCCCCATGCTATGACTAATTCTATTTTTGAGGGTAAAACAAAGTGCATCCCTCCTCTTCATTAAGGTTTCACTGGGAAATCTTGTGAAAAACTCACTTTCACCACCCAGTCTTTACCTTTGTCAGCTTTTCCTGCAGCTCCTGGATTTTGGCCTGCTGCTCTGTATTGATCTATAGTTAGATAAAAAGATGGAGGGAAAGAGTCAAGACTAAAGAGGAGAAAATGCTCTTTGCTTATGATACCATATTTGTTTTAATTCGCTTCCCAAAAATCTTGGTTTCCCCCTGTAATTCCAACACACCAAAACACTCCTTGGTAAAATCCATTCCCATTTTGCTAACTTCCAGTTGATTTAATATTTTGGTTTCCAAGAAGATTGCTCAGTGTGAGAACACTCAGAATTCTTTTTGCTTTTCACTTGCTGTTCTTTCTGAGTAAAGAAAACCCTGGTGTACCCCAACCTGACTCCAGACTGGGATGACACATAACAGCCTTTCTTTGCCTGGCTTCTCAACACAATCCATTAAGAACAGGTTATCCAGAGACAGCTTTAGATCAAATAAGAGAGAACAGTGAATCACATCAAGATGTCTTAAAACATAAAATGAAAGGGGGTGGGGGGCTGTGAGGCCATACATGCCACTGACTAGCCAAAATTTGGTTTCTGTGAATAAAATGAAAGACCCAGGAAGCAAAATCTAGGATACTGAAGTAGCATACCTTTTCCAGTTTGGAATACAACTCTCCTGCCTCATTTTTTCCTTGATCTTTAACCTGTAACTTAAATATAAAATACATGAAAATCTCAGGAAAAGCTAGGCTTCTATCCAGTCACCACCTCATGCAATTTAAAACACCAGCACTTACACAAAGTATAAATCACATCATGAAAAACAACATTGTGTTTAGTTGTACGAACCACGCTAATCTTCGAAGGGCACACCCACAACTCGAGTGTGCATGTGTCAAACAGCACTAGATATTCCAGCAAGCCTCAGCCCCCTCTCCCAGGAAGCCTAAACTACCTTTTGCAGTTTGTTGTGGCACTCGGCAGCTTTACGTTTGAATTCCTCGGCTGCCAGGCGGGACTCCCTCAACTCCGACTCGTAGAGATCGCTGCGCCTGCGAGCCGAGATCAGATCCTCTTCCAGCTGATTCATCATCAGCCTCATTTCTTCTACTTGAGCTTGGTATTCCTGTAGTTGGGGTGGAAGGGAAGGAGAAGGGATTACAGTTTAGAGGCAACAGGGGAAATGCTCGGAGCAGCAGATTCCAGAATACTGACTGCAGGCAAACGACGCATTTAAGAGCACGTAGAAGAAAGGTAAAATACAAAATAAACCAGCAAAAACTGACTAAAATAACATCCATGGTGTTCTGGTTTGAGTCTTGCCAGTTTCAACTCAATACCTCAAAGTCAAAACATCGACTTTTTGAGAGTGCAGGAACACATACATACATCTACATACAAATTATAAAAGTTACTTACATTTCTAATTTCTGAAACAGAAATGTGCCTTTGAGTGGATGTCTCTACTAAATGCCCAGATGCTCCCTCAAGATCTATTTTCTCAGGCTGATAACATGACAGTTATCACAGATCTGCACAGCTTGGGTAAAAGGAAAGAAGGAGAAGCAGAGGGGTAACACACTGTGGCTTGCAGCCATCAGCTACTTTCTCTTGACAGAGTTAAAAAGGATCATATTGCTCAGTATGGGAGACAACCTAAAATCAAATATTATCTTAGAAGAACTATCTAAAACTCATGTTGCTCATAGAAGATATTTGCCTATACAGGCAGAAATACAGATTCCCCATATAGAAGACTACAAGACAGGGCATTTGATTGGGGAAGGTGGGAGAAGAAAAGAACATTTGAACTGACTATCTCAATGAGACTGGGAACTCAAACTGAGATTAGCTTGAGAGATTGCCTCACATATCTTCACTGGAAGAAAAGAATTTAACTATGTTTAGCATTTACTAAGTCCTGCAAGTATGCATTTCATAAAATTACTCTAAAGAAAAAAAAAAAAAGAAAAAAAAACCTTCTCCAAAATCAAAGTATGTTTTACGAAGCTGAGAACAAGTATAAAACATGCACATCAAGAGTTAGGAACAAAGATTGTGAAGGACTGACAGTGGGGGAGTCTATCTTTCTCTCCATTTTAATATCTTACAGTGTGCCTGACTACCCCCATATTCAGAAGAGTAACTGTCTCGTGACAGAATCAGGTTTGTCATCGCTCCCTCCAGACAGGCAGCTGCCTTCAGCTCCACGAGTGATTGCATGAGCACTGACCCTGAGGGCAGCCCCTCATTCTCCAGCATGGAGAGCTTATGCAGGTATTGAAAGAAGCCAGGCCTTTACCTTTACTGTCCCTTACAGGGAGCAAAGAATGGCTTTTTGGCTTGTAATCCCAAAATTGGTTCTCCACTTTGTAAGCCAGACAGGGACCTACTCTTTCCAGTTCTTCTCCTATGGAAGGATGATCTTATTTTCTTGCTGGAAAGAATTAGAGGTTTTTTCTAATGACTAAGCATGTATTAACTCAAATATTCTTTTCATACAAATACATTTGTGAACAAAAAAGGCAGAATGGTTTGAAGGAATAAATGTTCTGCTCAGAAATCATAATTTGTTTAGACTTCCTAAAATACTGGGCTTTTATATCAGCAAACACTTGACCAAAGAATTTCAGGTACAACAATAGTTGCCACTGTTACAATGAGCGTTTGGGAAGGGAGGAGAATGGGGAGGGAGAAAAGAAGAAAGAAGAGGAGATAATTAGTAATAGTTCAGGTTTTCTTGTTTCATCACATTTGCAAGACTATCTTTGAATAAGTCCCGAGATCAGGTCAGAGGAACAGGCCACACCACTCAAGGCAACACACAACAAACCTCTGGGATATGCATTGGTCAGAGTTCTAAAATACCAAGAGGTATTTAAGTGCAGATTACCAGACAAGTTCAGGGCATATACCTGAAGCAAATCACATCAGGGAACTACATAGACATGAGTGGGGCTTTCAAAAAAATACAGATTCTGATTTGTTGCAAGTTTGTCTGTTAGTACAGTTCTTCATCCAATAACAACCAGAGCACAGGTTTAGTTAAAACAAAAAAACAAAACAAAACAAAACAAAAACCAAACACACCCCAAGCAAACAAAAAACCCCACAAGCCCACCATGATCTTCTATCCAAGAAGAGGAGGTTAAGTTGAACCTAGAGCTACCTGAGGTTAAATTGAACCTACAGCTTTGCCCTGCAAATATCAAATGCCTAATTATTGGGTTTTGAAGATTCTGATTTGCTGTTGATTTGACTCATTCTCTCTCAAGCCTCAGGTTTCCAACAGCAAAGCTCTAAGGGGCTCTTGCAACTCCCAGTTCCCTCTGACTTAAAAATCATGGTCCAAGTCTTTAATGGCCAAGATCCACCTGCTCATATGAGTCAGCACAAATCTCTCAGCATTTTTGGTTGCAAGGTTCTTGCACACGTGTTTCAGGGAGCTCAGAAGGCCACCACAGACATGAAAGTCAGCAGGATTCATTTGTTCAACTAAGCAGCCTCTTTATGTCATTGTGAATCTTCACAAGCAAAATTAAGAGATTCTGGGACAAGCTTTTGATTAAAAATTACTTGCATTATGTTTCCTCTGTTACATGTGTCTGTACTGCCTAAGAATCGATGGATATTTTAAATCATCAAAAATGTTCCCCATTTCAGTATTTAAAGCAACTTTGCCAGCAAAACACCAGAAGAGAGAGCAGGGAGCTTTAGATCCCTTGTATTACATAAAATAACCACCCAGAAGAATGCTGGGGAAGTCTGTGGAGGCCAGCTACATCCAGAGGGCTGGGTTTGCATTTCATTACTTTTTACATAAGAACTACTCATGTCTGGAGAATTATTACCAAGGTTTCTGGGCTTCCTTGTCTCAGAGACTTTGAAATGAGTCAGTTAATGTTTGTAAAGTGCTTTGAAGATGAAAACCAACATAATTACAAAGAATTGTTTGAATGCTATAGCAAATTTCAATTTCTTTTTCCTCAATGCAGTATGTTGCTCTTAATTCATAAAACTGAATGGGTTCTCCCTTGCAATGACCACATTTGTCACAATGTTTTCGTTTAATTTTAACCTTTTTTTTCTTATGAGCAACTATGTGAATTAATGAATTTTCAACATTCTTTGGAGAGAAAAGAAAATTATTAATTTCTACTTCGCAAACAGATCAAATCAGGAAAAGAACAGTTAGCCAACAGACATTCTATTTTGAAATGCTATTAAGCATTTTAAATGGTAAGATAAAGAAATTAAAAAAAAAAACAAAACACAAAATTCAGGTTAGCTCAGTTCTCTCCCAGGTGAAGATTCATTAACTTGTGAAATTTCCATACCTCAACCATTTGAAATAGATAGGTCATTTCTAGTGCAGAATGTTACTAAAGCACTGGAACTTTCTCCTAAACTGATTGTACAGACAAAGTACGTTCAGAACTAGGAAAAGAAAAACGTGAAATTTGGAGTTTGTGCTCACTTGCAAAATACACAAGTGGAATTTTGTTGCACCCTGTATTGTTCAGGAACCCCTGTGAACTCACACAGCTTGGGAGTTACCACAGCCTATCAACACCGAGCGTAATCCTGGCACCAGAGCTAGAATATGCCAAGAGTGCCTATTTGTGGGCAGCCACTCTGCTCCCCAAAGAAGCAGGAATACCTGTTCTTTGATCTCTTGCAGTTTTCGGCTTTGCTCTCTGATATCATGAAGTAGCTGTAGTGCCTTATCATCTTCCTGAGACACCTCCATCCGTGCCTGCTCCAGGCTTCGCTTTAAGCTCTGCAGAAAGCAAAATGTTCAATGCATAGGCTTTGGTTTCTCAAATGGTTGTATAATGAAGATCTTTAGTTACACAAATGCCTCCTTGACTGCAGTGAGGCATCAAAAAAAATGGAGGCACCAATGATGGAACCCTAATGAAATTCATGGCCAGTGCTGCTCTTATCTGAACAGAAGCAGCCCGTTTTACAAACACTGTTTTCTCAACTTAAATCTTAGTTCAAATCTCCACTTCCTCACATCGGGTTTAGAGACAAAAACCAAACACAGATCACAAAAGGCATCCATTATAGACAGCATTTATCTATATTTTATCCAGCACTATTAATTCACAACCTAGATACAATCCTTCAACTTCATGTTACTTACATTTTTCTTGTTGCTGTTAAGTGAGTCAAATGCTTTAATAATTGTTAAATGTCTATAAGGAAGAGCTGAGTCTGTATCTCACCACGTGCCTTACCTCCAAATTTGGAGTCACCAGTGGAGTGGTGCTCCTATAAATGAGTGTTATTCATCAACAGGAAGATACAAACTGAATTTTATTTCTTTGCCCAGTAGCATTCAGTATAGGAAAATCACTTGGCCCCAATTTAAGATGTCCTTCCCAACAAACCAAGACATCAGAAGTGATTTTCAATTCTCTGGAAGAGAGTATTAGCTGCATTTTTGTTCTTGGTACAAGAGAGGAAACATAATTGTGTATCTAACCGAAAATACAGACTATCAACCAGAATGAAAATATCCTCACTGGAATATTGCCAGTGACAACTGGGCAGACATTCCAGCTCTCATGAAAAATGATCTTTGAAGACATGTCTTTACAGCCTCATTTTTATATTCTACCTGAAAAACAGCACCTGTCCTAGATCCTCCCTGACACTGTGCTGGGGAACGGGCTCGGTCTGAACTCAGGACACCACAGATGGAGGCAACACCACTGCTTCCTAATCCTATTTGTTCTTGAAGATTTCTGTCTAGGCTCTGATTAGGCCCCATCCTCTTCCGGCTAAGAAACCTTCAAGAAGCACAACCCAGGCATGTTCTAGCACAGCCAGTAAGACAAACATCACAAAGAGTTTCAGCAAGACCAGGACAGTAGTCACTCCTGCATGATCTAAGCACATGACCATGAAACAACAATCTGAATAAAACTACCAGTCAAGCTTCTGCAAACACTTCAAGGCTTCGTGTTCAACAGATATCCTCTCACATAGTATTTTCTCTCCATCAAGTACCCCACTGAAAGCATGATGGAAGAGAAAGACAAAGACCACCAGATTTCAGGCCTTCAGAGCTGAAAGGACTGGTGTAAGGGCTCACACTGCATTCTGTGATATAGGTGGCCAGGTCCTGCTCCAGGAGGGATCGCTGGGTCTCAGAGGCTTTCAGTTCCACCTCCTTTTGGCTAAGTACAGCCTCCACCTCTGACACTCTCCGGTGCAACCGCGTCATTTCCTGCTCCATCTGCAATAAATATCAAGAGGTTATAAAGGGGGGCTTCAAAAGCTTTGTTAACTGCTACTTTCAGAGCTCTTTCTGTAAGGAATTTGTCTCCAAGAGACTTCTAGCTATGTTTCTCCAAATGGTGTTTAAATTCCGATACCATTGTCTCTGCTCCAGGAATGCACAGTTCTTCTCAAGGACAAAGTAGTAAGTCTAAGTCACCCCATTCATTCAAGCTGCTTGTTCATATTCAGTCATTCTTCGAACCCCAGTTAGCAAAGAAGACACAATCATTTTTCACCTGACTTGCAGAGATGGGTCACTTTAACCTTATCCCAAATCCATGCTGGACCAGAAGATGGTTTCCCCCCATCTCCTTGTCAGGAGCAAATGGTCAAATCCAGAACCGAGCAGGGAGAAAAGTAATGGAACTCTCATAAAAGTCTCAAAACAAGCAGTAAGTGTTAAAAGACTCCACCAGGTTCCCTTTATTGGAGCACAGCAACGGTTACAAGACGTTCACCATAAGCAGTGACGTGACAACAGTTATATAAGCAGGAGCTGATGAGTGAGGAAGAGCCCTCAGAACAGTACTGCTGTAATGTGTGTCTGATGAAGAGGCAGGGCCTGCAGGAAGAAGCAGTCGTCTGTGGCACGCTGAGAAAAGCACTGTTTAAAATCCAGAGCCGCTTCTTGTTAAGTTAAAAGTATCTACAGCAACAGCATGGCCTAAATTCATCTCCCTTTGTACTGGACAGGAAGCCACCTCTCTGAAGGAAAAGCACTTTGCCCACCACGAGTCTGGATGATCAGCAGCATCTGACAGATCCCTGGACATACAGTGGTTGCAGATTCCGGGAGCAATGGGTGTGGCCAATCGCATAAATAAATACCTTGTGACACTTGTCCTGGGCGTCTTGGAGCTCTTTGCTCTTGAGAAGAAGTGTCTTTTCCATGGAGCTGACCTTGGCTGGGGAATCCACACTTGAAAAAACAGATCTAAAAGAGCAAAGCCAAACAGCACATGAATATGGGCAAAAGGTACAGAAATCTGATTTATGCAGCCTCTGTAAAGTCATTGGGTACTTACTTATTCCAGGATAAAAGAAATGTGATTGTGCAGCAATCACAGCCTAACAGCCATCATTGCAGATCAAACGTACCATAAAAGCTAATGACAGTACATCATTATTAAATAATCCCTGTGTACTTCTAGTTACAATCTTAATATTTTCCATCAGTGGCTATGTCAGAGTGCAAAACAATAAATCACAGCAGCAGTTTTGCATGATTTGTAGGGATTTATAGGTGCAACAAAAACAGAGCATAAAGTCAACATAACCATTTGGAAAGATAACACATTTTCAGAGAAATGCTTTTTATTTGGTACTTTATTTTTAAACAGGTTTTTGAATTATCATCAAAGTATAAAAACCCTACAAACTTCAACATGTCATAATCTGCACCACAGGAAGAAGAATTTAATATCCTTAGTTACATTCTGTGAATCAAAATTGAAACTTCCCTAACCCAATTCATACGATCTCTACAAACCCAATCAATATCAATATGATTAGTCACACTGCAGAACTTCAGAGTTCCACTTAGAAGTAATTTTTTTTTTCCTGAGACACAACTGTACTGTTCAAAACAATTTGGCTCCAGAAACCTGGGGAAAATATTTACTTGTTCCTAAGCTTTCTGTCTAATTGGGACTCAGCATTTAAGAAGTTTACCATTCCTGTTAGTTTCAATTTATTTTAGAAAAGGATAGGAAGGCACCTGATGTTTAGAAGCATATTTTTAGTGCTTTGCAAAGTCTTAAATATGCAGCCTGCAACCAAAAATTAAGCACACATATCAAAACACAATTTTAAAAATCACATTCTCCCTCGCATAAAATGATTCAGACTAGAGACTCGAGCAGTTGATGATGGAAGCAGTGTTAACTGATAGATGAAAACGCAGCAGTACAATGAAGGTGCTAATAAAAGATCACACAGGCTGCCCACACGTTGCTTTCTGATTCTCCTGGCCACATTTTGGTGTGCAGCCAGTCATCCCCACGGAGAGAAAGGAGCTTTGAGCAGCTCTCTGCATAGAGCCAGACACCCACACACAGCAGCACAGGCTCCTCTCAACACCAAGGAAAGTTTCATTCCATCACCACCATTTTCTGAGAAAAATCTACTCCTTAATCCAACTGGATATGCAGCAGAGGCACAGAAAGATATACATGGATTTTTACAAAAATGCAGCAACATTTCTGTATCAAACAGACCTTCAGCACCACCACCTTGAGCAGTGATTAGGAAAGACTGTTTTAATATCAGCAAACAAACACAGCAGAATCCACCAATGCTGCCTTGAAAGGTCAGATATTAATATATCTCTTCAGAAACCTGATAGTGAAAACCTTAGAAGAAAGAATCCTGCATGTCAACGATAGAGATGTGATCAGGACTTACAAAAAAAAAATTAAAATTAATGCTTTTATACAGCATTCCTTTAGCCCTGGTCCAATCAATCTGATCCGTCAAATTACCATATTTAAAAATCAATTTATAAAGCGTGTCTATACTCCTACAGAGAAAAAGCAACCATCTGAGAAAGATGCATATTAAATCCCATAACAGCTGGGTGTACAAACAAGGCTAAAAATGAATAGTTGAGAAAAGCAGTCTAAAAATACAAATTAAAGCTCACATTAACTAAAAATGACACTAAGGAATCTGCTTTCAAATGTTAATCAAATATATGTAAATAGCTGCAAATATGAACTGAGACAAATCCGAAAATCTTCTTTTAATAAAAATTTAGTTTTACAGATCTGAACTGTATTGGCTAAAGCTATCTCTTTTTTTTAATTATAGTTTCAACCTCAACCATCACTTTTTTACTTCCATTCTTTTCAGATCTGAGGCATTACCTAAGAAAACTCCAGCCAGTTCTCACAGAGCTGGTTTTATTTGTGTCTTCTATTCCACCTCCCCAAGGAGCTAATTTTATTCACCATTTTTGCTTGTTTATTTTATTTGCTATTAAAAGAATCAGAGCCTAATATTACAGGCACCATTTTTCATTTCAAAAATTTCTCATGGTGAGCCAGCTGAAAGCATCCCCAGGCACCGCAAGGCAGGCAGGAACAGGAGGGATTCAGGGAAGGAAATGAAGAGCTCCTCAAAAGGTAGGAGGTTCAGCCAGGTGGGATGAGATGGGACAGGGCACAGGAGACTGCCCAGGTTTGGATTTCATAAGGTGACTGCAGAGGCAGCTGCTCTTCAGGGTTGGTGTTGGCTTTGTAAGGCTGCAGACACAACTACAATCTTTCTTCCCTATCCCTGTCCAAAGTGAGGAAGAAATTCCTTAAAAATATATGTGCTGGCGACATGATGATTTTCCTGCCATGGAAATAGTACATTTTATCTCCAAGGGAAGCAGATCTCAGTTAGCACTGGACACACAGTTTTTAGGAGACATGCTCTCCCAGTAATTCTTTCCTGTGTACAAATTGTATTAGAACAACTTCCTGAACATCCATACAACCTTCAAAGTATCAGAAAGGGGCAGACAGATGAAATCAAGAGAAATGGAATACTGGCTAATCTAATAAGCCTTGTCATGGTAATAGAAGCTCTCAACAGAGCATGACAAGGTGGAAAATACCCACATTTCTGGGGCACTTATATTCTTCCTCAGTCAGCATCATTGCAGAAATTAAACACATACATTCCAACATCAAAAGCCATGATGCAAAGCTATCATTCAGGCTGGGACCATCTCAGGGTATTTCATTTAATTAACTGCTACATCTGGATCAATTCTCTTAGCACAACAGAGCAGTTTCTGCTGTTTCCTCTCAAGTGTGAAAAAAAGATTAACAAAAGGTAACCAGTTCCATCAACAAGAAAATTGCAATAAAAGATTAAGAAAAACCCCAAAGCCAAGTCTAGAGTACCAGGATTAAAAAAATCCCAAAGCCCAGTCTAGAGTACCAAGCTCTCATAGCACTGGCTGTGCCAATTTACTTTCCTGAGAAGCATTGCCTGCATGACTAAAAGCCAAGTTAACTTAGAGCTGACTGGTGATTTCACAGCTAGATCAGCAGCAGCCTCAACCAGCAGAATGAGCAAAAATGGTGCTGGTTGTGTAAAAGCTCCTCCAGTCCTAATGTGGCTGAGATGAAGAAGAAAAAAGCATTGGCTTGGGAAAAGCTGTGAGCTGATTCTTGGTATCCAACTCGTACCTTGTGCATCCCATCACACCTTGTAACTTCCTGTGTCCTTTTCTGCCACTGTCTTAAACCCCCAGCTCACCTGTGCTTCTTCCTTCTCACAACAATTGGCACCATCTGTCCTAATCCTGGCCCCCACACAAGATGCTGATAATCTCATCCCCCATCCCTCATGCTCTATTCTTTTTAGCATTATACTCATCTGTACCTTCCACCCCCTCGTAAATGCTTGCTCAGGCCTAAAAAAACCAACCAAAAACAAACAGTGATACCATCAATCTGTGAATAGAGCTCGCTGAAGCAAAGCATATTTTTGGTATGCTCATCCTGTGCTTCCTCTTTCATCTATCTTTGGTGCAAGAGCTTACCAGAACCCAACAAACTGTTGGAAGAAATCAGTAGAAATCCTTCTTTTTGGAGGAATGGCCCATTTTAACTCTCAGTATTTTATCATGACAGTCACGAATCCATATCAGATTTTTAAATTAAAAAAACCTCAACCTCAGTAAACCCAAAACAAACCAGAAAACAAAACCCCAGAAATCTTGAGAAACACCACTTCTTAGGCCCTTACAGAGAGAACATAGGCAGGCAAAAATTTGCATAATAAACTATTTTTTAATTAGGCACTTATTTTTTATTAGGTATTTTGATATATTTTATTTGGTATTTATTTTTATTAGGCACTAATTTTATTAGGTATTTATTTTTATTAGGCAGTTTGGTATATTTGGTTAGCCCTGGATTTATAACATATTTATCTTATGCTTCTGCTAGTCACCTGCAAAGGACAAGAACAATTTTCTTCCACTACTTGATGCATATTTTTGGCAGCAAAGGGTTTCTGTCACTTGTTCTAAGCACTGGAGATCAGCCATGGTTAGGGACAGGAAGTAAGGTGGGGCTGGCTTTTAATGGAATTAAACTCTTGGTTGCCTCTTATCTTGTCACAGTCACACGCTTGCAGCCAAACCAGCAGCCAGATTTGCAGCCAGACAGGCTTTTCTCCCCCACACCCAGAATTCAGAGGCCATGATGAGAGAAGGAGTTAGCTGGTCCTTCTCTGCAGCCTCAGCCCAGCTCTCCCAAGAACAAATTTAACTTAAACACTTTGCTAGTACAGGAACCCACGACTTAAGCAATACCCTTGGTTTCTCCTGATTGCTTCCTATGACACATTATTGCTGTGCCTTTTGCATTTTTGTTAAATCTCACATATGTTAGAGGGACACAAATTCTTCTCAAATCTCCTGGTATGGAGCAGCAGACAGAGCACTGTAATTCAATGGCCCCTTCTAAACTACACACCAACCATGTAATTTCTGGCAACAGGTCTAAGTGACTTAGGCAAACCCATCTACCCCGAAGTCATTGGGAAAGTGGAAAAGAGAACTTCCGTTATCATTCTTCTGTCCTTCTTTTTCTCTGAAGTATTTGAAATTCCCAGCTCAGCCATAGCTTCTTACTGTCCAGTGGACAAGGGCAAGAGCACAACCCCCCCACCCTCACAGTTTGACAGCCCCCAGATTAAAAGTGCTGAAAGTTTCAAGGACCTCCTCACTGGCACTCTGCAGTTGCCTGGCCTTACTGTAAGCAGCACTAGAGGGTTCCTGCTGCAGACAGGAAAATAGATCTGCATCACTTAGCAACCATAAGGACAGACTTCCACAGGAAAAGATTTTTTAAAAAAATTCTGGACTGATAAACTTCATGACTTAGGACCTTCCAGAGAAGGCATCCCAAGATTCACAACAGATAAGCCCCCTCCATGCTTTACTGCCCTTCATCTAAAATTTGATTTTCAAGGCAGTGTGGACAGAAACAGTACTCTATTTCCTCAAGTAAAACACACACCAGACAATATTTTATAAGTAACAAGTTATCTTTGTCACCCATTTGCAGTGGTATTGAGAATAAACTAATCACTGCATTATTTAAATACAGGTATTTTAAAGTCTCCATAAGGGCTTTGCAGTACTTAAATCACCTTCTTAGAACAAAAGGCAAGTATTTACTGCTAAAAATAAGTGCATTTATTGAGATCTCACTCATGAAAAAGAAACCATTAAGACCTACTCATGTTAAAATTATTTGGGGGAAAATTAAATATGACTTTCTGTTCCAGTTGAAGGAAAAACAGGCCACACCAAACAGAAATTTTACTTCAGTCAAAATTTCTGCAGAGTACATTAATCTCTACATTCCTTTGCTATACCTCTTGTCACCTATTCCCAAAATTCAAATGTAACTTCCATATGCATTTTCGGTACCAGCTCCACAGAGAAAGCACCTGAGTCCATCTGCTACAGCTCTCTCAGCCTCCAGCACAGTTACACCACTGTTCCAAGACTTTACCCCATACTCCCCTTCAGTTCTAGTCCTGGGCCCAATTACATACATGTTTTTAGCACACATATATGGTCACTGTTGAGGCTTTTCTGACTGTTACCTGAATGGCCACACAGACCTGGTACACAGATTGCAGCTCCCCAGGCAGACAAGATAACAGCCTAAGTTATCTCACTCCTAAATTAAGAAAGATTTTAACCCCAGGTATCTATAGATCTAACATTCCATCCTGCTGACAATATTAGATCATTTCACCAAAAGAACACTTTCTGGGGTTTTATATCCTCTCCCTTCCTTCCTCTTTTGCCATAAAAGCAACTCTGCTGAGGAGGGGCAGCCAAAGATTCCCTTTTTATTTCTGGCATAACCATCATATAACCTTGATTCACGGTGTGAGCAAGATCAAAGATGTCAACAGAATCACCAAATTCGGTGACAAGCTTACTGCAGAGCAACTATCACAACCAATATGACACGAAATAAAACTCAATTAAGACAGATTGACAATGAAGTCCCTGAAGGGAGCAAACCAGCAGCAGGGAATAAGGGTTGACATGAAAACACAGTGCATTGAGTCACTAACCCAGCCAAAGCCACTGCGTTCCTGAGAGGCCTCCTGGTCCTGAGCTAAGGACTTCCCAACTTAACACACTGCACTAATACTTTTTCAATAGCTCTGTCATCAGAAACCAACCACCCACCACATCAAATTGTTTATATCACACTACTTATATTCTTTTTCTCTACCTCCATTCTCTCAGAAATCACGTTTGCTTTCCATTGAAAACCATTTCTCTGAGGTCTTTACATCCCTCCACACACACGGCCACTGCATATTTTATCTGAATCTCCAGTCTCTGAACATACAACACAGCAGTGTCCAGTCCTCCTGTTTAACTTGACCCAGCAGCACAGAGCCAGCTGCCATGCAGCTCCTTCCCTTGCTCACTGACCCATCACTGCACATTCCCAGGTTAGTGGAGCTCCTTTTCTATGGATCACTGATTCAGCCTTACACATTCCCAGCACTTGGTGCCCACTCCCTGACCCAATAAAATAACACCATCCCCTTTTTCCATCCCTGAACTCCTCAGTATTCTCCTCCTTGCAGGGATCTGCAGTACCAGAAATGCAATCACCTCCTGCTCCCTGCTTAACAGCAACAACTAATTCAAACTATCTGAACTACAATTTCAATAATAACTGGTTTAGAATTAATTTTTCCATCCCATTTCCTCCCCCTCATCCCAGAAATAATCAGAGAACAGTAGGACATGCACAAGACACACCAGCAACAGATAAAGCCCCAATCTGGCAGCTTCCCTACAGCAGAGTACAGGTCAGTTAAAACAGCTTTTCCTCACATACACACACACCATCCTCTCTGTAACAAACCTACCCATTTTTCCAGCAGTCCTATCCACCTGAGCAATAATTTCTACTTACTCTGGTCTGAGTATCCCCAAAGCCTTGATGAATGAAAACCCCACAAACGGCAAATCTTCCCCTGAGAATCCTGCTGGGCTCAACTGGCGCGTAGAGGATAAAACCCGCGAATTCTTCTCTGGTTCATCAAAATTTGAGGTGTCATCATCAGACTTGAGAGTAGGAACGAAGGGGGGAGGAGCTGATGGAAAAAGAGCAAGAAGAAAAGACAAAATTCAGCTACAGTTCACTCTGCAACAGTCCCACTCATTCAGTGCTTGCAATGGCACTGCAGCTCCTGCTTTTAATCTTGCTAACACAAGCAGACTGAGCTGCTGCTCTCAAAGCGTATTACAGCAACAAGAGATTAACCCCTGAGCTGCCAACATGGCTACCACTCTGCAGGCACAGCATCTCCCACACTGATCAAACTGGGATTTAGCTTGGACATTGGAGATTCTGGAGTTTGGGGTTTTTTTCAGGTTAAGATACTGGGTTTTTTAACACATAAATAATAAAATCAAAGCACCAGGCTAAGAAAATCATTACTGTAATATAGCCAGAAGCCTGTCAATTCTGATTCATCTTGAAAAGGAAAATGTCTCCAACCTGTCCAGTTAGTGACACTACCTGAGAAAGAAGCCTGATCCTGTGCTAGTCAGCTAAGGGATATATCTTACCCTTTAACACTAACAAGAATCTTCGCAGCATGGGTTTCTAATCAACAGCAAACTGGTCTTTCTCCTGGAAGGTTCTAACAAACTATAGCTACTAAAAGCTCACTGGTCTTTAGGAAAAGAAGATTGATTTTATTTCTCTAAAAGAGCTTGCTTAAGATCTGGAACTCTTGCCGGGACACCACTGCAGTCTGGCTCTGATACAATCAGCTCTGAAGAGAAGTATAAATAGCAGGAATTACAATGTATTTCTTACTATAATTTCTAAATTGGTGCCACTTAACTCGCTAAGCAGTTATTTAATTTCAGATGATTTTCTCGTGCTTGCTTCAGTTTAATTAACCTAAGGAACAAAAGGACAAGTTCTTCTCAGTGCTGTGCAGCACCCGAGCTACCTGCTGGCGTGGCTACGTGTGGGAAAGGAATGAATGCAGAAGCCCTGCTGTGCAATGCCTACCTCATTAAATCACATTTCCTAACGTTTATTTATTTATTTCATCACTCGGTCCTCACTCACTGCAACTCTGAGATTAGCAAAGGAGAGCCAGCTCCTCAGCCAGCAGCTAGAACAGCCCATTGTCACCAGCTGATGGAAGTGGAGTGTGCTAAAACCGTTACCATGGATCCAGTATGGATCTCCTGGAGCTGAAGGGCTGATGAGGATTGAAGGACCGGTAAGAAACATTCCAACCCCTGCAGTGCAGGCTCGCTGCTCCCGAGCCCCGCATGCCGGCTTTAACCCGACCTGCCTGCAGCGTGACAGGCGCTGCTCGCTGCTGCCCGCCGGTGCCAAAGGCACAGTGAGCCACGGCTGGAGGCGCTGGCTCCCTCTAGGCTGCCAAAGCCTTCCACTGCCCGCCTGTGACTCTCCATCCCCTCGCTGGAACTACCCACCAGACCAGCATTAACAGACACACACACAAAAAAAAAAAAAAAAAAAAAAAAAAAAAAAAAAAAAACTTACTGGAAAAAAAAAGAATCTGTCTGCATCAACTGCCAAACCCCCAAGTAGACGCGCAGGCTTTGGTAGCAGCTCCCTGAAGAGCCATCCTGACGCTGCTCCCAAGCAGGGAAGTGAGAAGAAATTCCATGAAGCAGATGCTGCTCATGTACAGTAGTTCCAAGTACATTACAATGAGATAAATGGGGGAAATACACAAATTAAATAGGTTCTGTAGTAAGCAGTTTCAGCCTACTGGAACTTACCAGCTCCAGAACATTTAAAATGTATGTCAGTATCACAAATTTATTAATTTCTTCTTTTTTATTGGTTATAATAAAAATATATCATATAATGCTGATATTTATGCACCATAAACATAGTTTTGAAATACAGATTGTTTATTGGGATATGTATTTCCTTTTAAAATCACTTAATGTCAGGATACTGTCCAGCTACTCTTATATATACTCTTAATGATTAAAAACAGAGAAGTAACAAAAAACAATTTGTAAGCATATCATCTTTAATGAAAATATAAGCCCAAAGTTGTAGTTCATTCACAGCAGAGGAAGATCAGTTCATTATTAATATTTTTTTGTTTCAGGACCTTTGCTGAAAGAACCCTGTGTTTTCTCTTACAGAAAGGGGTTGCTGTGGGATTTTTTAACACTTTTTGAAGGCAGATACTGTCTTTGAGGTAAAGTAATCAAGAAAACAGCAAACTCTTCACTTCAATTGCAAAAGTCTAGAATGTTTTTAAAGAGGTAGCAAAAACCAACTTAGCTGCCTTTTTATAATAGTACAAGCACCCTGTTCTGTACTCCCCAGAGCCTGAGAGATAACTTCATCTCTGAAGGAGAGATCTAAAGCCTTACTTCCCACCAGAAATTAGCAAAGAAAATCTTAAGAGTCATCTTCAAGCCCTTGCAATTAAAAAGAAAGTTGTTCCTCTTACCAACAAGAAGAATTGCTACTCAAACCACATGCATAAAAGAAAATAGCATTTAACTATGCATGCACATAAAAAGATGAAAAAGCACTCAGGAGGGGAACAATGGATGCACAAAGATAAAACTGAATGTGAGACAGAGGAAACCTTTGGGGCTGGTGGGAAACTAGTTTAAAGAGCACAGTGTTTTACACTACAGCTTCCTCTGATGTTTAATAAAATATGAGAACAAAGAAGAGAAATTGTGAATACTAGATTAAAAAATAATGAAAAAAATCATTTGCCCTCTATTTTGCATTCACTAAAATCCATGACTAACAGTCCAAAATCTCTGCAACTCTGCAGTATAACTTTGTTACAATATTTGTATCAAGAAATAGTAGCAACTAAAGAGAAAACTTGGAACAGTCATTCAACAAAAACACCTCTAGATGTTAAGTAATTCTGAACTTGTCAACAGTGGCTAAAAATGAGAAGCAGAACTTCTGAAGTTCTTTCAGTATGCTGGAGAAAAAAAAACCACTTAGGGGTAAGAGGGAATAACTTAAAGAAAAAAACAAGCTAGATCCACTCTGTCTGATGTTGCTAATTCTTTGGTAGCTTCTTCATAGATTTTTATTCCTCAGACTAAGGAGTCCTTTATCTCATGTCCAAAATACCCACACTTGGTCTTGTAAAATACCCATACTTGGTCTTGTAAAACCAAGCTAAAACAGACAAGCAATTTTGTTCTCAAGTGTGGGTCACACGATGGCACAATCTCTAAGTTATTATTTCTTGCTTAAAATCAGAAAGCTGTCACACAACTGTAGCATTTTCAGAACAAGATGAAGACTGGTGAATGCAAATACATTGATATGTTTATCAGTTGCTTCTTTAAAGGGAAGGATCCTTCAGCAGAGGTCAAGATAACCCTCTGAGAAATGAATGTGAGCACCATGCCATCACATCTGACAAGGTGACAATTTTGCACTTTTCTCAGGCTCAGCCAAAAGGGAGGCAAAAGTATTACTGAAAAAGACAGTAAAGCCAGTGCTTCTACTCACACAAACTGGCTGGGTACAAAGAGCTCCTTTTGTCTCCAACACGTTACAACGAACGTACATGTTCTGTTTACCATTTAAAGTATCTTGTAGAGAACTGCATGTTTTAAAAAAGCCAATTCCTTGCCTAGATACATCCCCACTTGTGGAAGGATGTAACCCTCTTCCATCTGTTCCAAAGAATGACTTTCAGAGGAAAAGGGGGTGTTGTAGGTTGCTAAGTTTAAGAGGAAAAAAAAAAAGAAAAAAAGAAAAAGAAAAAAGGAAAAATCCAAAACCATCACATACTCCAGTACTTTAATCAGTTTATCATTAAGATTAGATAAAGTGTCTCTTATGGAAAAAAGCCTTTTTTTTTTTTAACTCTGCCTCAGTGTGTGTTTTTATGACTAGTACAAAGAACACTGCCTTAACCAGGTCTTTCCATCCTTTCAAAATATTTTCATGCAAATTCAGAAAAGCAGAAAAGAGACTGAATTTCCCCTGGGACAGTGAAAGACTCAACTGAAATAGGAAACTTAAAGGCAATACAGAATGTTTCTTAAGGATAAAAATGTGTCTCTTCTTGATCTACAAGGTGATCTATAATTTCTGAGGAAAAGCATCCACACAGCCTTTTTAAATAGGTGAGGCATTCCTCTTCCTCAGGCTCTAACAGACCTATTTGATAAAGTGTTATGAAAGAAAAATAGACAATCCCAGTGATGAAATTAAAGGAAATTTTTGCTAAGACCACTTATAAAAAAGGCACTGTGCTAGTTCTAAGCTATCTATACAATATTATCTTAACACCTTTACTGTTTTGTCAAGACAATGATCCAACAAATACATTTCTATTAATAACAGTGATTTCCAACCTGAAATGCAAGTGATATCCACTTCAAGAAACAAGTCAACACATTTTTCTGAAGACAAGAATTTAAATGAAACACCACAATGTGTAACTGTTAACACAAAGTGGTGTTCATAAGGATAAGTGCCTTGGATTTATGGATAATGAGATTTGGGTCCTGCCTTTTTAACAGCAGAAAACAGTTTAAAAATCAATCTTTAATTCTTTCTCAAGTTCTTCTGTTTGCACGAGACATTAACTCATGTCTTTTCATATATATAGTTTCCATGTGCAAGTCCAGAAATGCCAGTCCATTTTCAAGACCTCTTGGACTGTAGTTACAAAGCAATTCTTAAAATGAAAGCCTCTTCATGCTGTACACATATTGCTTAGGTAAGAATGAAATTTTTCTGACCACCTCCCAGCTAGACTTAAGCAAGCAGATTTTTGATTCCAAATTTACAAGCTGATGCAGTTTATGGATGTCAAATAACAGAAGACAACCAACAAAATCCCCAAATTATACAGAATGCAGCCTTGTTGCTGATAACTCATGTATGTCATTCCCCTATTCTCTACCTCTGATTTTAGATACTTTTTAGGTACTCAAATGGTTCTGTTATCAACTTTCCACTGAAATACCTGATCATTTAGCTGAAACACAGACAGAAATACATTTATTTCAGGTAAATAAATTCCAAAATATTTTCAGAAAATTCTTCAGTAAATGAACACAAACCTCCAGAAGTTTTGGTTTATTTTATTTCTGGGAGGAAGTGTGGTGGTATCTGTTTTGGGGTGGGGATTTTTTAATAAGCTTTAGAAGCCATTAAAGAGCAGAAAAGAGACAGAGAGCAACAGAGAGCAGAATCTATAAGTGTGTTTCAGTACAATACTCCAACAAAGGGGAAAAATCACCTGTTGAGACAAATTCAGATAAACCTGACCTTGGGTTTGATTCTGTTTCTGTAACTTAAGAGCTGCTTCTACACACACACATTACTTGGACCCAGGAAGTTGAGAGCTTTTTTTAGAGGCAATGATCTTTTGGAAAGGGGTTTACTAAAAAGTCAAGTGTTTCATAGGTTACCATAACAACAAAGTGTAACACTGAAAAGCCCCTTAATGACACATTCTTAACCAAAATCAGTGTATTAAGAATGGCTATCCTGGAGCTCTCAGCATGATAATTAAATACTTGCAAGGCAAAGGTACCAATTTTTTCCCTACCTTGCTCAGTCTGAAATAGAAATTACATCACTGCCCTTACAGACTATAGGAAACTCTGACTATACTGACACAGAATTTGTTTAACAATTGTGGAATCAGAGTCATTTCAGTTGGCAAAGGCTTTAGGATCACCCAGTCCCAACACTCCATAACCTTAAAGTCTTTGACCAGATTAACTTGGGGTAGCGAGATTCTTTAATGTAAATCTAAATCCTATGACCTCTTCCATCACCCATCATCTCAAGCTGCCATTGCTCCAGTTAAACACCTCTATCAGCAGAGGTCAAGATTAAAAAGAAACCTTTAGCTTTTAGACAGCCCAGGTCAAACCTGGGCTAGGTTTTGAACAGAATGACAGCAGCACAGCTCAGAAAAACCAGCACAGGGAGAACCACAACTGAGAGCAAAGCAATAGGTGATACATTGAATCTGCTGCTCAGCACAGAGACTGCTGTGTTTTGTGCCAGTTACAGTGGGGGTTTATCAAGTATAAGGCATAACAACAAAATGAGGGGTCAAAACTGCATGAATCCTCACAGTAGGTATGTGTGGATATTACAGGGAATGATGCAATCCGCTGGCCAGCTGCAGACAGAAATGGGATTTTTAAAATCCCAAATGATTATTCTAACATTGTTACCACACCAGGGCTGCCTACTGGCTTGTCCATCAGCATCACCACTGTCACACAAATTGGCAAAAAGCTCCATTAACTCATGCAGCTGTGTGAATACTAGACAGGCAATTGCCAAGGAAACACTAGAACATATGCTCACAAGTCATTCTCCTTTCTACATCTGAGATAATATGATATAAATGCAACACAAAATTCAGGAACAGAAATTGGTGGCTTAGGCAGGGCTCTGGGGAGAGAAGGCAGAGAGCACTGGGAAATGTATGCTAAAGTGATAAAAAGGGCTCGAGGCTCAATGGCTCTCAAAGAGCAGAAACAATGGAATTTAACAGAACAGCAGCTCCACAAGTTCAAAATTAATGAATCAACAGAAAAGTGAGCAAGCAGTCTGTGGAGCTGACAGCTGAAGTGCTGAGATAGTCATCAAAAGTAGAAGCACTGGCTTAGCAATTTATCATGGAAAATGGAACACAATCATTCCCTTACAGCAAATTTGACAAAAAAGTAAGGCAGACATGTTGCTCGCCCAGATAAACTTACAGTCCAAATAATTTAAAATACTCTCCAACACAATCAGATCCCCATACAGAGATCACTGCTGAACTGTGAAGTATTTGCTTTTGCCATGGAGCTGGTGCCTCAGTACTTCCAAATACCAAATTCCATTGCTTACATAGTATTATAAACAGTTTTCTGCATAGAGAATTATCTGGTTCACTGGTTTTATTCTATTCCTGGTTGAATGAACAGATTTTTGACCAAAAAAAAGTAGTAATACATTATCCCCATTGACTTTGACAAAAAACTCCAATGGCCCTATGGCCACAGACATTTCATCACCTACTGGAACTACAAAAAATAAACGAACTTAAAGTAAAGTTGGTTCACAAGTAAAAAAAGAGAAAGCTGAAGATACAACAAGAAAAGATGAAGCCAAAATTAAGCAAACGGAGGTGGGAAAGGCCTGAAAAAACATACTGATGCCTTTTAATCCGAGGAAGGACATGGAAAGGACCATTTTGATTTTCCAGTCTAGTTCCTGCAGTAGATTTAATATGGCAACTGCATCAGAAATTCACATGGAGTTTTATTAAACTTCCTCTTACCTTACAGTTTTCACCTGAGATGTTAACGTAGCCTTTGCAAAAACCAAAATGAGCTGTTTTGTTAAAAACACCTGCTCCAGGAACCAGCCCTATTTCATTATGAATAATTCAGATCAAACACTTAAATACTCATTGTACAAATTTTCCCATTACCAAAAAACCCAAAGAATTGTTCATAAATACAATTTTATTCTACTTACAATTACGGATATTGTTCCAGTCAATTTTAGAAAAAAATGGATGGCAGCAGAGATCCTCATAACCCAGCCTTTCCTTCTGCCCACAGAGCAGGCTCTGGATCAGGTCAAGAAAGTCACTGCTAACTTTCACCTCCTCTGGGAATTTCAGAAATCTCTGCATTAGAAAGAAATGGATTTCTGCTCAGTAGGAAAACAGGCTCAGAACAGGAAGATTAAGTTTCATTATTCTGAGATATGTCAGGTACAAAGGATGAATATTTATAGCACACAAATAAAAGCATGGTGCATTTTATCCAAGTAGGCTTTTATGTGCATTTACTGCAGTAAAGATAAGAACACAGGGACAACCATTCCCAGCCAGGCAAATGGTATCCCAGGTCACCATCTTATGCTTGAACAATGGCCAATGGCATACACAAATGGAAGAGTAAAACAAAAAACTACCCCAGAAAATTCTCACAAACTTTCCAAGTTTGTGGCTTAGGATTTTTTGAATCAGGGATGATGACAGCTGTTAACAAAAATTAACTTGATACCTATAATACAGAGACATATAAATACAACACAGCGCATATATTGCAAATATTTTATGAACATGACAAAGTAACAGACATCCATAAACTTTTATGTAAAGCTGAGAAAAACAGCCTTTAGTTACAGCCCTTTCACTTGAGAACAGGGAAGGAGTTCTCTCTACCTGGAAGTTCATGATGTTATTGAAAGTTTTTGCTGAAGTGCCTTCAGTGAAGGGAGACCTTCCATAAATCATTTCATAGGCGATGACTCCGAGGGACCACCAGTCACACTCGGGGCCATAGGAGGCTTTGCCATCCCCCCCCAGCCCTGTCAGCATCTCTGGTGCCATGTAGTCAGGTGTGCCCACAGGCAGCCTGGCATTCACCTGGGAGCAAAGACAAACCAAGTGAAATTACAGCACTTTCTGTTCAATGCCATCTTGGTAATAAACAAAGGTTTAATTTTGACCCCCCCCACCCTTTTTTTTTTTTAAATGAGACATCTTTTTCAGCCCTCCAAGTAAATTTTAAGAAAGTAATTTTAAGCAAAGCTGTTTAGCAAATAAGTGTGAGGTTAAGGAAACTGCTGATAAACAAAAAAAGGGAGCTATTTGATATAAAGAGTCAAATTATCAGAGCTAATGGCTACTATAAAGTACAAACTGCTAAAGCAGAAAAGCAGCATCCCAAAAAGCACAGAAATACTCAACTGATGTTTGTTTGAAACTCTGCTTCAACTAATATTAATAATAAATACTAATNCTAGTATTAGTATTAACAGGTACATCACAGCTGAAATTTTAAAAACGGTCAAGTTCAGACAAATATTTCCTGCCCCCATTACATTCCCTGTCACCCTTACCTTTTTACCTCATGATCAGCAAAGTACTAATATTTGAATTTCTGGACTGCTTAGAAAAGGTAATTCAGGAGCCAATGCTGCAATCATTTTTGTACTGAGTGGCACAAAGAATGAAACAAAACAGCAGGCAGGCTAACACAAAAACCTGTGAGTGACTGAAGAAATAGTGTGAAGAAAAAATTTAAAAGGAAAATGCAATGCAGAGAAGCACTGAAAATGTAAGAGCAGGGAAAACAGGATATTAAGAATCACATTATAAAGAAAATGTTATGGAAAAATAAAAATTGTAAAACAAGACAGAAATATGGTACAGAACTTCATGTTCTCACTTAGATACATTTAAATTTTAAAAATTTTCACTGGAAGTTGTATGAAGTAACCAAAACTTACAAGCAACTTATAAAAAACTCCACTGATTTAGATCTGATGCAGTACTTTCTGTGAGTAAAGCCCAGAATATTTAAATGTGACTCATTTTGATCAAGAGCTCCCCAGTCTTCAAAGTTATGTCACCTTAGTTACAACAGGCACAATTTTCATGCCAACTATAAATCCATGTCCTCTTTAAACACAGCATTGAACAGCTGTAAGAACCTCTAGAAATATGATTTTGTATTACAGTGCAGCATCATGAGAAAGCAGACTTACCTTTACCTTTCTTGTGTATTAATATTTTGATAAAATATGTATTTACTGAGGGCTGCAAAAGATACTTGAGCTCATGCTTGAAAAGCCATTCACAAATGGAAAAATATGATTGCAAATAGATTCCATAGTGGAGAAGAAAGGCAGATGAGAGAAGAGCAAGGTGTAATCAAAGAACAGACACCAAGTTAGATTTCCCTTTTCCACTGGACTATCCAAACAAGCCACAGACAAAGTTTAAATCCACATTATTACCGTTTTGTTTACTGTCATTTTGGCAGCTGACCCAAAGTCCACCAGTTTAATGTGTCCTGTTCTGTCAATAAGAACATTCTCTGGTTTGATATCCCTGTAAGCCAGAAGAAAGCAATCAGAACCTTTCCAGACCATTCCCTACTGTCACATCCAGGTATCCAGGACATCCCTATCCAGCTGTACTCAACCACATGCATAAAGCCTTTCAAGTTGGAGTCTTTTTCCAACAGTTGCCCTGTTTCCAAGCAAATATGGAAGTATTACAGCACCCCTTATTTCATGGAAGGCTAATAATTATTGACAGCAGACGAAAAAAGAAGGTGATTTTGCACCTTGACCACATTGTAACTGAGTTACAGTAAAGTATGTTGTAGTTTTCTTCCCAAACTCCCTCACAACTTATTCTGCACATCTTCCAAATTCAGCCAGTGACCTTGCAGTAGAAAGCCACAGCCCATGCTCTAAGTGCAGCTACTACAAACTCTTGGAACATAAAATACTTCCTAACATTTCCACACCCTCAGAATGGAATAATTTTTTAAATACCAGTATGATTTGAAAATGCACACAGTAACAAGTCTCCAAGCCTTGAGAGAAAACTCTGTGACATTTAACTACTTCAACATCCTATACTGCCCCGTTCACCAATCAGCACACAGTTTTTAACAATTACATTAATTTCCCATAGTATTTGGTGCCAAAATCAGCAATCCATGGAAAAGATTTAAATGTTTTATAGTGCAACATTAAGGCTTCTTTTTGCTGAGCCTCCAGAAAAATATATGTAACAATCCTTTCTTGATATTGGTCTGAACTTTACTTCAAAGTTAATGCCCTGAGCTACAATTATAGTTGAGAGTCTGATTAATTTTCTAATTTTTTCCTCTGACACAGCATGTGAAATACTGAAAGAGGACAGAATATAGAAGCACCCAAAGCAACCTTTACATACCGGTGGACATAACCCATCTGATGGACACTGTGAATGGCCAAAACCAACTCTGCAAGGTAAAACTGCACCATACTCTCATCCAGCTGGTCCTCATATCTGTTTAAGAGTGACAGCAAGTCCCCTCCAGGCTGATACTCCATAACCTACATACAATTTTAAAGGAACAGATACACAAGATATTCCACTCAACTCCCCAGTATGACACTGGGCACATATCAAACAGTGCTATGTAGCGCAGGAAAATTTACAGAAAGCGAGCACATTTCAACCATCACATTGTTCTTTAATAAACCAACAACAATGGTGTTCAATAGAGGAGAAAATCAAAGACCAGGCATTACCAAGTAGAGGTTTTTCTTGTCTTGAAATGCATAATGTAACTGTGGAATCCATGGACTGGTGCTCTGAGCTAATATGCTGCGTTCTTCCTCAAAAAATGACACCTACCAAAAAAAGTGTTCAGTTACATCATGATGAGAGGGAGTGAGAATACATTAGAATCCCCTAGTTTTAGAAAAACTTGGCACACATCACAAAAAAATTACACAGAAATTATTAAGTGCTGTTTCCTGAGCAACACTTAGTAGTTGTTGAAAGCAAAGTATGGTACTACCTTCACATAGCAGGAAGGTAGTACCATACTTTGCTTTCTTGTCAATCTCTGCCCCAAAAAGGATAATCCTAGTTGGGCTCCATTTCCCCTAGCCACAAACAATGCTGAGGGATATCAGGAGCAACATTACTGCACCATGTATTGGTAACAACTGATGCAGATATTGTGTAAATTCATGAGGTCTCTCATGGAGTATCTCTGTCCTACTTGTCATCTCATGTCAGCAAAGATTAACTTCTGTTTCTCACCAAACTATGAGAACAACCTCCATTATCCCTTTTTTAAGTTCCCAAGTAACACATTTCTCAAGCTAGTGAGAGGCTCTCCACAAAAATCCAGTCACCACAGTTTGCCTTCACACCCACTCTTGACATTCTACTTCGCTCTTTAAAATAAAAAAACCCTTAATGAATATTGTCTGAAAATTCAAACCATCATCAACAAGATCAATACTGATTCAGTGTTTTTGTCATCTGTTTTTCTTTTCTTATAATTAGATGGGAAGCTCTTTACAACAAGGGCCATGTTTTGGTACCTGAGGATGGCACCTCACCCAACAGACCCATAGACTGTGACAATGACTTTTAAACACAGCAAAACTACATACAAAGTTATTGCTTCACTCACATGTAGGATGAACTTTCTCAAGATATGCTTTTAACTCAGTTCTAATAATAGTGACAGAAAGGAAGTGTTCAACAAATTGCAATTTATCCTCCTAGTCTCATAACAGAAAAATATACATACGTGCTCCTGTGCCAGCAAGGACTCCTTGCTCATCACCTTCATAGCATAGACATCACCAGTGACTTTCTCTCTCACTACTTTGACATCTGCAAAATGACCACAGCCAACCACACTCTTTACTTCAAAGTCCTTCACACTGGGTTGCAGTTCCTTTAGTTCAGCGATAGCTTCTGCATCTATAAAAATAAAATACTTATTTTTACATTTGGCAACTGGCATTTTATAAAAAAGAGACAACATCGAAACTAGGGAATAAAATTTTAAAAAGCCCTAGCAAAAAAAATCTCAACATTTAGTTCCAGATTCTCAAGAAATGTTAAATCTTTCCAGAATATGCTTCTTAAAAATAACAGCATGCATCAGAACTAGAAAAAGACTGTATCAATGCAGAGTTAAGTCTGAAATATGGTGCATACAAAAGGATCAGGAAATGCTAAGACAGTTCCCATAGCAACCATAATTCTGTCCCATTCATAACATCAGAGGCTGAGAACCTCTTTGGTTTCTAATTTCTTTCCAGCCATCCTTTATCAATAAAGTATATTCTCTAAACATGAGGGCTTTACCCAGCAGGTTCTAGTCCAGGGGCAGGGTTTGCTCCTCTGCCTGAGGGAGGCACCAGTCTATTGTCTAACAACCAACCACAGACATTTATTGCAGATATTCAGCTCAAGTTTTCCATTGACTAGTTCCAGCCAGCATGCACTGTGACAATCAGTCACTTACAGGAGATTGTTCTAAAAATTCTTCAAACTACCAGAAAATTGCTGTCTGCTAATAATACCTACAAACCATTGGGTGGAATTGTAACAGGGGGCACTACATGTTACTTGAAATCAAATGTCCTTCTGCTGTATCTTAACGAAAAAATTGATGGAAACTTTCTTTGCTCTTCCCCAAAAGGAATCTGAGCACGTTATCAATTATTTACTCCTTTAGGACCTGTATTTCTGAAGCACAGAAATACTCTTTACAAGTTACACATGCAAAACTCAGGTAACACAAGGAATCCAAAAGGTGGAAGAGCCAGGGATTACCAAGTTTCTCTGTCAAATCTTTTTTTCTCATACTCAGTATCCTGCTCTCAACTTCTGACGTATTTCTGTGGTGCACACTCAGAGCTTTCCTGTAGCTAGTACTCACTTTCCAAGAAAGCACCTCTTGAAATATACAGTACAGACTAAGAAGGAGGCACATTTGAGTCATAGCACTTCAAAAGCCACTTGCATTTGATCTTCTTGGGCCTGAAAAAATCCTTACTAAGATTGCCAAGATCCCCTTTGCAGAGTTGAGTCTGCCAACAAAAAATCAGATGCTCAAAGTCCTGGGTTACAATCAAAGCAACTAAAGCATTACTCTAACATCCAGATTCTTAAGAACCGTTTCATGAAGTGACACCTGAAAATTAGTCAAAACAAACTTACACTTCTTGACAAAGTTGCCAACATGTTTAATTTTCATTAAAGCAGGGTTTCTGCATTCTTCAAAAAGAACAAATAATGAATCAAGGATGCCTTCCCGGGAGAGAGGAGACATCTGCTGTTGAGTCACAAAGAGTGGCTTCCCCTGGAAAAAAAAAGCAGCAACAGCAGATGGAGTCTCAGACAACAATGAAAAGCCTCAAATCAATAACAGATGTATAGAGCAGATTATATATTATCCATTTTAAAATCACTACTTCAGAAATTAGGCAAATGATACAGAAGTGTGAGGTAAATATATCAACTCACTATGTCTAGCTGTAATAGCTGTTACAGGTATTTTTCTTTTAGACAAAGCAATCCTTTAAAGTTTCAAGCAACTAAACAAGCAGTTTCAAAAAAGTTGTGATTCAAATTTTAACAGTCTATATCCTCTTGATCTGACTGGGCTTTTCCTTGATATTTATTGCATCATGCAGGTTTTTTCATGGTACAATTTAAGAAATCAGCATCAACAGTAGCACTGGAAGGAAAAGCTGTTGGACCTCAGATGATGAAAAAGCAGCCCCTTAGGTAAATTCACCTTGGGACAGACCCACGGCTCCTTCACTCACAAAAAACTGAAGATTACAGGGCACAGAAAACAATATTCTATCTTTAAGTGGAAAAATCCATCAGGCTAAAACATCAACAGATGCACAAAACATAAGACCATAACATAGTAACATAAGTTACTATCCACTGAACTTTGTGCAAACCAGATACACTTTGAACTTCACCCTTTCTTTTACCCCAAAGAATGACACAGGCATGGCTTCAGCATCCAAACAAGCAAAGCTGTATTTTGAGATACTGGGAATGGACAAGGACAAAACTGAGATCAGCTGCTCCCAGGCCAGGTGTCCTTCACCTGAAAGAGCAGATTTAGCCGAGAAACTCGGCTGGTGATGGGCTCCATTGCTCCTGCCTCGGCCGGATTTCGGGCTCCACATTTAAACTTTAACATCTTTACAGCTTATCTCATAGAAACGATCACCTGAAAAAGGGAACAGGGACATTCAGGAAAGCACTTGACTGGCTGACTCTAAGTAAAAAATACGGGTGAGGGGGGATGTAATTTAAATAACATCTACATTTCCTCGGGGACAAAACTTGTAAGTTTAAACGCACCTAGAGCGCCGAGCAATTAAAGCAGGGAGAAGCACAGAAACAATTACAATTACATGTGAGTGAAGCAATAACTATGTGTGTAGTTTTGCTGTGTTTAAGATTCTCTTCTTTCAGAGAAGAAGACCTCTGAAACCATGGAGCCCAACCTGTGAGCGAACCCCACCGTGCCAATTTCCCCGCATTATGTACATGAGACGTACATAATCTCTTATCATGTGGTGCTCATACAATGAGCTCAGCACCCCAGCCAGTCCTTCCTTAAACACCTCCAGGGACGGTGCCTCCCACCGCCTCGCTGGGAGGGCGCGGAGCCCCCAAACTCCGGAGCTTGCAGCGGGCGGACCCGGGTTCCCCTCAGAGCCGCCCCAGCCCCGCGGCCCCGAGCCTCCCACAGCCCCCGCGGGTCCCTCAGAGCCGCCAAGGGTCCCGTCCCAGGTCCCGTCCCCGTGGGTCCCTCAGAGCCGCCAAGGGTCCCGTCCCAAGCCCCGTCCCCACGGGTCCCTCAAAGCCGCCAAGGGTCCCGTCCCAGGTCCCGTCCCCGCGGGTCCCTCAGAGCCGCCAAGGGTCCCGTCCCCCAGAGCCGCCCCATTCCCGGGTCCCCCCAGGTCCCCGCGCGCGCCCCGCTTTTACCGCCGCCAGCGTTTGAACGGCGCGGTGGGCGTGGGGATTTCCAGATGTCACTTCCGGTACTGCGGCGTCAGCCAATCGCAGGCCGCCGGGGCCGGAAGCCCTGCCCGGGTGTGGCGGCGACCCCGTGAGGGCGGGAGCGGCCGCGGGCTCTGAGGGGACACCGAGGGGACACCGAGGGGACACTGAGGGGACATTGAGGGGACACCGAGGGGACTCCGGTGCCGCGGGGCTTCCCCAGCTCCGGAGGGAGCACAGGAGGGCCTTCGGACACTGCTGGCGCTGCTCTGCCCTCACGGGTTTGCTCGCGCTTGTCGTGGATTTCACGTCTTTTTGTTTGTTTGTTTTCCTTTGCCGAATCTTAAAAGGGAAAAATGACTCATTCCCAGTAGTTCTGAGTGGGGCTGGCTTAACCCTACCATAGACGTCATAGTTGGCAGCAGCTGCTGCCAGGTAGGGCAGGCAGAGGGGAAATGGAAAGGTTTTCAGAAGCTTTGAATTTTCTTCTGTAAAATGCTTGCCTGACCTTTATGATCCTTTCTGTATGGCCGTTTTATTCAGGGTGATTAACTTCGCAAGTGAAGCTGGCTTCCAGCTCGGCACCCCTGTGTCAGTGAGGCATCATCAGGACGCTCAGTGGGATGGGGGATGACCTTGTGTGAGGATGGATCCCGTGGATCCGTGCGGAGATGGCCATGGAGCACGTCGGCAGGGAGCACTGCTGTCACCTGCAGACATCACAGGGGTGCAAAGCACAGCCCCTTGTCACACAGCGTCTGGGCAAGATTAAATCTGGTAACAGAAACCTTGGTGGCGTGGTCCTTAAAAATAATCATGTGGCTGTGAGTGACATAAAATAGGATAGTTTTCTCTCTTACATTCATTTTAATGATGCTAATACTGGTTTGGCATCTTGCTGATCAAGTAATGTTCTGATGGATTTATTACATTAGACTTTATACAAGTCATTTTACAGATTTGTGCTTCCTTTCACCTCCCCCAGTCCACCCCTGGAACACTGACATGTTTGTGGTTTATTTCTTGTCTCAAACTTACATAGCTGGGTTCATTTCAAGTTACAAAGCCTGAAAGAGTTTTTAAAATCTAATTTATTGTCCACTACCTGCACTGCCAGTTTGGTTTTGGACTCCACTCAGGATGCTGTCACTGGCTGTGTCTCATCCACATCCGCATTGCCCAGGAGAGATCAGCTCTTAAACAGAAATGCAGTGAAGAGTTCCCTGTGCATGAACTGGGCAATTGCCATGGTAGTGCATTTTAGTAAAATACCACATCTTGCCCTGATATTGGAGCCCTACCATGGCTAAAGGTGCTCTACCCTAGATTTTGAGCAAGTCTGCCACCCAAACTAAGAGATCTTCAGGCTCCTCTGTGTTTCTCCAGCCTGTCTCCTCAGCAAATATCATTAACCCCCTCTGTTTTAACTGCCAGAATTATTGTTAAATATCCACACTGTTTCTAAATCCATGGGAGATATCACCATATCTGCACATCAGTTTGGATTTAGAAAAGCTGGGTTCTTCTGAACAGTTCAGTTCTGTATAGTGTTCAAATCACAAGGTGTGGCTGATTCTCCTTCCCCCTTCCCTGCAGGGTGGTGTGGAACAGCTGATCACATATTGGGAGAGGAGATGGGTCATTGAGGGTCTCATCTCATGTACATTAATGCTTCCCTTCAGAACATGAACACCGGCTCTGGGTGTCCCACAAATATCCCAAATTTAACCAGCCAGGTGAGCTGCTTGGCTGGACCATGGGCCTCTCTCAGCTGCCCAATAGGTTCAAAAATTGCATCAGTTTATTGATTTACAGGTTTATAATTTAATTTTTCCAAATAAAGATTTTTTTTGAGTGTTTGCAAGAAAAGAAGCTGGCTCTTAAAAGCCTTTGGGACAGTTAACAGTTTTCCTCATCATTTAGGTGAAGACTCAAGTTAGATTAGTTCCCTTTAAGAAGGCCTTTAAATACATATTTTGCTAGAAGCAGCCATGTGATACAAGATCACATACTGGGGTTTTTTTCCTTCTTTGTTGCTCTGTAACAGACTTATGTAAACAGGAATGTCTACCAGCAAAATGGAATAGTAGCATAAAAATGCAGTTGCACCAGAACTGTTATCAAATGGTAAGAAAACAACTGAAGTGGCAGATGAGGGGAAGAGAGGAGAGAGAGAAAAACTGTGCAACTTCAGTGCTAACACCTCAGTACCCATTTCTGATGTCTCAGGTAAAAAAAGAAATACATACCTGTTCAGAAGAACACATACTTTCTTTAAATTGATGATCTGAAGTCTTCAGAGTGAAAGTGGTGATTCCTTCCTACCTTTGATATTTTTATGAAGAGAAATCATAGTGCACCAGTCCTTTGCAACAGCCAAATTATGTATCACTCCTTGAACTTGACAGCTGCTCCTGAGTACAACCTCACTTAACTGGAAGGAGCAGCAGCAGATCTGCAGCTGTACAAAGCAAGGACTTATTCCTACTATTAAATTAATAGGTTGTTCAAAAGTGTAACAGAATAAATAGCTCTGTGATTTTCCCTAAGCAGGTCCCAATATGGTGCTCAACATGTTTTGACATCTCACCATGCATTGATTTGGTTACCATCTGTTTGATATTATTTTATTATAAGAGTAGGGGTTTCCCTTTGTTTCCTTGGCCCAAATTCTCCTCCCTCATGCTGTTGCATTGTGCTCCAAGGTGACTGTGTTCCCAGGATTGCTTGTCACAGTAACACCCTTCAGGCTTGCCTGAGGTCTAAGATACCCCATAAATGTAGAAGTAAATGACCAGGCAGGCAGGTACACCAGCTTTTTGCCAAGTGCCTGGTGCTCAGATCCTCATGCTAACTAACCTCACCATTTTTTAATGGGCAGAGAGCTGCCAAGTCCCCCCCAACACCATCTGGCTGTGAACTCCTGTATTTACAGCAGCATTACTCAGAAATCTCTTCATCTGTGAAGCGCTGAGACACTTGTGGCTGTGCCCAAGGTGCTAATGAATTTAGATATGCTTAGTAAGCAACAAACAGGGCTTGTGCTATCACAATGCTAAGAGCTAAGTATGACCAAAAACCTGGGGTTTTGTCCTACCTTGCAAATCTTTCCAGCTCTGTTCTTTCCGAATTGTGATGCTACCCACACAAATGGGTCTGCAGCCAAGGCTTCCAGGGGATGTGAACCCCAGAAATAAATCATGCTCTTCTGCAAGGCCTTTACCATAGCTAATCTATATGTCAATCTATAATCTATAATTCTATATGAAAACAAAAAATGAATTCACCTTTATCAGTTCTATCCCTTCCTCTAACTCACCAATATTTAAAAGAGCTTGTAATAAGGCAAGCTCTTTCTTCAGCCCTAACCCTGATCACACCTGGGTTACTACTTCCTGTTTCAAAATAAAGGGTTTAACTTGGCTGACTCCAATACTGTCATAAATCCTTGCTAAGTGTAGCTCTCACCACTGTTTAATGGCACTTAAATAATGCTTAGATTCCTGACACATTTTGTTCCACTTTCTTTTCCCAACCTATCACAAAGAATCCAACCTGACATAATAGTCATGCACACTACAGGGGATAGGAATATCTGGAAAACACAGATTTGGGAAGAGGAGTTGTGGAAGAGGGAAGTAAATTCCTTATTGAAGATATGAAGGCAAAGAGAAATAATCACCAGGAAAACAATTACATTGTCTTTCCTTCTGCAGTATTTTTAATTTCCTCCTGAGAATTTTTGGAAAAAGACCACTCTGCTGTCATCCTCCTGGGATAAGCAAAAAGGAAATGAAACTTTAAAAGACCTGAAAGGCTGTTTGGTCTTTCTTCCATAGACTTTCACTAGAAGGTAGGCACAGAAATAATATTCTTCAAGGTTATTTTGACTAAAATATTAAAGGCCTTTTTTGTTTGCATTAGCAGTATGCTAATAATTGTATTATACAAGTGCTAATGTTCACTGGGTTCTTTATGTATTGCTTCAATTTTCTTTATACTTACAGAAGTAAAATCCATTAAAACAGTTTTTAAAACACAGGGCTTTCCTATTAGATACATAGTTGTCATCTATCTTTTGATTTATTCATAAAAATGCAAACAGACATATGTGATGATGCTCTTCAGACCAAATCCCAGTTCTGAGGGTTCCACATTCCAGCACACACTGCTCAGTTCTGACCACACTCTCCTAACACACAGCCATATGTTGAAATTCCCTGTAAGCCAAAACACAATCATGATAAATTTCTGGTGCGACCAAAATGAAATAGGAACAGATATGGGTCACTAAGAATCTTTCTTTATGTGGAAACTGAGCACTTAACCTCATGAAAGTGAAGTGCTTTTTTTAATACTAGTTGTCTTCTACATTTCTTTTTTATATTTAGCCTAAAACAAATCCCTCATTACTTTCCAGAGAAATAATATATTAACTTGTAGATGCAGTGAAAAGCAAATGATATTTTATATATCTCAGCTTCAGACTTCCTTTGTGCTATCACAGGAACACCCCTGATTACACAAAAATTATTTTATAGAAAGCAATTTATTAAACCTCACAATCTGTCAAGACACATGAATATTGATGTGTTCACATTAACATCTCCTGGAGCTGCTGAAAACTACTTTTGTCATGACTTAATGGGAATTACATGTTACACAGCAACAGGTGACAGGAGCTTAATTAAAGGAAAACTGATAAAGTGTCTGAGCTATTATAAAAAAATGTTTTGTTTTAAATGTCCTAAAGAACCACTTGCATGTTTTCATTGGTGGGGAAGGGAAGGCAACTCTGGTTTACAAGATAACACCTAGAACAGGACAGGTGCTGCTTATCAGGTGGCAACTGCATCTAACATAACACTCAATTACTCTGGAATTTAGATAGAATAATCATGTAAAAATGGCCATATCCAGTTATATTTTAATTAGATTCCAAAAGAAAAAATAAGAACAGCAATACCTTTATGGTGAAAAGACAAAATTCTTTTGAGAGCATAATTAAAGCTTATTTTTAAAATTTAATCATATGTTGGTCCTAGGGTGAATGAATTCTAGATGTTCACAGCAGGACTCTTTTCTTTGCCTTAAGTCAACAAATCCACAGAAAAGACATCCTCTCCTCAACTACAGCAATAATTTGCTTGTTTGTGGGATTGGGCATCAGTGCCTAGGTATTTTGTTACAAAAACAAATCTCATCAGACTGAAGTATCAAAATTAAGTATGAAAATAGATTAAACAATATATGTCTGTTAAAATGATGCCAGCTTTTTAAAAGAAAACAAACAAACCTAGTCTTTATTAACTCTGATGATTTAAGATGCAGAGGTAGACTTGGATTCTTTGTGTAATTGAACTTGAAATAAACTCTGTCTTTCTCCTTTGAAGATTTATTCCAAGAATTCCAGTAACTCTGCAGCCCTATAGCACGGTGGGCAGTGTGAATAGGGTAAAAAAGAACAATAGTAGCACTTTGTTCAGAGTATAAATAAAAGCAGCAAATGAGGCAATGACAGTTTTAATGTCAAAGGACTCTTCCAGGTAAGACTAAAAGAAATTTAGATTTGATTGCCTGCCTATTTTTTAATCTGGAATCACGATTTTGGTACTTTATGGATTTTAGATGTTTTTGCTCTGAGTGGGAGTGTTCATTCCTGTCCCGAAGAACTCGGCAATGACAGCCTACATGTTACTTTATTTAATTCTTCTAGAATTAGTTCTATAATGTTTGCTTGGAGGCCAAGAGATATTTTACAGTGACTATTGTGGGATTCTCATTTTTAAACAGCTTTTCCATGTTAAGAATAGTGATGAATAAGTGATTAAGAAATAACACTGACAAACAGTGAAGTAATTTAAGGTTCATAAAGGAAGTGAATGACAATTTCTGGCTGCTTTGGAGGTCACTGCATGGTCAAATTGCTTTTTTTGGAGTGCTCTTCACCATTTCTCATGGTGATTGGCTTGTCTCACATTGTTTTCTCACACTTTTAAATTTGCTTTACTACCTGGAAAGAAAAGGCTCCAAACCCAGTATATTCTTCCTCAAAAAAAAAAAAATTGGGAAGGTGGGAAGTTGTTGCAATGGTGCAATGCTCATGGTCTACCAAGGAATTGCATTTTGCCATTTTTAGCCAAAGGCTGGATACAAAAATACAAATCTTGAACGAGGAATGGAAACTCCATGTGAAAGAGTTTCTGTGGAATAAACATTTCCTGAATAAAAAATGGCTCTAGGCTACTTCTTTTTCCCCTGTGTTTTAAAGTACTGCAGGTCAACTTTTGTTTTGAAAATAACTTTTTAATAAAAGGTGGGTTTATGCTACTATTTCAAATTCCTCTATAGTTGGATTAATTACCTAAGTACTGAGGTAGAATATTTTCTTCTTTCTGCTCCTCTCACCACTTAGCTCTGCAGTTTTCCTCAGAGCAATGGATCTTGTGCATTGCTTCTCTGAAATTTGAAATGGATCAGATGCAGCATTAATGAATTGTGCCAGTGGATGAGAACAATTAATAGCAATTAGTCCCTTGGAAACGAGGGGAAGGTGCAGACTTGGTGCAGCCCACATCTTAAACATTTTAAGCATGAAGCAGAAAGTAGTCAGCTTTTAATGTCAAAGAGCTATCAAAAAAGCCTAATAACCAACCTCAAAATGACAAAATAACAATAACTAAAATAAATAAATAAAATTTTATAAATAATAAATAAATAAAATTTTAAAATCTATCTTAAACAATTGTTATTTGTTAACAACCAGCTACCACTTAAAATCCTCCAGAAGACAGCATTTAAATCAGTGGAGGGGTCTGGGTTCTGCATCAACCTATTCCTCCATGAACAGATACTGCAAAATAAAGATTATTTAGAATACAAGATGCTGGAATAAAAGAGACTTGCATACAAGCTGCATAGTTTGTTGCACCTCTGTCCTCTCTATGTTCCCCTGGCTTTCATTCTGATGCCTTTCAGTATCCCAGCCTCAAAAGATGATGTATCATCTAGTTCCTGTGAATAAAACCTGCTACTTCTCTCTTGAAAAGGGTTCTTTAAATCCTACTTGTTTTCTGGGATTCAGCTCCAAACTGAGCCAGCGGCACAGCCAGGCAATGCTGGCAGTGGTGTTCAACAGCTGTGTAGAGTCTGCAAAAGTCTTCCCCCTTTATATGTAGCCTCTTGGGGCAAAAAATGCTATTCCACATTCAGAAATATCCAATAACCAGGCTGATCCAAGGTATTTACAAACAATGAAGGTGCAGGAACAAGGCTGTCTCCCCCTGCCATTGCCTGCCCAGCTGTGGTGTGAGAGAAGGACACACAGCCCCCACTGCATCATTCAGCACTACCAACACATCAGAAAATGGCAACTCCTAAATAGCATTTTTCTTTTCATGCCTACCAAGTCATTTGTAAAGGGCCATTTCTGCCCAAGCTGCATATAAATCGTAGGTTGTTAGTGGATTGCTGCTCTCTGGCTTCCTCTGCACAGAGCTCTGTGCCAAAACCAGGGCTCTGCAGGACCTCAGCAGTAAAGAAGAAAATTATCAATAAGCCTGGGCAGCTTAGTGACAGATTTTAGTGACGCTCAGTGACAGATTTTCACTGCCTCTATGGCTGTATTTTAATTTAGACAAAAATAGTTAACAGCGCAGTTGCAAGGGAAAAGAAGTCATCTGCTTCTTATCTAATGTGTAATTCAAAAATTCCTATAATTGATCTTCATTGACAGTTTCTGCAAGCTCACTCACCCACACTGCACATATTATGCTTCCTGACATAATTCCCGACATAGACGATGATATTTCAACAGAGGAAGCCTGTTAAATCAGGTCAAACAAAATAAAGAATTAGAATGTGCTGCAAGTCCTTGCAGCTGTCTGTCTTTTCACCCTTCCCCCTTATCCCCACCAAAAAGTACAAAACAAACAAAACCCACAAAACAGCCACAACAAAATGCACACAAAACAATACAAAACCAATTTCCAAATACTGGTAATTTTGCAACGGGCTAAAAATACAAAATTCAGCTTTGTTAAATGTTGATAGGCTTCTGAATTAAAATACATTATTTTGTCCCAAGATGCTGGACTATTACAGTTGATCAGACATAACTGCCAGTCTTTTATTGCTTCCACATGGTTTAATTTTCCCTTGAAGTGTCATATATATTCTAATGATCTGCTGAATTAAAAGAATTCTAAATGGATTCCCAATTGATGAGATGGTGTTTCTGAGATAGGACAATAAATGGCATTTTCTCTCACAGACAAACACAAAAATTCAGGAGGTGATAATGAGTCCTCAGGTGTCTGAAAGAGTAATACATAATTTCAGAGCAACACAAACAATAGATGCATTTTCCATTTACAATAACTGTAAATAAAGAGGAACATAATGTTTCTGTTTTATAAACACAATCACTGGCTTAGGCAGCATTCTCCAACTACTCAAACTACTCTAATTCTTCAAAAACTGAGATAAAGAAGGGTTCAACAGACTAACAAATAATAGATACAATCAATGGTAGCGGAAAGCCAGACAAGTTCAATAGAAGCATGTTAGAATAATAGATACAAAAGGCTGGCACAGGGGAACCCCATTTTAATTTCTATAAATACAACTCCGGCTTTTAAAACAAAACATTTGAAGTGCAGAGTGAGGCACTTTTCCATAGAGGTAGATTCCTTTATTCTAGGTTTTTTTTCCAACTCTAGATGCTAATTCTATAGCAGTTGAGGGATGATTCCCATACATCACCTCCCTGACCCACAGGCCTTTCCCCCATCAGCTGGTGGTGGCTCTTAGGCTGTGCTGCTGAATGATTTTCCAATTTCTGCTGGCTAAAGCACTGCAGGTTATTTATGCTACACCTTATTGAGCTGATAAGTCATCAGGAGAGAAAGAGAAGCAACCAAGGGTGACGCATGTGCAGACACACTAAAAATCACAGTAAGCTCTTACCTTTCATGCCCACAGCAAGTTCCCAGCAGGCTTCTGCATTGGACAGGGATGTTGGTGTGCTTCAAAAAGTGAGACAATATTTCCTGAGCTCTGCAGACATATCACGTTATGTGCAAGCATCTCCTTTTTCCCACTGAGTAAGTTCTGAAACACTCAACAAACAAAAACACTTGAAGGGCAAACCCATAAATATTTCAGCTAGTTGTATATAGGTTACTCCTTTGGAATTAAATAACTGGAGTAAAATTGACACAGTGTGTATTTCATACTGAATAGCACAAAACTGACCCAGGGAGTAGCAAGGATTATGAGCCAGACTGTGGAATGGGAAGCCATATGGGCTCTTCTGCAAGGATAGTCAATAATGGAATGTTTGGAAGGAAGTTGCTGCCTTTGTTTTTGGCCTTCACCGAAATTTCTTCATTTAAGTGTAAATTTGGGGAAGCAAAACTCATCTGTCTATATGATGGCTTTATATTAAAACAGTGAGGGAAAATAAAAATTAATTAAATTCTTCACATAAGGCTACATCTGACACTGACCTTAAAGAGGATGACCAAAATAGGCAAAAATATGTTTACTTAAATTGAGAAATACCTTGAATAGTAAAGAGTTGCTGAAAGAAACCAGATACTCAAATAAGTGGCAAGCTAACCCACAGCACTGAAATAATGTACAAAGTATTATTTTTGATGTCTTTTCCCTTCCTGCTCAACAAGGCTGATTTCATGTCACTCTAGGCAGGTAAAGGTGTGAAGCTTTATAAAACAACCTGATCTTCAAGAGAGAGGAGAATCACAGACCAAAGGGCATTCAGCCAAACCCAGAGCCTGGATTGCTGTGGAGTTTTATCAGTCTCTACATCCAGGATGAAAGGCCACTGAGTAAGAAAAATATGCACCTAATCTTTTTATCTTTCAACAACAGCATGTCAACATATTCATTGATCCCAGTGAAGAGTATCTGGCTCCCGTTTTGTCACATCGCTGCCTTCACACACCCCATGGGAGAAGTTGGCTGTGAACTCACACTGAGGCTGCACTAAATGTTCATAAATGTCATTCCCAATGCAACTGAGCTCACCCAGCCCCTGCAGGCATGAAATGCTGTACAGCAAAATGCAAAAATGGGAAACAAGAATAGAAGGCACTTTATTAAGGTAATGTTCACATCTAAATTTCACCCCCATATAGATAATGTGTGGGTGAATATTAGATTTAAGCAGTTAGCTTAATGCTGAATATTTTAGTGACAAATATGGTCTATGCACTTCCTAAAATGTCTAGAAGTATGCAAAGCAATAATATGGGAAAGGCAGGATAGAAAGAGAAAGGAAACTTTTAATCTTAAGGTTTATTTTTAGGTGATCTATTGAATGAAGGTTTGGCTTTTCCTTAGAACACCCACACCCATGCAGCAGAGCAAAGATTCTGATGAATGTGATACCCAGAGTATCACAGCTTTCTCCATGGTTGTTTTTTTCATATAATGTAGTCAGTTAATTAGATCTCCTCTGATCAATCATTGAATTACTGCTTCAAAAGGCATTATGATATGATGAGAGTGCCTCGCAGCAGTTAAACACTTTGATTTTTCTGTCCTAACACATTTACAACTGATGTCAACTAGGTCTTCCCAGCAGGAATAAAGAAATACTTTTTTAAATTACAAGAACAATTTATCTCACAATTTAAAATCTAAAAAAATTACTATAAATGGACAAGTAAAATTACTGTAATATGGATTCATTCTCTCCATTGGTCCTTTCTACTATTTAAGACCAATCTCTTTCATGTTTTCCATGTTTCTTGTGTTTTGATCTCAAGCTCTCTGGAGCTTCAGCCTTCTCTCTTGCTCTTGCTCTATTCAGCTGGTTTATACCATCACTGTTATATATCTGTGACTTCAGCTGTGTTACAGCAGCCCCTTCCTTGATCCTCGGGAGTCTGACTCAAAAACCAAAGCAGTGTACTCATTGCAAAGAGATATTGACAGGAACTCTTTTGTTTTCCATTTGTGACTTGGCTCTTGAAGAGAAATTGTGATCTAAGAGCTAAGACTGTTGGTCACAACTCAATCATGAGATTTGCATGCCTTGCATTGGGGACTGTTGGCAAGTTACTGCCTTGGCTTCTCCTCATCCCACTGTGGAAGGGGAACAGGGATTACAGGACAATGTCACTCCAAGAGTTGCCTCCTTATAGTTTCTATGAAGAGCTTTGAACCCCTTGGAAAGCAGACAGTACAGGGAGGATGGTGTATAGTTTTGGGAAAGAGCTGGTTTTGCTTCCTCTCCAAAAGCAGATGCCATGTGCCACGTCCAGGGATCTTTGCACAGGGCTGTACAGAGGAGTTCTTATGCTTGCAGTAAAACAAGAAAATAAAGAAGCTTTCTACGTCCTGCTTTTGTTTGTTATTCAAGTCCCCAAATGGGGCAAAAAAGATACACTGGTTTTCTGAGCAGTACAAGTGATGGAAAATAATTTACTTTTTAATCCTACAGAAATACTTTTGTCAGATGAAAACCATTCTGCCATTGCCTTCCCAACAGGATAGTGCAGTCTGCAGGTAATTAAACAACAGAAAGCAATACCCATAATTCAACAGTATGTCTTAGCTTTTATTTGGCAATTCTTTTTCTCTTGAAAACTCCTATACATAATATGAGCTTAAAATGGAAATCACTCATAGCAAGTTTCATTTCATTGTGAATTGTTCTCAATATGTAACCACATTTGTAAGAAACCCAAATCTTTTCCTGCCAGCCGAAGCTGTCCTGCACTCTTACAAAGTCTGCTATTTTGAATTTGAATACCTGCTACGTGGGCAGCAGACCCCAGGGAGATGATACACCAGTCTGGCAACTTGCCATTCTGTGAAATGGAAGGGTGCTGACAAAACTGAAGGGGATTTAGAAACCAGCAACTAGGATGAGAAGACACAGGATTTTCATTTTTCTGGAGAAATTAAGACTTGGCTATTTTTATTGCAAGATTGATTACTGCCTCCCAAATTAAACCCCACTACTCAGGAAAACATATTATCATCTGGAAACTGGTTCCCTAGTAATTGCAGGTCTCCCCATGGCCAGACTGATGCAGCAAAGACACATTTCCAGGTGCCTCCAGAGCCAGGACGAGGAGAGGTCATTGCTCCTGACAGTGCAGAGCACTCCTGGGGCCCCCAGGGAGACAGTGTGCCCCCTGTCCTGTGAGCTGAACATGTAAAAGGTGACAATGTTCTTTTTAGTAACTCAGCTGTTAAAAAGAACCAGAAGAAATCACAGTTTGAAAGAGTGAAAAAGGAGAAAGATGCTGGGGAATAGCACTGACTATCTCAAGCTAATGCAGGGTTCCTCATCCATGTAGAATGAGCTTTAGCTCACCAGGAGCAACTTAATTACTTCTGTTCAATGGTTTTCCACCCACATGTTTATTGTAGTTCGTGCTCTTGGAAAGTGCTGAGGAAACAGCTCAGGGCATGAAAGGGGATTACTCTCATAGGTAATGGGTGCTGCAAAAGCTCCTCCTGTGCTGCACATAGCCAGGATGCCTCCTCCTGGGCAGGATTGTCTGGCTCCTAATGATGGGACAATGGAGTAGATCCTGCAGGGACACAAAGGTGCTGGTATTTGCACCAAGGAGTTGACAGTTTTAAGGATTAGTAATTACACAAATAAGTATACAGCTAATGAAAAACCCTGTTATCCTGTACTTTTTACTTAAAAATTTCTTGTTCCCAAGAAGTGAATTAGGCCTCTCTTCAGATAATTTATAGAATACCAGTTTCCATAACAACATAATTGCTCAATGAAGCAAAAATACCTGGCAGAGTTGCCATTGTCATGAAATAATTGACCACAACAGTGAGTGAAAGAGGCTGCATTAAACCCCACATTGCTTTGTGTCAACATGGTCAATTACAGTCCAATAATACCAGATCAAAGACCAGCATTCCTAAAACAAGTCATTACAAATCACAGCATATCCCTAAGAAGCAGAGCAAGATCATAATGAACAAATATTTTTCCCTACAACAAAGCACAAAATCATGTCCAATCATTTAATGGTTGCAGAACTCCATGGCCCACACCATGACAGGTAATTTTAGGACCTAAGGGTTTGTTGTAAAGAAACACAAGCAGGAACAGCTCTCTCAGTTTGTGCCTTCATATGAGCAAAGGCACAAGCTATTTTTTAATTCTTAATAGGAGTGTTTGTTCCGCAAAGGCTTGGCAAACCTTGTCATTCAAGAGGAAGAACTCACACCCACAGCTGAAAACATCTAGTTCACTTAAAAAACACAGCACCTAGATGTAGATGTACCTCTCCCCATGGAACCATCACATCTTTGCTCCTCCTGTGGGCTGCAGAAGCAGCCAGCCCACAGCTGGGTTTGTGTGGGAGTGCTCAGACCCAACACCTCTCACGTGAGTGTGCAGTGCTGCCCTGCACGTCCCCAGCCCAGCTCTGCTCTGCTCTGCACCCTCCTGTGCTCACCGTGTCCCTGAGACATTTTCTGTTTCTCTGCAGCTTCTTCAGCAGCTCTGAGCAGCTCCAGCAGTCTGTCACATGCTGCCAAAGGCACACTGCAATCCCAGCAGCTGGCACAATGTTGTGTGAGGATGGGAGCCCTCTTGGCCTAAGTGTTGGAAGATCATCCCACTAAGAAGGAGCCAGCTTGGATCCTGTGTCCAGAGTCTCCCTGGACCATGGTAAGCCAAGAAGGAGCCTCAGATGCAAGGTAGCATGTGTGTCAGATCAGGGCCAGGCGTGAACCAAAGTCAAATTGTTGGTGGGATACCCAAAACAGATCAAGCTGGCCTGAAATATTGGCCATGCAACTCCTCCAGGTCCAGAGTAGTTCTGCCTGTTCCTGGCACTGTCAGCTTTGTTTTGGAGACACTGGTACAGAATGCTTCCAAACTTCACAATTCACAGAGACTAAAACCTATAGTTCAAAATCGTTACATCTCTAACTGCAATGTGCCATATTACAAGTCAAACTGTTCCCCTATTCTTTTCCCTCTACACCCCTTGTTCCTTACACACAGGCAGGGCGAGCACAGCACGGTGTTGGCTCTGTCCTTGGGCACTCCTGAGTCATCCAGGCCATGCTTTACCCCCTTAGCAGTCAAGGGATGTTTCCCCTGACTTCAATGCCATGAGTCACCATGGTGGATGAGTGGTCTTTCTGCTCTACCTGACGTGATATCGATAACCCTGGGAAAAAACAAACTTGTCAGAAACTCTGTGGAGATATTGAGCCTTGAGAAAAATCAGGATGGTCTTTTACTTTACTACATCTTGCTTGCCTAACACTCGTAACAGCTTTCTTTCCCTTCTGTTTAATGACAAATCTCTGGTTTTTTCACCCTTACCAAGCTCTGCAAAATCACCTTTCCATCCTGTATTTCCTCTACTCAGCATCAGGGGAAAGCTGGGCACACACATACTGGATAGCTGTGGACATTACAGAAGCAAAGAGAAAGAAAGGTCACACGTGAGTCGTATCTCTTGGCTTTGCAGTATCTGGCTTGTTTTGCAAGCAAGACACATATGTCCTTTAATTATTCATTAGGGTAACTGCAAACTCTCTGAGGCTGCCTGCACCTCTTGCAGCAGAGGAGGCTGTGGCTGTAACCCCTCAGCACAGAGGTACACAAACAACCAGAAAAAGTAAAATATTTGTCAGAAATAAAGTGCAGGAAATAGAGAGAAGAATAAAGCAATTAATCATTCAGAAAAGGGGGGAGTGGGGCAGGGAGGGAGAGAGAAAGAGACAGAGAGAGAGAATGGCAAAAGAAACCTGATAGCCTGTGCTGCCTCCCCTGGAAGCCTGTCAGCCCACTGGCAGGAAGATTAAGGATGTTTATGGGAATTCCTTTCTCACCAGTCGGCTTTAAAAGCACAGGACAATAACCTACTTTTACAGGTCTGGCTGTGCCTTTCCCACAACACATCTTTTTCTCCCCTTACTCTAAACAAAAAAGGATGATCCCTTGCAGTGCCTGTTATCTGAGTGCTGCCCTGGCAGCTGAGGTGAAGGTATTGATTGAAACATTTGGACATTTATTGGATTTGCAGCTTTTCTGATGTGTGAAAAATGCTTTGTCCTGCTCAAGTCATACAGTCCTACATGCTCTAGCATTTGTTGGTGTAACCACCAAAGGTCCAGACCCTCTGCCACTCTTCCTTTGTGAACAGACCAATCAGTGAAATCCCTGCAAGGCAGAATACAGATTTCAAAGCATCAGATTTAACAATATACTTGACACTGGGCTTGAAGAGCCTGCACAGCTTAGAGTTCACCTCTCCTTGACCCTCTGGGAAGGACAATACCCACTGCTGTGTCCACAGCTTAAGCTAGATCGCCTATTTCAGTATCTTGCTCTTTTAGGAACCTGTTTAGGAGAGGGAATTTGCACTGGCAGGTTGCCCTGGATGGCTCCTTGAGTCGAGTTCTCCAACCCTCCCCATGGGATTTGGGATTATTTACTGGATTCAGTACTTGTGGGATGGGGAAAAGCAAGAAGGGAAAAAAATTACTTAGAGGCAAGGTCAGTGCCATCCTTTTGTCCCATAAGAATAGAACTTTTTGCTTCTAGTTTATACAGACCTGCAAGACTTTGATATGAGCAAGGAAAGAATGACTGACCCTCTTACAAAGACTCTTACACCACTCTCTTACACCTGTGCTTTATTTTCACCCTTGATTGTTAATATCACAAAGAAGGCCTTCATATGTCCTGGGCAAGGTGACATTTCTGTGCTCTGTGATGACATCACTGACATCAGTCACTTGCTCTTGGTTCTCTGTGCTTGAGTCAGTCTGGCCTTTTTGCATTTTCAGAAAGGGCCATCCCTGGAGTGATTTCCAGCCTGAAAGATCATTTGTTCTGTACACACAGGAACCTTCTGTGTTGCAAGAGCATCAGCTCTTGAAATGCCTGATCTAAATCTCCACAAGAACTACTCACTATTGCAGTACCTGAGGAGTGAAGCCTCACATCAGGCTTAAGCAGTGAAATTAAAACAAAACAGCCTTATGTTTGACTTGTTTCCAGTAACTGGTTCTTCTAGTTTCTGGGCTGAGGTTCTCCAAAGGACATAACCAAGCTGAAGCAGGTCAAGAAGAGCAGAAATGGGAGTTGGGTGTTCATTTACAGGCAGCAACTGTCCCAGTTTCAGCTGAAATACATTTTAGGATCCTAATAGATAATGCCACCATTTCATTGTAAAGAAACTGCCTCGTTATATTCTTAACAGTTTTTCATAGGTATTTGATTGGGACGACACATACAAAATAAAATACTAATAAAGTAGCATACAAAGGAGTTTTAGAAGCAGTAACATACCATATTTCTAAAAAGCCAAACCAGTAATTAAATTCACAGTACAATGGATTTTTTAATTTATTTTTTTTAAGTGGAAGTCAATAATATGTTGTGCTGTAAACAAACCTTTAATCCAGGGTTCATCCAGATAACACAGTTATGTTTTGCAGTCAATAGTCCCCAAAAGAACATTAAGCTTGTATAGATGCTTGACTAAGATGGTGGCATATTTACAATACATTTCACTGATTTATATGTGCTTTTTCCTCTCCATCCAAGCAATAGCTTTTCTTCATCCCTATCCTAACAGCTGCAGCAATGGGGTTTGTTTCAGGCTTTGTTTGGGAGATTAAAACCATCTCAGTATAATCTCTTTTTGTTTTATACACTGAAGGAAGCATTAGAGATGAAAATTAATGCCACAATGGATTTCATTAATCACACCAGGAGGCTTGGTCTGCTGTAGTAGGCACTTCCAGCAGAAGGGGCTCACAATCAGTTTAAATATTAAACGCCCTCCTGTGTTTAAATAGCGATGATCAAATCTGTGCAATCACAGCTCCTCTTGGGACAGGGCTTCTTTTAAAAGGGCCAATATTGTCCAAACCATCTCACCCTATGGTCAATCCCTCTTTCCAGCAGTGTAAGCATCTGTGGAACTGCAAGGACAAAAGGACTGGAAAAGTCAGTGCCTGAGGGAATTGCTGTGAGATAAAGGAGGTGTCACCTCTGGGTCACCAGCGCAAAGGCAATCATAACGGTCATAAGGGCCAACAGTTACCGTGGTGGGACAGGTGCTGGCAGCACGAGGCACCCGTCTCTGCCAGGTCCTTGGAGAGTAGGTGCTCACATTACAAAAAGCAGCACTGCTGTTAACTGATTTTGCCAGGAAAAAGGCCAAGGATCAACAGGTCCCCCAAGCTGGGCTGCTGGGGTGTATCCCCACGAAAGGCCAAGTCCCAGTGGCAGATGGCCAGGGGGAAGTTTGCATTCCCACAATTCATGTTCTAACTGTTACAAGTAATCAGCAGCTCTCCAGGGCTCTGGGTCTGATGCGAGGCAGGAGCCAGCCCTGCTTGAAAACTGCACCAGTCACCAGCTGTCCCAGCCAAAAACATCCTTGGACTGATGTGTTGGGGCTGTCGCATACAGATGAGCACAGTCTAAGTGAAGGAAAGGAAAGCGTACAAAGAAAAAAAGCTGTAAAACTCATAATTCCTTTCTGCAGAATCTAGGAATCAAAAGCACAAGTTTCCTTTAAAATGTTTTTGTGCGATCACTATTAAAGCCTTGCTTGAAATTAAAGTATAATCAGAAATTGAGGGAATGGGGTTTTAGCAAATGTGACAATATACAGGTTTATGCTGCTGTATTCTGCCTCAGCCTCCTTCCTGTACTGGGATCTAAGGAGACAGAAAATCAACAAAACCAAAACTGAAACCCCAACCAGTCCTGCCCCTAACAGAGGGAATAGTGCTGGGAGCTGAACTGACTACAACTCCCAATGTTCACTGAGGGTACCTTTAGGACAAATGTTATCCGAGAACATCCCAAACAATCTGAAATTGAAAGCAAGCCCCGGTGGCTGTTGGAAGCTGTAGTCAGCTCTCCGGGGTGAACTATTCAGCACAAAGATCCCGAGAGCTGCTCTGGCAACCAAAAGAGCCCCTCTAGAGCTCTGGGGGGACAGGGCGGCGAGCGGGGAGAACGCGCTGTGCCACTCGGGGGTGCCAAGTTCCCTTCTCGAGCTTCCCCGATGTTTTCGGGGGATTTTTGGCCTGGGCCTGCGGCTGAAGGGACGAGACCTGCCCGCGGCAGCCGGGGCCAGCAGCACCCGGTTTCCCCCGCGCCACTCGGGCCCGGTGGCGGCGGCTGCGCCGGCGGCAGTGGCGGTGGCCGTGGCGGTGGCGATGCGCTGCCGGGGCCCGGCGCCGGGGG
>VXAX01007349.1:95388-160357 GCA_013399835.1 Leptocoma aspasia
GCGGGCCCTGCCGAGCAGCCCACGGGACTCGCTGTGGCCGTGACGGGGAAGAAAGGGTCTGAGCAATGCCTGCGAGGCCTGGGGGAGGCAAAGCTGCCTTTCTCCCCCGGCGTGTGGGGCCGGGGCCGGGCTGCAGCACCGCGCTCCGGAGGCTCCTGGGAGGCTGTTCTGCCCCAGGACTACCTGGGAGAGATGTGCGCGGCTCATCTGGTCACAGAAATACCTCAGAAGTTAAATTTGCACAGCAGGTACTGAGCTACAGAGCATATGTGACCCTTATGCTTAAGCTGTTGCAGCTAAGGCTTTAGGCATGGCAGGAGATAAGCCGTAATGATACATCGCTCATAGCTGTTTGCTCTGAAAAATGCCTACAGGTATCTGGAGAGAGCTGTTTAACAGGAACTCGGGCGATTGAGCTATTTATTGATTTTTAAAGATAAAATAGAGCTATTACAAAGAAAAAGACTTGTGCAGGCAGCTTTTTTTGGAACAACTCTCTTGCACAATTGTGAGAGAGCCACTGTTATTTACTCTTCCTCAGAGGTGCTCTTGAAATTGTATTTCTTCCAATAAGTAATACTGCTTAGGAGGCTGAGAAAAGCCCCTGTCACCTTTCTGGAGAGGGTTTGAACAGTACTGGATTAACATTCACATTTCAAGTCACGGCCCTAGATCAGTTCTTTCTGCACAGTCCTGCATATTCCTGTATTCCTTCCTCACAGACTTAACATTTCTCAAGTTCAAGAGGATTTGTGAAATTACTGTGTTCTCTTTGTTCTCCTGACAAAAATTCCTCTCTCTTATTAAGCTTGTCATTTTACTCCAGCTGATCCCTTCCTTTTTGCAGAAGGATCTCGCTGCCTTTGCTATTCTAATAGGAAAATAGTGAAGGTGACATTTGCTGAAATTGTTGCTTAGTGGCTCTGTTTATCAGATTAGAATTTCCCAGAGTATTAAAATTTGCCAGAGTGAATATTTCCAGGTTGATCTTTAAGCAAGGACAGACGTATGTGGTGTTGTGCTGATATGGTTTTCCTTAGGAGTTGGAGTAGAACCTTTCCTACTGTTAAAGGAAAAACGCACAAGTTTAGGTTACCCACCGAGCTACCTCTTAGGGAGTTTGGGAGCCTCAAATACCACTCACTGCTTGCAAAATGTAGAGCTGAAAAGGAGAGGGGAGAAACTATGACTTTATAGTACTTTAAATAACATCCTACAAATGTTTACCTCTGCTCTCACAGGCCCATTCAGAAGGTTAAAAGGAGAGATTGTAAACACAACCAACTGTTTACATATTTTCATCCCATTACTATCACCCTAACTTCTCAGTGGAATAACAGATTGCTATTTTCCAGGCTCCCCATTTGGAGAGGAGTTAGTGTTATCTACTTAAGGGTCATTTTTTTTCCACTGGGTTTGGCAAATTTAACCCAGTGCTGCTTCATACAAAAAATCAAATTTCAACATTAATCTTTTAAAACACAAGCTTGATAATCCCAGCCTCTGCAGATTAAATCTCAGCCTCCTCCTGTTGCCCCTGAAGTGAATGATATTTCACAATAACCTTTTCAATTTCAGAGGAGCAGAGAGGAAAAACCCACAGCTGTTCCCTCCTTCCCTATGCTGAGAACTTTCTGACGGTGACAAGAAGCAAAGTCTCAGATGAGATCCTTGATGACAACCTGATATAATGATGTTTAAGTAGCACTTAGAAGGAGATATTTTGTCCCAGTTCACAGTTCAGAATTGGTTGCAAGAGCACAGTGAAGCCTCTCCATTTCACAACAGCCAAGGTAGTGGTCTGCTCACTGGGTGCTTTGCCTCAAAATTAAATATGTTCTAGTTTTGTGGGTTCATTGCTGAGGTACAGCATTCTTGCCATACACCTACTCTGGCAAACCTTGCACTTCACAGCCTGAATTTAAATTAATTTCTAATAATGAAATTAAAGCTCTGTAATAAATTCTGATATGTGATCCTAGACAGTTTTATCCTCTGTAAGGGATTAAAACAGTTAATAGTGCTGTTCCTCTGACACAGAGCAGCCTGCTGTGTCCAAGCGTTTTCCAATGTGAACCCTATTTATCAGCTGGGAAACTCCCCCTTGCTTTCATCTCTTCAGATGAGGACCAGCTCAGCTCACTTAAGTTGAAGAGAAGCTGTTTTCAGAAGAAAACATCTAGAAAGCAGTTCTGTGTAAAAATCAATGAGCAGCTGGTGAATGGAGAGACACTCAGGAAACAAGAAACTCCCCTACTGAGGACAGCAGTTTGCCCTATCAGCACTACGTGCAGAAATCCCCTCTCCAGACCTGCAGCCCTGCAGGTGCTGGGGTGAGGGCAGGCCAGGAGAGACGGCTGCTGGCAGAAGCAGGAGGGACCAGTCAACACATCTCATCTGGGTTATTCTGCTCTTTGCAACAGCCTCTCCATGCCCCACTGCTCTGTTCTGGTTTCCTGTCACAACAGAATAAACTTGATATTCTTCACCTCATTCTAACTGCAGCCTTTGTGATGGCCATTTATTGGGGCTGTGTGTAGTGGAGATTTTCTTTTGCAGTGAAGGACTAAAGTGCTTTTTAAGTGATTGACAGGGCTTATCAGTGGCTTCTAAATCACATTTGGGTGTCTGGGGCACTTCAGCTGCAGTGCTGCTTCTCAGCAGGCTGAAGTTCCATTTTCCATTTAGAGAAGGCCCTGGATCTTTCTAAACGTTGCCTAGCAGTGAAAGAGGCAGAGCTATAAAAGACAGAAATTTCAGTGTGCTGCTGGAAGTGAAATTGTGGCTGCTCCAGCCACACTTGGACTACAAACAAGATTTCTTTGCGATGGTTGTCATGGGCCAGGTGCTGGGATCTCATGCCTACCTATTGCATTAAAATAATTATATTACTGCTTAGCTCTCATTTGCAAGGATGCTCACTCTTTTAGTGTCTGAAACATGGGGAAATCCTCTACTATGGGCCACTGGTTTTAATCAACTTTCCCTCATATTTAAGGGTTTTTCATGAAAGTCTGGAATTTGCAGAAAGATTTGGAAGGACACAAGCAACATGCTGCTACACTGAGCTGGAAGAAGCGTAGGAAAGGATTTGGGGATCAGGTGAAGAAAGAGAAAACATGGCATCTGCATGGCAGAGCAAAAAAAAAAAAAAGGTGGCAGATTAGCAATACACAGACCAGAGGCTGGAGAGGTACTGGAGGGTTTTGACATTCAGGCCTGCTCGGGAAGGTGACAAGGACCCTGCCAGGGAGGCTGTGTGTCATCAGCAATAGGCACCCAGGGGAAACAGCCCCCTCACAGCCTGTGTTTCTAACAAGCAATAAAAAGCCACTTCACATAAATGCAGTGCAATTTTCTTTTACGCCTAGCAGGTTTATTTTTCCCTCCTATCAGAAGTGCCATGGGAATTGTTCACCAGGGAGCAATTCACCTGGGAGAAATAGGCAAGTGCTACCAGTGTTTGGTCCAGTGGGTTTCTGTTCTTTTCTAAGACACATTCCTTAAAGACTGGGGAATCTGATAGAGAGTAGCAGGAGATATTCTGGGGATCAGAGGACAAACAAGAAGGAGAGGACTCCCGTTTTTCAGGTTTCCCTGCTAATCCTGGGACGTGCCCATGTCCCAAATCTGTGACTTCTGAAAGTAAATGTGTGTCTTCAGTCACCAGGGGAAATTCAAGCTCAGAGTTTTGGAGCAGGGATTCTTTCAAATGGGCACACCATAGATCTGCTTTGACCTGATTTGCAGCTCTGTTTCAATCAAGCCCTCATTTAACTGAGCCTGTAAAACATGCAAAAGTTTCACCAGATTTGTGCTGTCCTTCATTTTCCAACCAATCCAAAGCAGAGCAGAGTCCCCAGAACTGAGAGTGGTTTCTAAGAAACCTGAACCCAGAACATGCACGTACAAAATGTCTATAGCAACCAGTTCATTGCATCCATTGCCATTCCAGAGCAGACTGCATCAAACAATGGAGTTACTGTGCACTATCAAACTCTCAGACAACTAATTAGGTCAGGAATAGAAGGAACAAATGGATAGATGATTCAACTGTTGTTCATGAGACCCATATGACAACAAGGATGCCTCATCCACATTCCTCACCAACAGTAAGGGTATACACTTTGTGTATTTTGACTATAAAGGCAGTTGAAAAAGAATTATGCCACTGACCACTGAAATATTGCTTTGGAGTTAAGCTGGGCTCTGCTAAATCAATTGCTCTGTCTGACCTATATATCCCGCCTATTGACATGCAGCCTACTTTATTCTTTTGGCAGTTATTTCAGTAAAAAATTCAATGTGCTGAACTCCAGTGGCCAAGGACAGGCCAATTGCTGGAAATGGAAAGCAGGAATGCTTCTATGCTAGTGCTAAAACCTTGTGCAGGAAAGTCCTCTTTCCTGCACAAGGTTTTAGCACTAGCATAGATGAGGAAAAGGAGACATTCACCTTTTTCCCCTCCCTTCCTAACCTCTTCTCCCCCATCATGTAGCACCTGGAGCAGGAGAAACACGAATTGCGGCGGCGATTTGAGAACAAGGAGGGAGAGTGGGAAGGAAGGGTGTCTGAACTGGAGAGCGACGTGAAGCAGCTGCAGGACGAGCTGGAGAAGCAGCAGGTCCACCTGCGCGAAGCCGACCGGGAGAAGACGCGCGCTGTCCAGGAACTCTCCGAGCAGAACCAAAGACTCCTGGACCAGCTCAGCAGGGTGAGTCAGCTGGGTGGCACAGCTGGGCACGGGACAGGGTCACAGCTCTGCTGTCATCCCCTTCTGGGGCAAAGGAGTGGGAAAGCTCCCACTTCCAGGGAAACAAACAGTTCTGCCTCTGGCCGTGTTACACAGGTGTCCGATAAGACATGCTGCCTTTAAACTGATTTTACACCTCTAAGGAGTGATGCGTTTCTTTGGCAAAACAGTTGCGTTTCTGGGTTGAGTGGTCATTTACTGCATAGTTGTCTCTCTCAACTGTTTTTGTACCTAGGACTGATTTAGAAAATCTGTTTCTAATTTACTAATAGGCTGAAGAAATGTAGCATGCAAGAAGAAGGCTAATCTGCAACAGTGGGGTGAAAGGCTCTTTGCAGGCCTCCCTTTTTTGAGATACATTGGCTGTAATGTTGTAGAATTGAACATACCATGTCATTCTCAGATGGTGTGTCACTACAAATAACTTTGCCATGATTAGATCTGTGAGAACCTACTGAAATTCCGTGGAAAGCCATGTTTCATCAAAGAGCTTAACTTGCCTCTGAATGAAAGAGGATTTATAGTGAGGCTGCTACAAATCAGCCTAATTGACTGAATACTTGCAGCATGAGTTTCTTTCTGACAGCAAAAGACTTAACAGTTTCTGCCTCCTTCCCCCAGAAGTTAACCTGTCTTCTGGAATTAAGAACCTTGATTTTTTTCCTCCCCACTGGACAGTTAGTACAAACCATAATTTTAATGCCTGAGAACACAGTTACTCCAGCATTTGCTTGTTATCAGTTGCTTATTCCCAAAATAGCATAGAACAAAAACACACACACAGATTGATGCTGAAGAGGCCCATCTCATGCTGTAAGAACATCTCTCAGACTAGATTCTGTCAGAGCTGAGTCTCTGGGGCTGACATGGGGATTTTGCCTATGGGAGGGTGGACACCTCAACCACAGCACTAGGATCAGAGGACTCTGAAGAGGGCCAGATGTACAGGTCTTCACTCCAGATGTGTGTGCAGCTGTCCTGTGCCTCTGGAGGTGAGAAGAGCTAGTCTTCTCTGAGATACTCTGTACTGATACTTGAGGAAATCATTCCTCATTCCACTGTAGATTTTCTTGACAAGGATTAAAAAAGTCACTTATTCCAATTTGGTTAACCAAATTAACTTAATTTGGCTTTTAAAGAGAAAAAAACCAAAACAACCCCAAAAAACCAACCCAAAAAGATCTCACCTTCCTTAGCTCAGGAATGCTGCTAAGTTTATCCATGTTTTTAAAGCAATGTGTCCCAAGTGAGCTACAGGTCTTTCACCTTTTCTCTGGACAGAGCATATTCCACATACACCATGGATGAGAGTTTCCTCCCAAGATTGCACAAGCCCTGTGTTGTGTCAGGTTTCTTATCCAGGGCTAAGAACTTGGTTCCTTCTGTGTATGTATGATTTCTGCCCACTGTCTGGGGAATGTAAAATTTGTTATGAACACAGCATAAGCATAAACTGGAAGAACAGACTAGAAGATAGGAGAGGCAAACCAGACAGCTTGTTTTGGGCTTTTACCCCACATGGGATTATCCTCACTTGTGCTACAGGAACCTCTCACAGCCAGATGCCCAGAGAGCCACTCCACAAAGCCTTGTCAGAGGAACTACCAAGTTAAGTCTACCAGCATGTGGTGTCCAGGCATGGGTTTTGTTCCCTTAACTTCCTATTAGTGCCAGAAATGGTCTTCATTGACCCTCTTCATAACTGCCACATTCAAAAATGCTGAGTATTGGTGCTGCCCTTCCCATCCCAGCCCAGCCCTGCTCCCAGCTTTGAGGACAGTTTTTCTCCAATGCAGATAAACTCTGATAGAGACAGAGCTGATGTTTGCCGAGGCATGATTCAGTGCTCATTGAGTTTGTCACCTGGCCAAAACTTGCCAGTAACTCAAATACAGCAATGTGTATAGCAAGAGTGTAAACAGTCTTCCCACAGTCAGGAAAACCTGGACAAATTGAAAGAGAGTGGGGAACAATCTGTTGTCATTCTCAGGGCTTTAGCTGAGGCTTTTTAAAATCCCAGCATTATATTAGCACTTGATTCCTGGCTGCTTAATATTCCATATTTGCTGCTCCATAGTGTATTTGCAGTCTCATGTGTCTGATCTCTTATTCTGAAGAGGTTACACATGTAATCCCTGAGGCAGTGGCACTGCCTAAACCCTGCACCCATGTAGTTCTGGCTCCCGTTACCACTTAGGGTTCCAATAAAAAGGACAAATAAGAGTTGTGTGGATGTGCTTGCCCACAGCCATACTGCCACAGGCTGGAGTCTCTCCTGGGATCAAGAACTGAGCACTGGGAGAGGAAAAGTCCTACAAAGAGGTGCTGTTACAGCTTCTGTGACCTTTAAGGTGTTGCTGGTATCCTCCTTGTGTTCCTGGTTCTGCATTTGTGTCACCGTGGGCTGTTTGGGAGCAGAGGGTTATGAGAAGTCTGGGATGAGGTGATGAAAGCTTTATTCAGAGCCTCAAGTCTGCCCCATCCAACACTCTATATCCTGCTTCACTCACAGGACACAAAGACAGGCTTCTCTCTGGTAGAGTCATTCTACAATAGTAGGTACTGATTCCTTAAATTCTAATTTCTACAGTTTTTAGCAATTAACACCTCGTGGCCCTATTTAACAACACTTGATCATCTCTCTCCTGGAGAAGGTATTCCCTTGGCACTAGGCTCCGTGTGTTGAATGACAGGCAGCCTCAGGAGCTGGCAGCCCACATGGTCTTGGATTGATTCTTCTGGATTCCCTGGGCTTCAGCCTCTTTTATCTCAAAACAGGGCAACAGCCACCATCTCCTCCATCCTGCCCCTCCTCCTTCCTGCTGCTGCCATACTTTCACCAACTAATTAGTCTTTAGGACATTTTTTAACTCTGCCTTCCCCAGAGATGAAAAGCCAGCACATACTCACTTTGTCTAAACCTTGCACAAATGCCAGCCGACCAAACACACCCACCCACACAGGGACAGTAAGGGGACCTGGAAAGCTCTGTCTTGCAATTAATGCCTGGGACTGAAAAAATCCATCATCAGTTCTAGCAAAGACTGATAAGGAAAACTCAAGGATAGGAGTTTTAAGTCTGTTCCAGTATCTAAAAATTAGCCTCTTGCCTCTGTCACCAAGAGGCTAAAATGAGGTCCTTAAAATGGTTTGAGGTCTTCCAATGAGGTGGTGATATAGGAGAACTTTAAATATCTAATAATAGTAAGTAGGCTATAAGGAACTTTGCCTCCTCTTGAAATACAGCCTTTGGTTCTCTGCTTTTAGCAGAACAAAGATACTGCCTGAGGTTAGAACAGCATTAAACCATGGGGAAAATTTGGTTGGCTGGACTGAGAGCACATAGTGAAAGACGTGATTGAAATGCCAAAGAGCAAGTTTAAGACCTCCACAGTATTTTTTAATTTGCTGCATGATGATTAAAATCCCTTCTGCACCTTGCTTTGATTTCCCTCCCCCTGCCTCAGCACAGCAAAGGGTGCAGGAGCTCTCAGCAGTGTGTCCACACCAAGCTAAATGCCAGGTTTACCAAGGAGAACTGTAGAGCTCCTCATGAGCAGTGTGCCAGGGTACAAACCACTCACCAGAACTGCTCAGAGCTAAAGTATAAGAGGCAAAGAACAGTTCTGCTGAGAAAGTCGAGGCTTGGGAATTATTACATGTTCTGTTTCCAGCTCCTTCAGTCTCTCCCATCTGTTTCAGTTCCCCACTAGGATAAAAAAAGAAAAAGAAAAAAGAAGAAAACACAAGAAACACAATCCTATGCTTTCTGTCCTTTTATGGGGGAGTGTGTATAGGGAAAGGTCTCCTCTTACATGTGCCCACAGTAGGTAACACAGCAAGAGTCCTTTCCCCACCTTCGAGCTTCTAGGAGTTACTAATACAAATAATAATAACAAGCAGTCATCTTCCTATAATGAGGCAACATATTACTACTTTGTCAGGAAGTGAATGAAAAAAGACTTCCACGCTGTTTCTGAGTGCCTTCACCAGATGGCTTTCCCACACATTTCCTGCTCCCCAGCTCTGGCTCCTGGAGCTGTTTGCTTCGTGTAGCTTGGGCGAGGCTCATCCTTCCCAGTTCAGCTGGGCTTCTTTTATGGTTCATGGAGCACAGGGGAGCGATTTCACAGCGTCAGGCTCAGGTAGTTTTTGCAATGCAAATCTGTTTCCCGGGGCAGTGGCAGAGTGTCATCTTGCACTGCTGAAACAGCTCCTTGTGTTTAGAGAGGAGCTGGGCTGCTGTGGCATCCTCAGAGGGCCCCTCAATCACCAACTCCTTAGATCCACTCAGCATCTAGAGCCAGCATGCTGCTACAAAGAATGAGGTGTTTCAGTCAATCCCTCTGCTACAGCAAGAACAGGAGCAGCCAGCCCACAATTCTCAAAAGGAGGTATTATTTACTAACCACAAAACCCTCCTTTCAGTAATATTTCAGTTGAAGTTTCTCACTTCATGCTCGAACATGTAGCATCTTAGAGAACTGGCAGGCACTGCCTGGCTTTGCTTTGAAAGAAACAGGTTTTTATTTAAGAGCAAGCTGACCATAATGTATTCTCCTTTCCAAATTACTTGTATTTTAAATACATCCTTTTATGGTCAAGAACACACAGGATGGGCAGGTCTGATGTTAGTTATTTATTTGAAGAGATTTTTCTGAATGGTTGGTTGCTGGGTCTATCAGCATAGCAACAATGTTGGTTTTAAGAAATTCAGATTATTCAGTGAAAAAGAAGGTTATTGGAAGAAGAGTGCTGGGCAAGATGCACTGCTTTTGCCATGCCAGAGATTTGTAGTAATTACACTATGAATTACGTCTTTAATTCCTTGTTTTATCTATATGGGTGCTTAATGCAAGCCTCCTTATGTTTCTTGTTTATTGAGTTGTCTCCAATAACCCAGCAGGGTCTGTTGGGAGCTCCATCCTTAGCACAGAGGCAAGTCAGGCTGAATTTAAGTCCTGCTTCAGGGGGTTTGTTTTTAACCAGACAAGGATCCTGAGTGAACCTGGGCTAAAGAAGAGTTGCTTTTACTATCCCTACATTTCAAGGTGCAGATCAGCCACTACACTGAATTCTTTTTCATAAAAACTCTCCAGTTTTGCTCTTCAAAGTGTTTACTGGACCTATTGAGTGAGTAGCTTATTATAAGGAGCTCTGCACTGAACTCTTCAAGCACAGAGTCCTGCATAGCAAATCTTCACCTGCATCACCACTGAGCAGTCCAAATTCAATGGAAGGGGAGATTGCAGGAGAAAAGGCAGCACTGCCTCCTGTTGAAGGGGCTGAAGTACCTGCTTGTCATGGCAGCTTTGATGGGCTGCTCATTCCTTGGGGGAAGGCAGCCAGCCCTTGAGTACTGTTTTGTGTCTGGCATAAGGCTCACTCGTGTCACACGTGCTGAGGTGAGAGGAAACAGACACCAGCACCAGACAGAGCCGAACACTGATTCCAGCAAACCTCCCAGTAACCTCATTCCCCAGCTCTCCACCCCTCTGGAGCATCAGCAGATCCTCACGCCACATAGCCAGATCCCTTATCACCCAGGGAATACTAATGAGAAAGGCTCCTTCTCTCCAGTTGCTTCTCCTCTAGCAGAGAGCACTTGTTAATAATTCAGCTTCATGCCACATCAGGCCTGGAGTGCTGAGGCTTTCCATGCTAAAACTGTAAATATAGGACGTGACTGCAGCTGCATGTTCTCGCCTGCAGAGTCCTTCAATGAAATGATTCAGTGCCCTAGAAGGTAATGGAGAAACACCTTGAGGTCACTGCTGAGTGGCACTTACCCACCATCCCTCTGGGAGAACAAGGAGAAAGGCTCAACCCTCTGCTGAGAGTCAGTCCAAGCCTGCAGCACCCATTAACCCCTTTTTAGGACACACAGAGCTTTGGGACCCAACAGGAACAGGGCCATCCAGACATCAAGGAATAAGTACAGGAAGTGCCAAAGAAGTAATTTCAGCAAACATGAGGGGGAGCACCCCTACAGAATTTGCCCAAGGATTTTGCACACACTAATTTTATGAAAGATTTTTAGCTTTGAGTCTTCTGGTTTTAAGTGCTGATCAGCACTTAGGGAATGGGCAGAAAGAGAATGGGCTGTAGTGATAGGACAAGGGGGAATGGGGACAAATTAAAAGAAGGGAAATTTAGGTTAAGTATTGGAAATAAATTCTCTCCTGTGGGGGTGCTGAGACACTAGAGCAGGTTACCCAGGAAGATTTTGGCTGTCCCAACCCTGGCAGTGTTCAAAACCAGGTTGGACAGGGCTTGGAACAGCCTGGTCTAGTGGGAAGATTCCCTGCCTGTGGCAGGGGGAGTTGGCACTAGATGATCTGTAAGGTCCATTCCAATCCCTTAACATTTCTTGCTTCTATGAATGCTGTGCATGAAATAAAACAGGGGCTCGTGAATAGCAAAGCCCTCGCTAGGAAAAGGATTAAACTACTATTAAGGTTAGGAAAAAAAAAATGTTAGTTAAGGTACTGGAACTACCCAAATCGCTGCTCCTGGGCAAAAGGATGGCATCCCTGGGTCCCAGGGGCTGGGTGGGACCCTCATCCTCCTCTGGGACAGCGGAGCATCCCCTCCATCCCCGGGACCCCTCGCTGGTTGCTGGATGACAACACGGCGTGTCCCAGCTGGTGATGTTGCCGTGGCAACCGGGTGTGATTTCTCTGCTTGTAATGCCACGGCAGTCAGGGACACGCAGGGAGACGCACTTGTGACGTCCGAGGCGGGCGGGCGGTGGCCGCGGCCCGTCTGCCACCCCCGTGGGCTCGGCTCGCTGCCAGGCCGTGTTCCCGCCTGGCCTCTGCATCCCCCGCGGGCTCCTCCCCACCTTTCCTCCTCTGCTCACGGCAATTTCCCCCCAAAATCGCGCTGGAGCTGTACCAGGCCAAGGCAGCCTGTTGTCTGTACCATCCACAATGAGCTCCCGAGCCTGCTGGGACAGGTAAACATTTTATATCCTGGGTGAAAAGAGCCCCTTGTGAGCAGATCAGTGAGCCCACGCAGGTGACCCTGCCAGGGCTTGGCACAGAGCATCTCCTGGGAGTCCAGGAGGGACATGGCACCAGAGAAATGATTGTGTGCCCGAGCCGCTGAGCCTCCAGGCTGTGCACGGCTCATCTCCCACCCTCAGAGGCTCCTGGTGCCTGGATGGAGCAGCAGAGGCTGCCCCGGGAGACATCACAGAGCCACACCTCCTGTCACACCACCACCCCCTGTCATTGGGAAGCACATCTGCAGGAATGAGTGTCCAGAGCACTCCCTTGGGCAAATACACATAGGTGTAAAGCCCTTGGTAGTCAGCCATACACTGTTCTTCCCTGCACTTCAGCTGAGCCCACCTCATAGCCCAGCTTTCTCCTCCAGCAAGTGATCCTAGAAGAGATTTCAAAAGTTCATGCAAGGCTTCTGTCTTGAGACATCAGCAGCACCACTAATCTGTGAACATCTGAAAGCCAGAATCCAACATAAAACTGAAGCTGAACTTGTCCTGGAGTAAGAAGATAAATTTCTGAATGAGTGCTTTCCTCCCCTCTTGAACTGCACTAAAAATTTTGAGTGGCTATTCTGTTTACATCCAAGTTGTTTATTGGAATTGTTCTATTATGCAGTAGCTCAGAGGTAAGAACACAGGGGCAGAAGAAAAATTTTTGAAACATTTCTGCTTATTCACACTTGCTGTAAACACTTCCTCCAGGAGATTGTAGAAAGTAGGGCACAGAAGGTGTTTGTATCCAGCCACTGCATTACTAGCTAGAACCAGAGGCAAACATGATTGAAAGCTTTGCAAATAGCTACATAAGAAAAAACCAATTAAAAGCATTTGATCTTTAAAGACCCATTCTGGGTTATAAAGTTTGCACACCTTATAATAAAAGTCTTCAAATTCCTTCTTTTTTCCAGCAGGCTTGCTTTTTCTAAATGCAATTTAGTAGACAATAGCTCAAGAGGGAAGTCTCTTCTGCACTGAGAGGGTTTTGCCAGCTGTATTGGGTGCTCTGATTACCCATGAAATCAGAGGCCTCTTGCAAAACAGCCAAGAGCTTAACCAACATTTTGTTTAGAATGGCATTTAGCAGAACCCAGTTTATTTTGAGCAGAGATACAGGATCAGCAAGACACTCTTGCTGATTTCTGGTGGCCCCAATCCAATACAGAGCTGGCTTGTGCTTGGCAGCAGCACCACAGGGATGGGAAGTGCCACCTCAGATAGGGACATGTTGGGGGCTTTTTTTAGCTGTTGTTTCCCCCCACAACCTGCTGGGAACCTACCTCCAGGGCCCTTGAAGGAGATTCCCTGCGTGAGTTCTTTGCCAGGGATGAAAAATGAGCGAGACTCACTGATTCTTGGTCTTCAGGTTATTGTTTATTCTTTTCTTATCTTGAGGTTGATATACTGTCCACACCAGACTCAGCATCACAGGAGCAAGGCGCAAAATGGACCCCGAGTTCTCAAAATCAAGGCCTTTTAAAGATATTTGACCCAATTACCTTTTAACACGTATCTTGTTTTTACTTTACTACCAATAACTTCTGCTAATCTACACACGTAACAATTATGCTGCTACCATCTCTAACCAATGACTTTGTGCCACCAATGCTACAGAAAATGAAGAAGAAGAAGGAACAAGAAGGAAAGGAAACCACACCCTAAATCCTCCATTTTGTCTCCCATTCACTCTCACACCAAAATCCTAAAATCCTAAATTCTTCACCCTGTGATAGATTCCTACTACTACTGCTACATACCTAGTTCACACCTGTGTTCTCCAACTCATCCAAGCCTTAGCAATTTTTTCCCTGGGACAAAGGTTAAAAACAGTGTCTGACTGGGGGTCAGAGCTCCCTGATACAAGCAGGGAAATGTTCCCTGTGCCCTGGATTCCAACAGGGACACAACAGTATCCAGAGGCAAGGGTACAACAGAAACAACTGACAGGTGAGGACCTAAGTCAAGGGACCTGCATGTCAGAGCAACTGGAGTAAAAGGCTGATCATAAGCAGCCCAAGGAAGCATTTAGCTTGGAGGAGATACAGGCTGGCCTCAATCTCAGTAGTTATCCTTCTGCAGAGGCTCAGCTATGTAGATGCCAAGGCCTGCAACAGATTTCCATCATGGGTGGGATCCTTGTCAGTGTTTGAGGGGGACTGCTGAGGTCAGAAGTGTTTGGAATAATTCCATTAACTGTTCTCACCCTCTCCTAACTATTCTTGCCTGGAAGGTTCTAATGTTGAAGCATGGAAAGAACATTTTTAAAAGGAGGGACTGCTTGGATAGTTTCAGCTGGGTTATGACTCCAGCAGTAATGCAGATCAGCACAGTAATGCAGATGTGTCATAGATGTAGAGCTTTTACAGAACAGTTACAGGATCTGCAGTTGTTTGGGTAACTAAAGCATCCAGCTCATTGGATTTGCCCTTTAAATGGAATCCTTCAGTTCCCTTGCACTTCAGTGCACCAAGACAACGAAATTTAACCTTGTGATTGCTTTGTTCTCTACATCCTTTAAAGTCTGTTCCTGAATCCACTTCCAGACTTGGCACAGTTTTGTAGTGACAGGGGTGCTCTTAGAATGCTGTTCCATTTGGCAACTATTTAGCCTGAGCTGTTCCTGTTACTTGTTGAACAAAGCACCATTGTACTTGGCTGTCTATAAGCTCAGATCCAGGAAAATGGAAGTCTTCTACAATTCAGGTGTAGACCAGCAGATTTGTCACTCACACCAGGACCATTAGACAGGTACAAACCTTAAGACTTGCTGGATGGAAGGGTCTGTATTTATAGAAGAGATCCATAGTCCCAATTGCTTTTGCAGGTGAAGTGTTTCAGGACAAAAACACCCACGAATTTCAAGAGAAGGGCACCTTTTGGAGAAGTACCTAAAGAGTTCTCCATTGTTTCTTTACTTGGTTAGCAAGTGATTGGCATAGATTTTATTGAAACACCAGGAAACTGAGGCACTGACAGACTAGGCAGTAATTTTCAATGTAAGCCAATAAACAAGACCCTAGTGAATGGAAAATCTCCTCTCCACTCAGGCAGAGTACACAAGAGTTTGAGCTTTTCTCTTGATCTTATAGAATGGGGATGAACTGGGGTTGGGCTTTTTTTTTGTTTGTTTTTAAGGTGTGGAATAGGAATTTAGTGCTCTATGTCCCACACTGACAGCATGACAGGGTAAAGCTAGTGCTCAGACATTACTCCTTGACTGACTATAAGCTTTATTCTCCATGTTCCTTACATAAATGGCCATGTGTATAAATTGCAGGATAAAAATTAGACTGATATTAAAAGCTGTAAGTTTGGCTGAGTAGAAGAGTTGGCCCAGAGACACAAGGTCTCCATCAAAGGAGAGTGGGAAATGGCCAAGTAGACACCGGTAGGGCAGGGCTGGCCAATTTCTGCACTGATACGAGAAGAACTAGGCAAAGTTAAGTCTGAAAGAGACCTTCTGAGGTTTCCCTTTTATGCAGGCAAGAGTTTGATTAACATCAGGTCATGTCTTCTTGCTGTTTATGAATACTAAAGAATGAGGCAAAGAAGCCTGAGGGAATACTCACAAGGAATGTGTGATCTCAAAGGCTTTGGAACTGACTTGCACTTTAACTCTGCACGGACATAAAGTAATGAAAGAGTGAAAACAAATGTAAACAGGGCATTATTCAAAATGCTTGAATAGGCTCAGATTTAGTGGGAGTCATACTTTCAACAGATTTATGTTTAGAAGCCAAATGAGAAAGCCTGGAATGACCATATTTGTTTAAAAGAGATCGTTGGTAGAATGTAACAGTGTGATATTTGTCTAAATAACATCTATTGATCGGCTAGGAAGTTGCACAGGGATTTGCCAACTCAAACTATTCCTGTAGGTTTGCCTCTGTTCCAGAGAGATTTATTTCCCTAGGCTTTACTGGATGTTGTACTCCACTTTGTGCACAAATTCTCCCTAAATGTTGTGCTGCTTAGCCTTTATTTCCCTCTTTACCTTAGCACAAGGGACCAGACTCTTAGTGAAGTCTAACTCATAAATATTTAAAGCTTCAAGGGGTCCAGGCAAATGCTTATGAAATTGATTATTTCATTAATGCCACCTCTTCCTGGGACCTTCCTGTGCCTGAGGCACTGCTGCCATGGGCACAGGCCCTCACCCTGCAGAGCTGCAGACAAGGAGGGGTCTCCTAGGCTTGGGCTGCTTTATCAGCAGAAGCTGCAATAAACCAGTTCAGGCATTATCCAATCCAGCAGCTCAGTTAATCTCTGCTTACCCAGATTAACTCTGGCATCACGAGACACAGCCCATCAGCTGCAGGCTGGCTCTCAGCATCTCCCTCCTTTCAAAGGAGTTATTTGCAGCAGGCATTCAAAACTTGGGAAATTCCTTCTGTCTTCCCATCCTTCTTAATCCTCCATCAAGAGACAATATCACAGACTAAGAAGGTCAAACTGGGGGAGAGGGAAGGAGACAGGCAACTTTCTCCCTCACTGCAGGTCACTGCCTCACCTCAGCACAGGAAGGGAAGATTTGCCCAGTGTGGGACAGCTCCAGATCACACAAGTTTAGTGCTCCTGGTCCCAGACATGGGTCTCCTCCAACAATCTCTGACCCTTTTCATGGCCAGGGAACACCCTGCCAAGAAAATATTTTGCTGTGTGAAACCAACAGTGCAGAAGCTTTTCCAAGCATGAACTTGTTCAAATGAAGATATTAACTCTCTGGCTTCTTTTAATCTCCCTAAGCAGAGCTATAATGCACCCCTGGTCAGGGAAAGTGGCATAATTGCCCAAAATGCATGTCTAGACCCACATACCTAGTAGACCATGGTGCTAACCCTGCCCACAGCTCAGTGAATGTGACACCAGCACCCAGAGCCAGGTGTCTGTGGTGCAGTTGGGCTCACCCTGCAGTGGGGAGGAGTGAGCTGGCTGTTTGTAAAGCCATGGACAAAGCACACACACCTCCGTGCCTGTGAGTTCCTGCACACCACCACCTCCACTCTCCCCTCCCCTCACACCACTTGGCATGAGGCACTTGTATTTCAAGCACATGGAATGGACAGTTTTCATTAAGCCTCTGTCAGACTGAAATGGATTCTTTACACTCTTTATCCTTGTGTATGCTCTGCTGATGCCACAGAGTCCAGGTGGTTGGACAGGAAACTCACAGCACTGCAAAAGCCTTGTCTGCCCCTTCCCATGAAGCCTTGGAGTGGCTGCCTAGAACAGAGGCTGGATAAAGTTAAGAGAATAACAATAGGTATATATTAAAGGCCTTCAATAGATACACCTTGGGCAGTCAGAAGCCTCTCAGAGGCTACACCCAAGATGGATGATGGCCACAAGTTTTTCAGACAAAGTTTAGTCTATTTGCATATCAGGGGTTAATCCTCCAATTACAGCTTCAGGTAATGAAGTAATTTACCTGCAGTTTTCTCCCCTCCCCCCCCCCNCCAGTTCACTTTTGTTTATACTTTTCAGGGCCTGAGGCTGTAGGGTGTCCTTGAGTTTTAGGCCTAGAGGAATTTGTCTGACCAAAATGTGAAGACAGTAGTTAACACTTTATATGGAGTTTAGAGTTATGCACTAATTCAGTACAGGATTTGAAAAATATAAAGGCTAAAATCTTAAGGCATCACCCACAGCACTGGATGAGGCCACCACAGGATAAAAGGAAAAAAACCAAGGCCAATATGCTGCTGCTTTAATTTCACAGAGACATTTTTTGCATATGTACCAGTCCTCCATATTCATCACAGAAGAGGTAGTACTTCAAAGGCACTCAGATAATCACTTCTTGGTGCATTCCACCAGCATCGTTAGGCAAATGTACATAAATACCCTTCTCACATATCTTGTTTCACTCAGATTATCCTTGTCTCCTTGGCAACTGTCAGATGATGTATAATGCTAGCAGGGATTAGCCCCTTATAACCCTTGCTGAAATTCCAACTCTGTGGAGGGACCTGGCCAAACCCCTCCTTTCCTGGTAAAGTTTAATTGTTGCCAGAAACAAATCTTAGACCCTTTCAGCAAACCTGAGTAAGGGTGAAAATCAATAGAGAGCTTTTTAACTGATAATATTTGTGTTGTCCTCCAAATAAATAAGTTTGAGATGTGAATATACTTGGTGTTTCACAGCCTGACATGTAAAGCTGTATTTTTAATCAGTGCTTGAGAGAAGGCTTGTGCTGAAAACTTGGCTCTAATATCTTTATCTCCTTTGTCCCTTGTTGTCAGTGCGATCACACTGGGAAATTCCAAATCCCTGCAAGAGCTTAACAAAATTATGCTACCCTTTAACCTACTAATTTCTGAAAACTATCCAGGGTTCAGGTCATCACTTGGTGTGCACACACTGTCTGACATGGGTTGTACTGAGACTTTCTGAGCAAGCAGCTCTGGGTTGCACCCTCGTGCCCCACTGCTCAGGCAGACATGACCCAAGCATCAAGTCAAGGAGCTTCAACACATGCTCCACTTGCATGAAGCTTGTCTCTACTGCACATGATATGTGGGTCTGCTGAGGAGGAAGTTCGTTGTCTCATGTGGCATCCTGGGCACCCAAAGCCAGCTTTTGCCATGCATGGCACTGACATGAGACCTGTCTCCACACAGGAGATGCAGAGAGTGCCAGTGCGTGGAGCTGAGCAGCCCTGCATTACATACAAGTGTTAAGAGTTGAAGATCTAAGTGATAAAAGCTTACCTGTGCTGCAGTAGTGACATGGTTAAGCCACTTGTTCCTTCTTCAGTCCACTCAGTTCTTTATAACTTTCCAAACTGGGGATATCTGCTCTAATTCAACAGAACAACAAAAATATATTTAAGCAGAGCCAAGGAAAGGAGGCTGAAATCAGCACCAGTCTTGGGAACAAAACCAAATCCAGACATACTATGGCAGAAATAATAGTATTTCTGTAATTAAGCAAACAAATCTCTGGCACGGCATTGTGTCTAAAAATGAGTTCAACAATGTGCCATGGCTGATATCTCTTAGACTAATCAACTAGAGAGAGCTGAGAGGGGAGGGGAAAAAACATTCCAGGAGGTAGGTCACCAAACAGCCAAGCCAAGGGGTGATGGGGAAGCCAGTGTAGGCAGGGCAGTGGCAGGCAGAAAACCCAAGTCCTGGCACAGGCTGGTTAGCAGTGATGCAACCTGATTTTTTTGCATGCTTGTGTGGACCTGTTTGCTCCCCAGCCATCTGCCAGCTCCAGCACACACCTCACCACATGCAAGACTTGCAAGGAGGAGGGAAAGGGATCAGTGGCTTAAGGCAGGTGATTTTTAGCACTGATAGGATGAAAGGCCTCCTAACTCACTCACATGTCTGTGTACTGGCAGCAGCTCTAAGCAGCACCATTTTAGGCACTCCAGCACACAGCAGGCACTGAGTAGATTTAGTACTGCTACCACTGGCTTGTGCACATAGAGAAATTCAGCTACAGCAGCAGGAGTAATAAAAACTGCTGAGAGCTGAATACCACAGTCTCCTCTATCACTGGTCACATTACTCTTGATTTCAGGCAGCAAGAGGAAGAGAAAGTTAATCATTTATGTGCAGCAAAGCTAGGAAAGATCCCAGTTTAAAATCCTACTGTAGTAGCAGAAGAAATGGAATAGATCAGCCCACAATTAAGTGCAGGAGAATCCACACACACTCAGGCAAGGCAGCCCTCTCTGCTGAAGATAAAGTGATAAATGAACATACCTGGAAAGCAACAAAGGTTGCCACAGGTGAAGTGTGAGCATGCTCAAACAGGGCTTTGAAAATGAAGCACATTCCCAACAGTAACTTGACAGGGAGTCTTTGAAGCTGAAGAACAGCCACTGTCACACCACTTTTGTTATGTTTTTCTTGTTGCACTTTACAGCTGGTCTCCTTTTCCCTTCTTTGGTCCTAGGTAGGGTGAAAAGGCACATTCACATTGGTACATGTCATTGGTACTGACTTCTGCTTGAAAGCACCAGAGCCAAAAGCAGCAATATTTTCCTTAAAGGGCAGCTGTAGGTCTTTACAAACTCTGCCCCTCCAAGACAAATCACTGAGGGTGAACGGGGAGCTTTGGTGAAGGAGGGAAGCATGCTTCTTACCAGCCAAAGCCTCAGCTGTGAAACCTTCACAAAGAAGAGATCTTTTCTCAGCATCAAACACAGACAGGCTGCTAATTCTGTCTGTGCAGTGTTTCCCAGTCCAAGACCTTGAGCAGTGCTTACAGGTGCTGGTTTGCAGGCAACCCCATGCCAGGGCTGTGGGTCTGTCCCAGACCTGCCTGGTACCTGCTCCAGCTCAGCCCAGGCTTGCTGGGAGCTGGCTGTGTCTGCATGGAGTCAGTTGTCAGAAAGCAACAGCCTCTGTGCCAAAAAACCACAGCTTGAGTGACTCTTATCCCTCTAAGCAGCATCTTAGACAGTGGGAGAAAGGGCTTTCAGTTGAGTGACACCTGACCTGGATTTGCAAAACCTTGGCTACAGGTACAGGTCTGAGTCTAATGTGTTTGTGCCAAACTGGCTGCCCACAGCCAAGCACAGCTTTTGTAACACTTCCAGTGGACTCTCTCCCAGGCAGTTACTCTAACAGAGCTGCTGGGACATTGCTACAGCAGGTTTTTCTTCCTCTGATAACACTGCACTTCTTTTCCATCAGAAAAATAGCTGAATACATGAAGGGTTGGTGACTGAGGCATCTTCCCCCATACAGGACCATCCATACTTTACCTTTAGTGATACTCAGATACACTAAACCCTGAAATTCATACAGAGAGGGGGTCTTTCCAGTTCCTGATAATGATTCCCTGCATGTGTATGATTTGGCAGAGTATAGTATATTTTATGTGCCATCCCACGGTATGTGTTGCACCCACCTCGTTTTTCAGCTACATTTCCTCTCCACATCTACTTGCTTTATTTTTTATTTCCAAGCACAGCCTCTTGTAGGACTTAAAGTACCAAAATGCCAGCGAGTTTGCCAGAGGCTGTTATTTAAGTAAAATTCATGCAAGAGCTTCTTAAAAGCAAGATTGTAGGAGGACAAAGCTGCAAGGAGATATCCATATTTCCAGACCCTCCCCTCATCCAGACACTGGTCACAGCTACAGCCATGCAGTCTCTCCAAAGGAGCACCTCACCTGCCAGGTTGGCACATCCATAAGATCTGGCCACTTGCAGAAGTACTCAAAAGCTTCCCAAAAGCTGGGTTACAGATGTTGTTTGGAAAATTTATCTTCAGCTTTATATACACCTGCTGTGAATTTAGGCTCTGGCTCACACTAGAAATTACTATTGCATATTTGCCCCTACCTACAGCTGGGGAGGTGCAGAATGCTCTGAAGGCCAAGCCCTGCCCTGAGAATCTGGGAATTAAAGACCTAATCCCCTCAGTGTTTACACCTGTGCACTGCACAGAAGGTAAACATGCTGTGTTCCAGCATCTGCTGCACCTGCATCCACAGGCTCAACCTGGGTGGAAACAGGGCAAAGCTGGGCTAAAAGGAGACAGAATTCTGTACTTATTACCTGTGTTAATGCACTAAGTATAGATTCAGCTTCAGCAGATCAAAGTGCTCAGATGTTATTACTAACACATTGTAATTATCTTTTGTCAGCAATCACCAAGAGCAAGGTCTGCCTTGTGCTCAAAGTCTGCTCCAAAGACCTTATGCTCTAAACAGATCTTTTAATGCTACCAAGAGGGAGAACAATTCAGATATAGCTGGAGGCTGCCAAAGTACAGGAAGAAGTGCTGCTAAGTTAAATGGTATCTCTCTAGAAGCCTTTTGTCTGTAGGTATTCAGCACATTTCTTTTGTGTTTAGAAGGACAGATCAAATACTAGCTGACCAAGAAATATTTTCAAGTAAAATGTTACTTAACAGCTCCAGAACAATCCTTTAAGAACATAGATTTGTACCTTTTTATTTAAGTGTTTGAATGTGATATACTGGCACATGAATTTCATGGTTTCATTTTTTTTTCCAAAACTTTCTGATGGACTTGTTCATTTTTATGGCATTCACTTTCCATTTATGACCCTATTGCACCTATCCGTGGTTAAAACATTTAGTGAAGAGGAAACTTTATTGGAATAGTTTGAAGCTGCAGCTTTCATCCTGGCCAATATTCACTACAGGATTTGGGTTTCTTTATCTTTCCACAGAAAGCAGCCACGAGATCTACTGTATTGGCCATGAGAAATCAGCCTTCTGCACAAAACACTTTCACATCTTGCTTTAGTCAAGCCAAGCTCCAAAAATCACTTCTTAGCTCTTCTTCCTCTCACTTTTGAAATAAATTTATCAAGTTTTAAAGGAAATGAGCAAACACCCATGAGCACTGTTTTTAAGAAAAAGCCTGATAGAAGTTATTTGGAATTAAACTTTGCAGGGATTTAAAAACTAATAATACATCTCCAGGTCAATCTACCATAAAATTTAAATATACATTTGAGAAAATGTTTTCAATCTTCCTGTCTGAAGGCTTCCTGGGAGAGTTTAATATATTTTAAACCAACTCCTTGAATTTTGTCCCATCTTTTTTGGCACTCACTCATTTCACATATATGAGAATGGACACCACTATTTTCATGCACTCAGACATGTTTGTAACTGCAGGTTTGAGCATCAAGTCTACACACACTGGAAAACTTTTGACTTGTATTTACTACTAATAAATCCTATAACAGTATATTGTGAGCTTAACAGGATGTAGACATGAAGATTCAAGAGCAGACAGAGCTGCTAGTTTGCCATCACGTATTGGATATCCCCAATAGAACTCAGTTAATTTGCCTTGAAATAAAGGGGAAAGAGTGCTTAAAGCCAGAGCAAGAGACTGTAAGATGCTTAATTATTGTCTCTTTCTTCCAGGCACAACCATTTGAGTTTGAACACCTCCAGGTTTAAGGACTTAAGAGTAAAGTGATTTAATAAAAAAATAGATTCAAGAATGTAGATTGGCTGTCCTGACTTCAGGCTACCATGGAAAGACAGCAAAGCCTCTCAGAGCAGGAGGGAATGTGACATTTCTTTGTCTCCACCACTGTAACCTTTTTCTTAAATTTTCAAAAGGTTTTAATGACCAGGTTAAGTATTCATATTTTCAGTTCAGTTATTCCCAGACTAGTCAGGCATTTTGTATTTCATTATCCTCTCATCTGACCGACACTTTAGGCTCACTAGAAAGTTACTGGAAGAAATATTTTTCAGCTTTTAGCTTATGTAGCAAAGACAGACTGAGCTCCAGCAAATCTGGATTAAAAACCCACATCAAAGGTAATGGCCAAAATGGTCTAACAAGATAAAATATGCCTTTTTCAGGGAAAAAAAAAACCTTATTAGTGGAAATTAAATATTAGAAATGCATTAGCAGATGATTTGCATTTACTGTTGCAAAACACGAACTGTCCAGCTTCCAAACTGTACCATTCCCTCTGCTAGTCCCATACAAAATTTCAGGCACTGTGCTCTTGCACAGGCACAAAGGGGAATGACAGACTTTTTAACCTGAAGGTCCCAGACCCCCTTGCCACAAGGGCCAGGCTGTGCTGCAGTGAATTCATGTGGTGGTTCCTCCCAGCTCCACCAGGCTTGATCATTGCAGCCTTTCTGCTTCCATGTGCAATAGGTAACAAATGCTTCACTCCAGGTGATGTGCAGCATCCCCACAGAACTTGACAAGCCTGCTGGTGCCACATGTTATTATTACTCTAATCCTCTCACCATCCAGGAGCCAAACAGCTACCAACAAGCCCATGTTCAGCTCCCTGTGCAGAGCTCCACAACAGACACAGTGCAGAGCTGTCTCATCTCCCACACTTCTGCAAAGCAGGATTTGCACACTGAGAGCAAGAGCCACTTCGTGCACTACTTAGCATGGCGTGTCCTCCAGGCACACTTTGTCCTCTGAATTATCTCCAGTGCTAATTTATTGCAGCATTCAAAGCATCGTGCCTCCTGCAGTCCCTCCCACAGGAAGCTGGCTGACTCATTTTTCCACACACTCTATTTTCTTCTCCACAAGAGCCAAATGTTTAGGTCAAGAATAAACCACAAAAAAAAAAAAAAAAAAAGGGAAGCTCATGTTTAAGCACCTCCTAAAACAGCCCACAGCCACTTGTGAAGCTCTTTCATTCAAACAACAGACCTGGAAGTGTTACACCCAGGTAGAGTTACCCCCATATGGGACCCAGCTGCCCTTGGTTCTGTTCTAAACAGCAGTTCTTAATCCTGTAAATTGATTTAGCCCAAGCTAATGGCTTTTGGCCTCAATCAGACAGTTATCTGAACACTTACTAAAAGACAAGATGAAGGCCACCATTTTACATTCATCCCCCTAAGCTCCTTCCCAGAGCATTCAGACGCTTGCCTTGCACACTGGTTCTGATATATCACCTAACCTTAAAGGAAAGGAGAAAAAGAACAACTACATTGCCAGGAAAACCCCATCTACTTTTTCACACTTTGCTTAGTGATGCAGCAGAAGTCCACTGTCTTTGTTTAAAAGGACTTTTCAAGGACACTTGAAAATAAAAAAAAGCAGCAGTAGCTTTTCTCCATCTCTAGCCACACTTACAGTGCTCCAGTCACAAGAAATATAGGAAGTAACCAGAGTTATACAATGCAAACACTTTTCCTTCCAAAAACAAGAAACCCAGCTTTAGTCTGAGAAGGGCCAAGGTTTGTAGATGTTTCCACCCAAGGAACTAAATATCTCCATTCTTAACTCCACCTCAAGAAGCAGGTGCCAGACCACCCCACCCCAAAATACAAAGCCCCAGGTGCTCCCTGCTCTCTCTTTCAGCCAGCTGGGCCTCTGCCTTTCAGGTGTGAGGCCTCAGGCATTAACCCATTGCCACCCATTGCACAACTAGGGCTTGTTGAGAGGAAACGCATTCTTGGGGTTTTTTTATGGTAAAACTCAGGTAAATAGGAGTGAGGTCAAAGGACACTATGCATTTCCCACTTGTCCTGCAGACAGGAAAGGGAACAAATCTGCAGCAAAAATTTCTCACTCTCATGCAAGCAGTAAAAGCTTGTATTCTTGTATTTCCAAAATGTCAAAACTGTGGAAGTAGTGCAGAGCTTAGCATAAGCTGCTACTGCTGCCCTTTGTCTCACAGAATCCTCTCAGAATAGGTTTAATGCTGCAGCCATGAGGCTTTTCCCATCACTAATGTGTCCCCAGCCTGATGCTTATAAAAGAGTCATAATAGTGCCTTTCCTCCATTCCTCAGTCTCCTTGCTTTGGCAATCCTTTGGATCAAGATCTCAGATTTCCTTTTTTCTTGACAGATCCACTTTATGCAAAAATAACATTATTTTGTTTACTGTTTTGTGCCCCTGCCCTGTTGTCAGTGCAGGGCCCCCACCCAATGGAGATAGCCTGTGGCACCCTGTTTCCTCCCAAAGGGAAGTCTCATCAGCCTTAAATGCCCCACAGCTGGGCAGCAACAGAATGAAGGATGAGGCAAAGAGGAGGATTCAGCCCCACTCCATCATTTGGCAGGGATGCAGGCAGTGCTGGCTCTCCCCAGCACTTCCCAGCTCCAATGTCCTCTGCTGCACTGGGGAGAAGCAGGAAGAGGTCTCTAGAGAAGGCCTAGCCAAACCCCCTCTTACTCCTCCTTCAACCACAAGGCTGTTTCACACACTTTTTACCTCAGCTGTCACTGGCAGAAGGTGTTTTGTCCTTTCCTGAGTGCATTTTTCCAGAGGTGGGGAATGACAGGCTCGGCCCTGCCTGCAGAGGTGCTGGGGTGGAACTCACCATGTCCATCCTGGGGCAGCCCAGCCTCACCACAGAGGGTCTCTCAGCCCCCCAGCAGTGCCTGGGCACCTGCAGCAAATAAATTCCACCCCTTGCCTCAGCAAAATGCTAATTTCATAATGGGTAAGTTAAAATATTCACTCACCACACACCCTTCACAGCTCCACTGATGGCATCAGCCCCAAAAAAGCCTCCTCACACCACAAGGGAAGCAGCACCATCACAATTCCACCAAGGTGGGCAATATCCACCCTCAGTACAGTTCCATCCTCTCACAAAAATCCCCATTGCTAGTCCAGTCCCAGGCAATGGCTGGTCTGAGCTTTTCCTTTTACTTTACTGGTCACTGGTTTAACTTCAAATTCTCCTAATACTGTGTAATCTCCCTGTCTTTGTCTCAACCCACATGCTTTTAAGTCCATTTTCTCCCCCATTGTTGAGAAGGGGAGGATGAGAGCAGCTGGGTGGGTATCTGGCCAGCCCACCAGGGTGCCACTGCTCTTCTCCACAGAGTATTCCACAGGAAATCCCTCTGGGCACATAAATCAGCAAATTCAAGTTAAAGGCTTCAAGAGGTGGTGAATGCAAGCACCTCTATTATGTAAGAACTTTCCTGGATAGGCTAATGTTTCAAATAACAATTTGAAGTTGACCTGCATTCAAAGCTTTGCTAAAAACCTCTCAAAGATTCCCAAACTGAGCAACCTCCAGGCGTGCAAAATATTGATGGTGGCTTATGGTGCCAATGTGCCAAGGGCTGGGAAACAGCCAATTTATTGGCATGGATCAAGTATCCCAGAAAACCAGGCTTCTTCCAGCACCAGGGTGCTGGCTGCAGTGGCAAGACAGCAATCCCAGTCCTCTGGGACTTCCCTCAGAAGCCAGATTAACAATTTTTTTGGTAAACTATTAATCTAAAGCAATTTGTTGTTGTTGTTGTTTCCTGCTCTGGTTATGTTTTAGTAGCCAAATATATTTTCCTTCCAGAGAAGAGCTAGGAATCCAGGAACCTGCAGCCAGGGGAGGCAGCAATTAGTGGTTTGAAGTGTTAATGGGACCAGAGTGGGAAGTCCCTTGAACTCAGCTGTTAGCAAATTAATAAAAGGAGTAACACACTCTCCTGAGTGTTACAAATTTAGCACTAATTAGGACTTCTCTTTCTTAGTTATTTTAGGCAAGAAAATTTTCAATATCCTTTGTTAAATCTTAATCATCGTGTTTGTAGAAGTAAATAATAGGAAACATTGGTTTCTTCACCCAGCTACAGTCTATTTAACTTCTTCCATTCTCCTTTTCTTTGTGATGTGACTTATAGCTAGATATTTTGTAATCAGTTAGCTTTATTTATCAGATCTTACCCCAGAGGAAGGTTTTCTTTGACTAAGACTAACCTACAGGCCATTAATTTGTCACAGTCCATCCCTAACTTCTCAAAGATCTCGCCGTCACAGGAGCATCAGTGGTCCAATTTATTTATATTTGTTTTATGTATTTATTGCTCATATATGCCAGATGTTAAACCTCATGGAGTTCTTGTAACTGGCAAGCATCTCCTTTTGCCAAAGATCTACAGTTTTGTGTATTTTAGCACTTGGAAATTAATCACGAGAGAAACTTAATCAAGTTTGCAATGATGAAAAGCCCTTAATTAGAGCAGAAGCCAAAATGTCCTCCTGCTCTTCCTTTCTTCTTGCACTGCCCAAATCTCATCGAAACCTTGCCTGAAGACCAGAAAACAAATCTCACAGTTGATTGGATATATCTAATTGTGAATTGATGTCTATGCTTTTGCAGATATGTTTCAAATCTTGCCTGGCGGCTGTGTTGGCCAATTTGCCCATACTGAGGAAATTAATTCATTTTTAACTACAGAGCAAAGCTGTGATGTTGGGCAATATATGTCTGCCTTTCTGCAAAGAATATTACTTGTCTCTAGCAAAATCAGTGCATTGCTAAATGATTGACAGAACCACAAAAGATTTAGCTTTTAATGTTTTGGAAACACTGATGGAGAAGAGCAAGCCCTACAGGCTGGCTGAGGCAGAAAAAACTCACTTCATTCAGTAAAACCCATACTGAGCATTAAAGTGAAAATGGAGATGGAAGGTTACATCTTCACTGATGCCACTAAGTAAAAAGAGCATGTTAGAAGTGATCAGTGGTGAGCTCATGGTTTAAAACACACGTGTACAGGTGCACATCAACAGCAGTGCTGAGAACTGAAGCAGACACTGTCTGAACATACACCATAAAGCCTCAGAAATACTGGACACTGTCAAGGTGGCTTTCATAAATTAATGCAAGCTGATGTTAAAATCTCTATTTTACAATCAGTTAGAAAGGGTAGTTTGGCAGCAGGATTAATAACCTCTGAAACAAATGTAGCATGAAAAGGAAGATTCCATGACTAGAGCTCAGCTCAGAAGACTCAGCTCATTGTTTCATGTCTAGAAAAACTGGATGAAGACTGTTCCTGGCTAGCCTGTGGAGGGAAACACAAAATACAGTAATTTCTGTTTACTTCTGCTAAACAGCTGGTCAGAGAGTATTTTCTGCACTGTGTGAGCCTAAAGCAAGCGTTATTTTTACTCTTCTCTACTGCATGAGGTAGGATGCAAATGGTGTTCACTGGGGTGACACTGTGACATCCCATCTGTGTTTAGGGCTCTAAATACTAACAGTAACTGAGTCTTTTTTTCCCTCCATGTGGGTTGTAATTGTGGGAATAAGATGTGTGAGCCTGTGAGCTGGGCAGCATATAGATAAATTCCAGATGATGATTTAATGCTGGTGAATACAAGTCTTATAGTTCTGCAAGCAGCCTGGTACTGGAGAGGACCCTTGAGGTCAATTCATTTCCCTTCTGTCACAGGCAGCCCTCTGAAAGAAGCTGCATGATAAAGTGACCCAGCTCCATTACAAAGTTAATTTTTTTTGCCACCATTTCTACTACTGTAATGGTGCAGGAAGAGGAATCCTACAGCAGGTCCTTGGAAATGTAGAAATCTTCCTATTGCCAGCCTTAATATACTCTTATCCGGTTTATTCACATCTTTCTTTTCTGCCAAAATTGTGCTTCTGCTTAAATAGCGCTTCTCCCTTCTGTGTGCTCATCCATGATGTATTTATAGGGAGTCCTCTCTCAGCGTTCACTGCATGAGATAAAACAAGCCATCCTTTTTTTAGACTCCTTTCGTATAACAGACTTTCCACAATCTGAATCATCCTTGCAGCTCATCGCTTCACCTGCTCCTGTCTGGGCATGGGGAGCAGAACAAGCAAGAGCAGCTATATATTCTCTTACCAGGGATTTTTACAATGCCATTAATACTGCCTTGTTTCCTTACTGCTCTGTTGTACATTTATACTCTCTGTATGTAGAATTCTTCAAGCATATAAATTATGTTACACAGTGAACCATCAAATACTGGTGTGTCATCTCCTCTTTTGCCACTTGTGCTCCTTGGGAGTGTAGTAAGCATCTTGCAGGCAAAATCCTTCAGTGCTTTTCATCTGGTGCTTTTTCATCCTTGATAGTTCCTGCAGAGTGTTTCAGCATGAAGATGTTTCAGCAGTCATTACAAAAGCAAGTGAATCATTCAAAAAAAGCACAGTCCATCCATCTTCTTCAGTGTCACCAATTAATAGCTGCTCAGGATGCTTTGCAACCTGTAGTTGCTTAAAGGAAGGAAAATTAGCAACCCCTTCCTATAGTGCTGTGATGTCATTATATTTTGTGTATTCTGCCCAAGCAAGGAAGCTTTATTAAATAAATTAGGCAATATGCAAAGGGTTCTGATACGGGGCTTTAAAGAAGAGTGAAAAAACGGTATAAGAAGGGAACTGAAAAACAATTGGTAGACAAGATTATTTCTTATTATTGGAAGCCATTTCTCTTTTCAGAAGCCAATGGTCAGAGCCTGATTTGGTGGCCACACTTCTGTCTGCTGCTGCTTGTCCAAGCAAAAAGTGTTGAGGCCACCAGTTTCCTCCACTTGATGGAGCTGGAACAGCCTTTTACTTCATGCTTCTGGTTTGGAATATTTGCAGACTGTGCAAAGTAAGGGACCATTTTTAAAAGGGAGCAGTTTTGCCTTTGTGGGCAGCTCAGGCTGGGTCTGTGTGCTCATTGCTCCAGTCACAAGCTGCTAGAGCAGAGTCATTGCAGCCTTTGGTGAAGCTCTGCCTTGGGCACTGTCAGAGCACCCGGAGAAAATCTGGACCCACGTTTGCCAGACCTAAAGGTGAATTCCCCAACCTGCCCACAGCTGTTGACTCTAATCCCTCCCTCCCATCTCACCTCCCTGACTAAAGCACTGTGGCTCTTGCCACTGGACACACCCCAAGCAAGACAGCAATGCCACCTCTTGAGGGGAATCAGCTCAATTCCAGCCCGTGTGGCATAGTTGGAGGTCTCTGCCTAAGTGTAATGGAACCTGATGGAAGCTAATTTAAAAGAAAACCATCCATTTTGCTGTCTCTTATGGGTTTCATCATAAAAACCTTATGTTGTCTTACAAGCCTAAACAAGTGTATTTACATGTAAAAATCAGCCATAAAGCTTCCTGGAGAGTAGTTAACATGTCTGAGTTGTCATTTGTAGGGCAGCCTCAAGCCTGGATCCTGTAGGTAGGAATCATCTTTCTGCTGTCCTCAAACCACCCTGAATAAGTGGAGCATCCCTGCTTCAAAATGGGAAAGAGGGACAAGCCCAGGGATCCTGCACTGACAGTCATGTGGAGTGGATGTTTCTCCATCTGGCCTTGACAGGAGCTGGGAATCAGAGGCAAAGAGTACTTGTTATATGAGAGTTCAAAGATGTTCAGAGGCTAGGAGAGTGTAAATCTAATAGGAGTGTTTCCTGGTCTTCTCCTGAACCCCAGCTAGGCTACAATTTTTAAGGCAAAGTGAATTTCCTCTAGGACACAGGAGTCATTGTGGTTTTTTACAGTGGAAAAAAATTATGGGCTGTGTCCCCTTGGCTGCCCCAAGGGAATAATCAACATGGTTTAAATGGCAGCTCTCCCCAGTGTCTGTCCAGGATGAGATTTTCACTCACCCAAACAATGCAGAATTCAGAGATTCTGCTGAAACTGGGCTTGTATCTGGGCAGGAGGAGAGGGCTGCTTTGGATCTGTGGGGTAACTCCAGCTGGTGTCTCCTTGCAGGCGTCGGAGGTGGAGCGGCAGCTCTCCCTGCAGGTCCACACCCTCCGGGAGGACTTCCGGGAGAAGAATTCCTCCAGCAGCCAACACATCGTGCGGCTGGAGAGCCTCCAGGCCGAGGTGAGTCACCTGCCTCCTCCTGCAGCAAGCAGCCAGGGCTGTTGGAGCTCGTGTAAAGACCCTCTCTGAGCTGAGCAAACACACTCAGCCGGTGGAGCCAGCAGAGGGATGGCAGCACTGGGGCAAAGGACTCCCCCAGCAAGGATTGCTACAGGGTGTTCTGGCTGGGCTGGCTCAGGGCACCTTCCAGTGCTGCCTCGGCCACAGCATTCCTGCAAAATGAACTGATGAGAAGGATCTTCCAGGAGCCATACCATGGCTGTGCTCCCACAAGGCTGCTGCCCAGGACCGATTAAACTCTGGTAGGCATGGTGGGAAGGTCTGCAAGGGTTTTTTCCTCTGTTCCTCATGCTTGCAAAGAAAGCAGCAATCCTCTCCTGCCTCTGAGTCATGCACTTGGGAAAGCAAGGAGCCCCTGCCTATTTTAACTCAGGTGCATTTGCAGGAACGAGACAATTTCCTTTCTTTTCCCTTCCCTGACAGGGTCACTGGGGATCACATAGGCAGGAGCTAGATGGGTAGAACATATCCAGCTCTACTACCCAACCACTTCTTTTATTTAAAACCTGTCTGGAAAAGTTCTTCCTAAAATCTCTCCGTTTCTTTTCTCCTGCTCCCACCTGCTCCTTGCTGGTCCCTTGCCTTTTCTTCCCCTCCCCTTGATGTGGAGCAGCAGGTCCTTGAAGTAAGTATGGAGGCTTGGAAAGGGTTTGCCTGCATGTACATGACTGTTACCATGCATGCCTGTCACCATGCATGCCACACCTTGTCTCCTCACCTCCTTCCTGTCTTTTGCTTTCCAAACCCTTTCCCCCTGTGCCTTTCCCATGGTCCAGGGCTCATGGCAGAGCGGTGTTTTTTATGTTATATTGTTATTTACAGCATGTTCATTACTGGTCTGCCCACCAAATATGAAATCTTGATACAATCCCTCCATTAAACCTCTTATTTTTCTTTCTCCAACCCACGCAAATCATGATGGTGGTGGGCAGAGACATCTCAGAAACCATTAGTCACCTCAGAGCAGCTTTCCAATACCTCCAGCAGCCTTTACTCTGCAGAAATAGCAAGTCCACATACTTGGCTGATATTCCTTTGTGCAGCCAAATCTTTCCAGCAACCTGGAAAGCAGCAAAGAGACAAAGCCCCAAAGAGGCCAGGAAAACAGTGGGAATTTGCTGAATTTGTCTACGCTCCATGAACTGAAAGGAGGCCATAGGGAATATTTAGGATTATACTGGACTGGTGGATGGCTGGCATACCAGACCCCAAAGATCCTGTGTGTTCTAATGTGGGAAAAAGCTCCTTCTTGGTTAAACAAGAAGTGACCTTGGCTAGTGCTGATTCATCCCTTGCACTGTTCCCAGCTAACTGAGTCACGGAGGGTTTGTTTGGCAAACTGTCCCTCGCCTGAAATCACTGCCCTTGACAATTAAAAGAAATGAACCAATTTTAAAGGCAACCGATCACTGGGAGGCTAAAAATAAGCACGGCACAGAAAGGAGTCTTCACAAGTGAAAAGACAGAAAAATCCCTGGTGAGGACCTGATGAACACACACCAATGAAGAACAGCTATGGGCAATGCTATGGCACAGCCCTGTGGGGAGCAGGATCCCACAGGCTCACCCTGGATCCTGCTGGCTCACCCTGTGGTCTCCAGCACCCATACAGGAGAAAATGCCACCATCAGGACCAGCCAGGAAAAGTAACCAGTTTTTCCCAGTCTTTCAAATGTTAAGGTGCAAGGGGTGGGCAGGGCTGGTCTCCACTTAATACCCTTGAATATTCCTGCCTGCTCCCTGACCCAGCCCCTTTGGAGGTGCCCCTGCAGCCTGGGGAAGGAGTTGTTTCCTTCCAGAGCTTTCCCAAGCTTTAAACCACACACAGAGGCAGTGTCTCTCATACAGGTACAGCACATCCTTCTGCTTTTTGCTGTTTCATTTCTCTCCTCGGAATGTAGCATCTCTCCTCTCTGGTCCCTACAAAGTCTGACAGGGCCTCTCTTTGCCCTGCAGATCAAAATGCTGACGGACAGGAAGCGGGAGCTGGAGCATCGCCTCAGTGCCATGATGGAGGAGAACGACCTGCTCCAGGGAACCGTGGAGGAGCTGCAGGACCGAGTCCTCATCCTGGAGAGACAAAGCCATGACAAGGACCTGCAGGTGAGGAAGCAGCAGTGAGACAGGGAGGAGATGGGGGGATGCAGTAAAAGTCGTAATTTGGGGTAAAATTGGAAACGAACTGGGAGACAGAACAACTGGAAGAATGAAATGGCTCATGCAAGAATGTCAGCAAGCAAGGTTCCTGGGTGTTCCCCATGAAGATGGGTAACAGGAACATCAACAAGGCATCTTGACAGCAAAGAGCAGCTTAGGAGGGAGATCTGAGCAAGAAAGAGAGGCAGGGTGCTGGGGAAATGAGGTAAATGCAAAAAGAATCAGAGGATTCTGACTACAGTTAATTTTATTTAATTTTTTAATAGTAGAATTGGCTTCAAAGGGGCTTCTCTGGATCCTGCTGTTCCAGAGGTCAGTCACTGGCCTTTTAGATCCCAGTGCTCAGGTGGTTTCCCAACAATCTCCATGGTGTTCACAGTCATGAATGACCAGATGTCATTCCCCAGAAAACAATCTTGGCACCTCTGGGGCTTAGGGCAGAGCAAGGGTTTTCCATTTCACCTCTGTGGCTTACCAATCACTGGATCCTCAGCTTTGTAAAACAACCCTGAGTATTTTTTTCTAAAAGTATATTTGTATATTTTTTTAAAAAACATATAGGTAGCACTTTCTTTTTGGATCCACTTCCTGCTGTGTTGTTTTCAGCAAATTTCTTTACCCGAGTCCCAACTTCTTCACAATGTTCTTCATTTTAGTGCTGATTAACCTGCTATTTTTATCTTTCTGGATATTCTGGATTCTAAACAGTGTCTAATGGCACTTGGAGATTATTAAGCTCCAATAAACAGCAATACCAGCCAAGAGTACTTTCCTCTTGGCTGGAAACCCTGTTTTGTGTCACTCATTCCTTCCTCCCAGCTCCCTCACAAACCAAGAGACTGATCCAGTCCATATTGCCTCCATTAATATTTTTCTGATTCCTTTATTTTCTTCCCAAGCTGCACCAAAGCCAGCTGGAGCTGCAGGAGGTGAGGCTGTCCTACCGGCAGCTGCAGGGCAAGGTGGAGGAGCTCAGCGAGGAGAAAAGTCTCCAAAACCTCAACACAACCAGCACATCCCTGCTCTCTGAGATAGAGCAGAGCATGGAGGCAGAGGAGCTGGAGCAAGAACGAGAACAGGTATATTTGCCCTCCAGCCTCTGGGAAAGCCCACGGGCCTCTGTGACCAGTCCCAGAGCAAAAGGGAGTTTAATGCATTTGATCTGCATTTGGAGCTGAACCAAAGGCCAGAAAATTGGGATTGGGGTCTGGCATCAACACCCTTTTAACCATAAGAAAGTAAACCTTTGAAGGGGATTGGTGAGGGTTAGTGTGTTATAAGCTCTTACTGATCTTTTCATACCTGAATAGCCCAGCTACCCAAAGCTCTTTTACAGAGAAAAGCTGTGCCAGATGCAAGAGGTTTTTGCCCTGCTAAGACACGCCACAAAAGCAATTAAATCTTTTGTTCTAACCTTTTTCTACCTGATGGCCTAGGCGGGACCCCTTGGCCCTAGTCCAATAGAACAGCCCCAAGTTTGAGGCGAAGTTTGAAAGGTCCTATGAGGTGTCCCTGTACTAAATTCGGGGAGAACTTTCTAGGGTCTTTTCCTTACTTGGCAGACAAAGAGTATTTGTAAATTCCCGTGTAATTTGGTCACCCCGTCAACAGGGGGTACACTGCTACAAACCTCTGCATCCATTTCCCAACCAACACAGCAAATATTTGTGAGGGCTGGCAATCACACGCTTCACTTGGCCATGGAACGAAGATCTCCAGGGCCCTGAGGCCCCAGGCTAATGGCAGGCTCTGTGTTGCAGCTGAGGCTGCAGCTCTGGGAGGCGTACTGCCAGGTGCGCTACCTCTGCTCCCACCTGCGAGGCAACGACAGCGCCGACTCGGCCGTGTCCACCGACTCCTCCATGGACGAGTCCTCAGAAACCTCATCAGCCAAAGACGTGCCGGCCGGGAGCCTGCGCGCTGCGCTCAGCGAGCTCAAGAGACTGATACAAAACGTGCTGGACGGGGCAGACTCCACGGTAAGTTGGTGGCACAGAGAGAGAGGCCTTGCCTTGTGCACGTCCCCTGGCCCAGAGCTTGCTGCAGGTGCTGCTGGATGCTGAAGGCCCTGGTCTCCCAGAAAACCTCTGTGGCTCACAGAGATGGGCAGTCACAGAGCATAGTCCACTCCTTGTGTCTCAAATGCCAAGAGCCAAGCGTGTGGGGTTTCAGCCTGCAGTGCTCAGACCACCTGAAGTTTCAAGCTCATACAACTGTCATTGGCCTGGGAGTCGTTCTGGAAAATTAATAAAAGTAGGCTTACTTTGAGATTTTCAGTAAGTTAGAGTTTCAACATGGAAATATTACAGATTGCCTTACACATCACGGTTCAGTTATTTCCTTTGGGATTTTCCTAACCTTGGTTTATTAGCAAGAGTATCACAAAAACATCATAACCCCTGTGTCAGGAGGTTCTGTCCCTGTGAACTGTCATTGGTAGAAATGTCTTGGCAGGAGCTGCCAAACTCAAATCTGTGGCAGGTGAAAGGTTTTGCTGGCACAAGATGATGTCTGTAGGATGTGGTCCTCAGGCTGCTGGGCAGGAGGGGGTGGCATGCAGGGACCACTCAGCATCCACAGAAGTGCAGAATTACAAACAAACAAAACACCTCACTTTCTGTTTTTGTTCTGGCTCAAATCAGACCTGTTCCCATTCCCTACAAGCTGGTTGCATTGCCATTATGACTTATTTGGGGTGCTGTGGTGAGGAAAACAGTGCAGCCCCTGCAGGGGGCTATGAGAGAGTACTCACTCTCCTCATTTAAATATGCACAGGCTGAGTATAGAGATGAAGTTGTATTTGTTAAATAAAATGTAGAGAGTCCTGTAAAAGGTCCACAAACAGAGCCTGTAGCCACAGGGGCTACCAGATGGGCGATAGGTCTCTGTAAATTTGGTTTATGCCAAGGTCTGCATACTCTTTGCATCATGTGTGGAAGCGCTACCTTGGTTGTGGAGGTATATGGAAACAAAAAACTCTACCAAAGTCACATTCACATTTTCTTCTTCCATGTGTAGCACCCTCATCCCAAACTGGTACCAAATTAATACAACTGCCTTTTTTAAAGTGAAATCTGAGCAAGAGATTTCTCTCCCGCTCTCAGAGCTCTCGGCGAAGCGACGACGACACCTTAGAGGAGCAGATCAGGAGAACAAGTGAGGATTCGCGAGCCCTGAGGGAATTAATGGAGGGAGAACGGGGGAAACTGAGGCAGAGTTTGGAGGAGCTGCAGCGTCTGCACAGCCAGGTTAGCAACTCCCACACTTTACAGTATGTGGTCTTGTAACAGCAGTGTTCATCCTCCAAGCCATGCCTTCCATCAAAGAGACCAACATGATAAATAACCCAGGAGGATTTAGGCCAAAATGGTTGGATGAGGGAGATTTGTTAAACCAAATGCAAAGGATTTAAGCATTTAGGATGAAAGTTTCTGACAAATTGTCTGGGACCCATCCAAGGCATCATCTCTAGCAGCCAAACTTCCTATAAGCCTTCCTCCCAATCTGGTTTTTAGCCAATCTCTGTTACTTAAATTCTTCTCAGCAGAAGACCTCAAAGTACAAAGAGTCTGCTTGATACGGGGTATTGAAAACCCAAAGGTATCCAGGCTGACCTGAATTGCTGCACTGAGCCCTTGGGAGGGTATGTGCACCCATTCCATGGGTGCTGTTCTGCTGTGCATGGAGCAGGGCTTGACCTCTTCCTCAGCAGCATCACACACCCTCAGAAAAGCACTCCCAGAGAATCCTAATTGTGGCCAGGCTGGCACCAGGCAGCACTACAAGGACCAGCTGAGGCAACCTCAACAGCAAGGAATGGTCCAGCCCCAACACCAGCTCCACACCCAAAGCACAAAATCCCATTGCATCCACACCCAGCACAGCATCATCTGTGTCTGAGGCCCTGTGCCAAGAGCAGAAAATGGATACAGGCATCCAAAGAGGTGCTTGGCAGTCCTTGTCTCTGGGACAAGACTCCAGGTGCTGGAGGGGATCTGGAGGCTCCAGCAGAAGCAGCAGCAACTGCACTGGAGCAGGGAATGAGATTAATGTCCTTGGCTGGTCTTCCCAGCCTTTGTATCACCCTTTGGAGAATAAATAGGAAAATATCACCCTTTGGAGAATAAATAGGAAAACACATCCCTGTTCAGAAAGTCAGCACAACCTGGGGTCTGACAGCCTTGTGTAGGGCTGTGGGAGCTCCCATCATGGGACCAAAGGGAAAAGAGTGAGAGCATCATTAAATACCCTGGCAGTGGTGGCTGCACATGTGCAAGGGTGGGAAATGTCCTGCTTCCACAGCAGCTGATCAGGACAGACTGTGTGAGGGGAGCAGCCCTGGAGCCCGTCCTTCCCCTAGGATTGCTCCTCTCAGCAGTGTGGCCACCACAAGAGACACTTGAAGGTCCAGACTTCGGCCCATAGTGAGACATAAGCCCAGACACTGCCCTGGCTGTGCTGCTGCAGTCCTGTGCACCACACACAAGCTTCCCTTGCCCTTTCACCTGAGATGGAGGAGACAAGGGCTCGAGCTCTGCAACCTGGCAGTGCTGACAGAGACCTTTAGAGACTTATTCACAGATTTTGGGTTTGTCTGATCTCCCCAAACACTCCAGCCAGGAGGGACCAGAAGACCAGCCCTAGATTGCAAGTCTGGAACCCTGGGTCTGCTTTTAGGGGTCCCCAACTACCAAAGCTCTGAATATTTAGTAAGCAAAGGGAGGACTGCAGTTCTGTTTTCTTCTCACACCTTTGTGTGATGTGGAGAAAGATGGGTATAGCTACAAATGCAGCAGCCATTACTCTCAGAGAGGAGCTCCAGCCTCTCACAGCAAGTACATGTCTCCCACAGCTTTTGCCTGTTATCCAGCCTCACACTTGCTCCAGGTTAATAATTACTCTCACCTCCTATTGAAGAGGCAACATCATCTTCTGTTCAGTGCTACAGAAAATTGATGCATGTGGAAACCTGGTCCACCTGGGGGAAGCAGTGCTCTGCTGCCTCCTCATCCCTCTATTCTGGCACTGGTATTGATACAATCAAAGGGGAGCTGCTTCTAAATGGCTATTAGGATCTTGTGGCATCACACATATTCATTGCTCCTGCCCAACAGCACGGTGAGCAGGTGGAGACAGCAGTCACCCCTTTCTCTGTCTACACTGAGAAGCTATTTCACACCTTCTGCCTGTTTGTTTCATCCCATTCTTACCTGAAGCACAAACACAACCAATTAAAATCCCAAACCTATCCCCAAACACCATGTTGTGGGCCTCTGGATTCTGTGTCCCCTGGGATTTCTGTAGAAGTGCTCAGCACCTTTCACATCACCCCATCACCACTGCTCTCGGCCACATCATTGCTCTGAAGTGCTCCCCATGTAGAGCTGAGGGAGGGCACCCCAATTCCCTGGCAGCCCCAGCACAGCCCCCCAGTCCCGTGGGGAGTCTCTGCACAGACAGGGTGCATTCACACCCTCCTCCCCACGGCCCAGCCGTGCCTCACTAACAGCAGATCCTCCCACGCCCTGGATGTGATGAGCCCTTTTTGACTGTCTGCCCTCTATTTATAAAGATTTCTTTGAAGATTCAAGCACTACTGAGCTGCATTTAGAGGCAGGAGGTGGGTCAAATGCTGGAAGGGTTTCCAGGTGGTGGAGTAGCGTAACAGAGCATGTGTGTGCCCTAGACAAAGAAATTAAATGTGTATGAAATATTATGAAGCTGTGCTAATGCAATCGTTGCATGATTTCACACCCTATTAACTCACTCTGCACAGGACCAAAACGATAGATCATTTCTCAGACTATTAAAGACTCCAGACATATTTTAAAGTCTAATTAAAATTGTAAGATGTGCCAGTTAACACCTTCCATGGCATGAAAGGGAATTTTCATATCCTTTGTCTACAGCTTCATATTACTTCAGGAGACGTAATGGTCCTTTCAAAAAATATTATTTGCTGGTAAATTATGTTAGCAATAATTTAACCCTGGAAAGATCAAAATTATAACGGGTAGACTCGGAGGATGTGTGCAAACTGCAAGACAAACTGCTTGGAGAGGGGCAACATTTTAGCACTGATGCCATAGTGTCAGCAAAGTCACAGGTGGGTCCTGCCCTGCACAGCTTTCAGTGCTGTTTCTGCATGTTACTGAGGCCATCCTGGTGACACATCTAGCTCAGGTCAGCATCCCACAGCAAGTCAGCACATTTCACGGAGGGTGGCACCAGCACTAACAGCCCCACACAGCAGACACAGGGGATCTCTCAACCTGCGGGCTGGCCCATGTGGCTTTTCCCCCCCCACACGCACTTGTGCTGCATTTTCCCGAGCAGCCCTGGGTTTCACAGCCTCCCTGTGCCCACAGGTGACGCTGCTGAGTGTGGAGATGACGACGCTGAAGGAGGAGCGGGACCGGCTGCGCGGCGCTGCCGAGGACAAGGAGGCGAGCGAACGGCTCCTGCAGGCCATCAGGGACCGCGACGAGGCCATCGCCAAGTGAGTGGCAGCACCACCAGAGCCAGGCTGGGGTGGCACTTGTGGCGTGCTATGGCAGGAGATGCCTCTGGAGTGGCTTTCTCCTACTCTGCACAGCAGCTGTGACAAAGTGATGTCTGGGCTTTGCTGGCGTTGGGAAATACTGCCAGGAACTTGGGAGCAGGGCAGGAGATGCTAAAGGCAGAGCTGCCCCACGGCTGGGCTGGGGGCATTCAGGAGCATTCTGTGAACCACGTTTGTGCCATCCCTAGTGCTGGTGTGAGTCACAGCAAGGAGAGGACGTCAGGGAGCCAAATGGAAACATCTAGGTTCAAACTAGGTCTGCCCTATTTGTCACATTTTTCTTCCTTTGCTGTTCTGGTCACACAGTCCTGATTTCCTGACCATCCCCATTACAGCCTGCCTGGGCTTCTTCCCTAAACCATTCTCCCTCTCCTTTCCTGTTCCAAGGTCTTTTTTGTATCTCCAGTCCTGTAATTCTCTGGTTCTCCTTTGGGATTCTCCCACTGGTTTGGCTCTTTATTTTGCCCATCCTCCTTACAGATCTGTGCAGTTCTGCTCCCCCATACCCCAAATCCCCCTCCCCCAGCTCTATCCTGGGGTTTGCCAAAACGCCCCGAGGAGGGGGACAGACACCTTTACCCCTTTGTGCTCTGCTAGAAAGGATTCATCTGATAATCCCTTCAAAAAGCAGGTGGGCCAGAACACCACCAGTCCAGCTTCTTAGGGGAAAAGCCCTGGACAAGAGGAGGAGCTGGAGAGGGCTGCACCTCTGAGGGTGCAGGAGCTAAATCAGCCCACACCATCCCTTTTTATAAGTGGCTCGATCGCCCGTGCTGCCCTTGCTGGGCTAGCTGCCTACCAAATCCCCATCGCTGTCCTCTGTAACACCTCCATCTGTTGGCAAGGAGCAGGAGCATCCCAGCTATCGCAGCTGTCTGCCGGGCGGTGGTTGTGACGTGTGGGTTGCTGGCTCTGCCGTGGCTATGGCAACACCGCCGCTGCCTTCAGTCCCCTGCAAACATCAACCGGCAGCGGGGAAGGGGCTCCACGAAAGGCTCAAAAGGCTGCTTCAGGTGCCCGAGCCACAGCCGGGAGTGGAAGGGCACAGCTCCTCCAGCCCGCTGTGACCCCGCCGGACAAAGCAGCAGTATTTGGGGCTGGCTGCCCTGCAGTGCAGGAGCCCCGGGAATGGGGCATGGGCGGGGGGATTAAGGAGCAGAGAGTGGCAGTGAGTGAAGGCAAACAAGAGCATCCTGTGACTGAAGTGAAAACATCCCTCCCAGACCGCGTGGGCTGGTTGCTGCCTGGGGAGGCTCGTGATTTTCTTCCCATCTCACACCCCAAGGGTTAAGTTGCTTTTGTTGAACCCATCCCCCCCAAAAATCCCTAACTCTGAACAGAAATAAAATCACTGCCCGAGGCAGACATCTGGTGTGGAAAATTTTGGGTTTAAGCTGAAGTTTGGCAACATGGGAAGCAATAGGAAAATAGGATCCTTTCAGAGGAAGTGTTAAGCAACCAGTACCTGGAATATAAACACAAATTCCCAAATTGCTGTTCTGCAGGGGAGCACAAGGGAGCGATTAGGAGACAAGGAATTAGTTACAGTTAATAAGATGCAATTATTTCTCTCGAAAATGTTTGCAAGGAAAGATGGTTCCCAGCAAGTCATGTTACACTTTCCTATCACGCAGCAGTTAATTGAAAACTTAAGCTTTGTGCTCACCTGTGTGCTCCCAGGATGGTGAGCAGCATTTCCCAGCTTGGGCAGCTTAGGAAATTGCTCCATCCTAAAGGACAATTCCTTTCCACAAATCAAGGAACAGCTGGAACATCTCAGCTACTGAGCACCTGGGGCTCTTTGGGTAACCTTGTCCATGGCATGACACACCCAATGGCCACCAAACGTCTGGGAAGAAATGCAGCAGAGGTGTTCCCAAGGGCTGGGACAACTCCACTGAAATTAGGAGCTCTCCTTAAAGCCTAACATTTAAATCAAACAATTTTAACAGTTTGTCATTCTTAAAAAGTATATGCTGTGATAAGCTCTCTTCTTTCATTTCTTCCTTCAAGTCTCAAGTGAAGCAGAATTGTACTCTTTAAGGGGTTTTTTTATTTGTTTGTTTTATATTGCAATTTATTGATCAAGCAATCAGACACAGGTCATTTGATTTTTAGCGCATACCATTTGTTTTCTATGCATGTAAACAGAAGAAAAGGAGAAAATATTTGTATATAGATTCTACCTTGTTCAAGATCTCCATTTTATTGGCAGGTCTTGCACATTATCCAGGCACACTATTATCTTACACAGCAGTGTATCTGACTTTCTTTCAGTATTCTTCACAATGTGCTTATCAGAAATCTGCTGGTTTTAAGATAATGATGTCAAAAGTTTTGTCCCACTCTTCAGATTAATAGATTGTCCAGAATACAACAGAGATGAACACCTTCGGGTGGGGACTTGCCAGTGAAAGACAGAAATAGTAGACTTGTTTAGAGATGCTTAACTCTTTGTTTAAAAAGAGAAAGGAGCCATGCCCCCATTCTGTCCCCGCAGGAAGAACGCGGTGGAGGTGGAGCTGACCAAGTGCAAGATCGACATGATGTCCCTCAACAGCCAACTCCTGGACGCCATCCAGCAGAAGGTGAACCTCTCGCAGCAGCTGGAGGCCTGGCAGGTGAGCACCCAGGGCAGGGGCTGTGGGACACATGACCCCAGGGCCACTGCGGGGGACTGTCCCCCCTCCCTGTGGGTGTGTCTTGTTCTCCGCCTGCGCATCCACGGATTGGGTGTTCGGGGGTGCTGGGTTTTGGCTCTGCAGGAGCCAGCGATGCCTGGGGCGCAGGGGGGAGCTGCCCCTCCCTGCTCTGAGCCTTTTGGCTGTGAGCTGTTAATTGTACAGCTCTAAACACTCGTTTAAAATGGAGAAGCAGACTGTGCCTCCTGGCAGGATGGGAAATGTGCACGTCTGCCCCGGGCTGGGGAGGGGTCTGTGCAGGAGGTGTCCCTAGACAGGCACACCTTGGGTACGCCGCCGGGGCACAGCATGTCTGTGCATTTCCATGATGGAGCAGAAAGCTGGGAGAAGGAGGTTGTGCTCCACTGTTTGCATCAACTCCGAAGATCCATCAAGAAGGAGAAGCTAAAATTCCAGTTCTTCATCAAGGTAAAAAAACAAAGTCGTGACAGTTCCACAGCTGCCCTGGAGATGCTCCACTTGGGGTCAGTGGGGAAAACCCTTGTGAAGGCAGAGAGCCCTTGAGAGCAGACAAAGCTGCCTCCTCCCAGAACAGCACCAAGGGAGGGCCACTTCAACAGAAAATAAAGCAAACTCAAGAGAAAAGGTCTGTGCCATTTATAGTGATTTGTTGCAGACCATACAAGACCCCAGCTCTACTAACAACCAGCCTGACCAGTAGAAACCTTTCCTGTACCACCTCGCTCCTGTTTCAACTCCACTGTGTTTTCGTTTCTCTCTCTCTCTTTTTTTTTTTTTCCTTTTCTTCTTTCTTTTCTTTTTCCTGCTTACAGTTTGCTTCCTCAGGGCTTTTTACTATCTGGCTCCTTTGGTTTCTGATCTAGTGGCCTTTCTCAGTTCCTGTACCAACAGCTTTAGTCGTACACCCCTCCTGCCTTTGAGGTGAGCTCCCCACACCCACCATCCCTTCTCCATCTGCTGCCACCATCACCCACATCCTTCTCTGCCCCCACCATCATCTGGCAAGAGGGGCCAGTGGGGGTCTCCATCACCCACCAATATTCTGGCCACACCCCTCACCCCAGCTCCAGCCAGGGGCAGCATCCTGCACCCCATGGTGAGGCTTTACCAGGGCACCACGGGAAAAGCCAGGCTGAGGTGCACAAATTATTAACCCTCTCTATCCACATATTTAGTATCTGCAAAGCTTCTTGAAAGACAGACTGGGATTTTACTTCTCAGCCTCATTGTCCAGTAAGTGACACTCAGTGCTCTGCATAGGAGCTGTCTGGATCCAAGTTCAGTCTGGATGGGTGGTATAAAGTGTGGCCTACTTAGTGCTAGAATAAACCCAGCTTAGGGGTTAAGAACAGGTCCTGTTGCAGTAACACAGCAACCCCAGACCTGCTCCCATTAGCTCTCTGAGCTGAGGCTCAGGCCCATTTCATGGCAGTAAGTTGTCTCCAACATACTGACCTGAGGTGTTACTACATAGCAGCAAAATAGTTTCCAGCCACCTCATGTCCTCTCAACAGCAGCTCAGCCACAGAGGCACAAAACAAGTTGAGTGATTTTTGTATTTTGGGGACTGTTTTGCAAAGGGGTTTGCAGAAAGTTTCTGATAAAATAGGATAAAAGTCTCTGCTTTAGCTGGGCATAATTGGATGCTTTAATCTGGTAGCATTTTGCTCTTGCACCCTTCTACTCTGCATTTCACCAAGGGCTGTCAACAAGATTACAGTGTTCTCTAAGGACATAATCATACAGGCTGTAAAATAGGACTCAAGCAAAAAATCCTCCCCATCCAAGTGGTTTGCTCTCTGACTCACACATCTGACAGACAGGGACCCAATGCAGTGCACTCTCAATAGTGCATACTGTATTTATATATATATATGATATTTTTGTGTGTATATATATATAAATATACATATAAACCATTCTCATCCCTTGTTGTATGGTTGATCAAGGACACAGATCTGTCATGCAGGAGCCTGGGTACCTACTTCATTTTGCAGAAGAGGTGCCTTCAAAATCCAAGTGCTGAACATTTTCACGTGGCAGCTTCAGCTCTGGAAACCTGTCTAAGATATTTCATACTGATGTTCACCTCAACCTCTTCAGCTCTCCCTCTGCCTTTCCTCTCTCCAGCCCTGCTCTAAAAAGACCCAAAGCTTCCCCAGTCTGTGTAGCTCTGCACCCTCCTGCTCCCACAGGGGAAGTCCCCACACTAAATTCAGGTCCAGGTCATGGCTATCAATCCTTTTCCCTGCAGAAAATGCTGCAACAAGAGATTAGCCATTATTAAGTTTCCAGTCCCAGCTGGCTGATTTGATTCCAATCCAGAGCAGCTGGGGCACCTGCTGGGCAATGGCAGCACCTTCCCTTCAGTCCTGGGGCTGCCCTGACAGGCTGTCCCTCACCAGGTGCTGAATGGCCAGCACTTCCACCACTCCAGCCCATCCCAAGCATTCTTGTTCTCACCAGACAGTGTCGTCAGCCCTAATCAGGGACCAAACTGCTGGAGAGTAGTTGATTCCTCCTGTGGGGCTAGTTTGTGTACACACATTTTTACATAGCCAGGTTTTCAAGGAACATGTTAGCACATCATTAGTGGAACAGAACTGGGTAATTATTTTGTATAAAGCAACTTCACTGTGGTGCAAACATGGATGGAATCAGAGCATTTCTCGTACATCTGAAAAGCCACAGCTCATGTTGAGCTGTCAGTCAGAGCTCCCACTGCTATGCTGGCTTTAGGGGAAGGAGGGGGTCTAAGAGCTGAGCTCAGTTCTGTTTGGTGAGTCTGGTGCAAAGTCCAGGAGGGATCTGGTGGGCCCACACCTGCAGCAGCTCTGCCACCCCTGCCTGTCCACTTGGTGTGCACACAGACCTGCTCAGCACAGACCTCGGTCCTTCTGCCCTTTGCTTTCAGCTGCATTTGTTCTTCTTATTTATTTCTGCCCCAAAGGGGACATCTGCAAGCTGCAGACAGCAGAGAGACACAGCTTAGGGGTGGCACAGAGTCCCACGCCAGCACGGAGCTCCTGTGAGACCTCCTGGGCAATTTATCCCTCAGAATTGTGTGATTGATCGTCCTCACTCCCTGAAAAGCCTCACGGCAGCGGGCACAGCTGAGCCTGCTGTCGGGTGGGGACACAGGCAGTCCTCGCTCCCGTCACCCCTGCTCCATCTCATCACTGCACGTTTCATACCCATTTCACCGCCCCCGCGCCAGCTCCCGTTGAGCATCAGCTGCCACTAACGCCCCTGTCCTCTCCCTCTGCTGCAGGATGACATGCACAGGGTCATTGACCAGCAGCTGATGGACAAACACCCGAAGGAATGGAGCCAGCTCGCTTATTCCTTCTCCAGTGGCTCCGGCGCCAGGCGGAGCGCCAGGCCCTCCCCCGCCTTCAGGCCGGAGCAGCAGGGGGACGAGCCCGCCGGGGCCGAAGGAAACCGTCTCTTCTCCTTTTTCAAGAAAAATTAATTTGAAAAAGAGAAAACTCTCCAACAATTCCTGCTTCAAGATGAGGAGTGGGGCAGCTGCCCAGCTTGCTGCTGGACCCAAGTCTGATCCACTGAGTAAAAAAGAAGGGGGCAAAGGAGTTAACCCTTGAGACTCTGCACTATTTACACCGCACCTGGTCCGAACCAAATGTTTACATGAATTGGAGATTTGCAAATTGACAATGTGATTCTAGTAGAAAGAAACTTTTCTTATTCTATAAGTGAAGTGATAAACTTCAGGGTATATTTTAGGCGCTTTGACACCGTCCAGTTTCTGCTGTGAAGAATACTCTGTCTTAAAAGCATTCTTATGCTGGAGAAGGAAATAAGCAGCCCCAAGACAGAGCGGTGCAGGGGATTGAGAACTTCTGCCACAGTGAGCACAGGGGAAGGAAGAGGGCTGAATGCAAGAGAACAGAAGGGAGCCATTTGTACCACCCTGGCAGCTGTGACATCCTTCATCCATCCCACTGAGACTGGAGTCACTGGCCCCAGCATTACCATGTTTTGACAAATGTAGCTTTCTCCGTGGGGGAAGTTGAGCCCTCACTGCAGATCCTGCCTGGGCACCATCTCCCCTGGAGCTCTGTGGGGCCGTTCACCCTCGCTGGGACGCAGGCTCCTCAGGGTAGGGGACAGATAGGTGATGTCACTGTCCTCTCCAGCTCCCTCCTGTTACAGAGGTAAGAGTTGCAGGCTGTAGCTACGCAGATTTCTTCCCAGGAGACTGACCATCTACAACAGATTACAGACTGGATAAAAGTTGTGCATGTTCAGTCCTGGGGCACCTGCTGTTCCCTCCAATGGCCAAAAGTAGTTTGGGAGCTTCAGCAAGTCACACACCTCTACCCAAAGCCATACACATCTCCCAAACAGAGTAAGAAAACTGTCATTTTAACTGGATAGGCCCCCAAAAGCCTAACTAACAATTCACTGAAAGCCTACTCCCAATAATGTCAGTCAGTCTTTGACACTGGGTTGGCAGACTCAATCCTCAGAAAGCACACTGGCATCTGCCTTCCCTGAAGCCAAAGGCTGTCAGGGTGTCTACAAAGCTCTGGAAAGTCTGCCTGGAAATACTCTGCCCTATGCAGTAATACTGGCTATGGCCTGACAGGAGTATTTGTCCCTGCCTGTGGGTCAGTAGCTACTCAGCCCTTTGGTGAGCAGGTAGCCAAAGGTCCTTTTGATCAAAGATGACCAGAGCCTGCTTTGCACGACATGATCAACAAGAAGGAACGTGGCTCTTTTGGTGTATGCACACAGCAGTGCTGGAAATCCTGCAATACTCAAGTAGGGACCTTCCCTCTGCACTGGATGGGCACTTTACAGCTCTTCTCTTTTATCAGTCACAAGCCAGTGAGGAGCACCAGGCTCAGTTCAGAGATGTCCTGCTGCTGTCATGCAATTTTCACACATTCTCCTAGCTCATGATACCCACGGGCAGGCCCCAGTTTCTTTCCTGCTGCTTTCAAAAGGCCACCACCTACACTGTCCCACAGCAGACAGAGCTGGGTGCACCTTCAGCTCTGCCCTGCTCAGCAACTTGGGTGCTAACACACCATCCCCCAGAGAGCTGCTGTCTCTGCTCACTACTTACAGGAACAAGCTTTCTGCTAGAATAGGTACCAAACACCTCCTAAGCAGCAGGTAAGAGACTGGTGGCTTGGGTTTTAGTGTTATTCAGCTTACCTGTGGGATAGAACATCCATAATACCTCAGTACAAATATCCTTTCTGCCTACAAAGATTTGAGCATTCCCATATTTCCTTGTTAGCATGAAACCACCACACTGGTATGAAATCATCTTGTACTAAGGCAGCTCTGGATTGCAAGGAGCAGAGTGCTCTGAGATTGGCAATGATAGTAGAGAGGTGAGTGGTAAAACCCATCTACATGAAAGCAATGAACCCTGGATTGCAGAGCCTGCTTCAGGAAAGACTTGGGCAAAGCCCTACCAATACAGCTTGATGCTTATGGGGAAAGGCATCAGGTGCCTCACAGGCAGGGAAGGAAACTGAACCTTGACCTCTCCTTTCTAGGCAATGCTCAGCTGTTGAGTATCTGCTTGTAGCCACTTGTGCAAGCGAGGGGAAGGGCTGCAGTGCAGTGCCACATACTGTCAGTCCTCATCCTCCTGTCCTGCCTGTTTGTGACTCTGCATAGGACAGGGACACGACATGCTCAGTATCTCCTGCTGCCAGGACTCAGTCACACCCACATGCATTACCCCAGCCTTTGATTCCTGCAAAATGAGGTGTGGCTGTGTGGATGCCAGTGACACCTGTGGCACAGTGACACCTGTGAACACTGAAAACAATGCTCTATCACAGGAGAGCCACGTGAACATCTCGGTCTTCAGGGACCTTTCTTCTGCTGTCAGTTGTCATTTCCCAGACCCCACCAACTCTATTCAAGCCACATGCTCATGAGTTGTGTGGGACTCTACCCCAGTGAGGATGGATGGATGGATGGATGGATGGATGCAATCCTAAGGCAAGGGCCTTAAGTTACCCCATGAAGATGCAGTAACGAGATGAAGAAAGGTGCCTTCTGCTACATTTGCTGAGGAAAGTGACTCAATCAGTTGTAGATAGGCACAGCACATCTCTGCAAAGAAGGAGAATCCTTAATCTCATTGCAATTTTGTTTATTTAACAAGAGTGACGGAAGAGATTGCAAGAGGAAAGTCAGCATGTTCTAAGGTGCCAGTTGGGTATGGTTTCTTCACACAAGCCCCTTCACCCTAAAGACTTAGTTGCACTACTAAACCCAGAGATACAAGAGAACTGGGTGTAATGAACTGGACAACACACCAAAGGAGACCTCCTTGTGCTGAGCTGCTACTCCACAGGAACAGAAACTGCCTTAATACAGCAGCTAGGTTTTGTCTTGTCTTGAAAAACCTCACCTGTGCAGTCCTTCACACCCATTTGTCACGTTGTGTTTTAACAAGGTCCCCCACTACTTCACCCTGTGCTGTCATTAACACACTCACCTCCATCCTGTCATGGCCAGGAGCCTGGAATCAGCCACTGGAATGCAGTGCTGGTTAGAAGACACTTCACTTGTGGTACTTGACTCTTGCAGGACACACACAGTGTAAAGGAAACTGCAGCTCCCAGAGATGAGATGGAGGAAGCACATTAATCCAGCAGGTACTCAGGATCCCAAAGGAGGTTTAAGGAGTGGGATCAGCAGCTCTAAACACAACCCTCAGCCTTGCTTTTGAGATAAAGGTAAATAAGAGTAGTGCTGCACAGTCACTGTTCAAATATTGCACAGAGATGCCTGCTGAGATTAAGGTTACAAAGGACTTTCCCACAGGTAACAGGTGACTTATTTGGGCAAATGTTTGTTATGCCAGCCTGAGGGAAAAGGGATCAGTCTCCCCTTCCTAAACTCTGCAAGGGAAGCAACTGTAAACAAGGAACAAATGTAAATGAAAGGCAAGTCACTAGCACTTTATCTTCATACAAACTTAGATCAGCAACTTGCCGTGGAGATGAACAGTAAATCAAAAAGTTACTGACAACAGAGTCATTTTGCACAGAGAGCAGGAAGTGAGGCTGCAGGCAGGGCCACATGCACTTGTCCTACTTAGAATGGTAGATTCCAGATATGCCTCTCCATCAGGCAAACTCTCTACTCCCCACTCAGCTATAAAAAGCAAGATTGTTTGAACCAAAAAGCCAAGAAAGGAAGTGTCTGGGTGCTGCAGCAATGATTCCCTTGGATTGAGAGGGAAAAAGCACACAGCAGGGACAAGCAGAAAGAATGTACCTATAGATATGTACATATACCACAGTGCTGTAATTTTTGTATGTAGCAGTCATGTAAATAAATGTATGGTTTTTATAAGATACATATTATAAAAATCTATAAAGGCATATTTTTAGTAAAAACAATGCTCTGCTTCTTTTGTAAATAGTTCTCTTCAGAATAAAACAGATCATTTACACAATACTGTCTCAGCTCTCACCACTTTACTGTGCCCAGCTGCAAAACAAACTCACTTTTTGAACTGTCACTTAATACCCAACAGCATCTTTGCTGCTGCATCATCCCATGAAATTCAGCCAGGTAAAGCCCCTGTGTGTGCTTAGGAGAGAAGGGGCCAGGGCAAAAACATTTGAAACATTTGTATCTTTTGGTGCACAGGAAAGCCTAAAGGTGGGTAAATCACCCCATCTTCCAGCCACTTGTGTCCTTTACTGGCCCTGGTGTGGAGGCAGACTCAAACTGGAAGGAGTTCAGACACCAAACAGAGACAGTGACACACCCACAGCTGGCAGCAGCTGCAGCTCAGACCATCCACAGTCCCCAGGAGTCCCCTGCAGCTACTCCTCCCAGCAGGGTGCAGACGGAGCAAAGGCACCTTCCCAGAGCAGTTTCCATCACTCCCCAGGAAAGCCTGGGCAGGGCAAGGGGATGCTGAAGGCACAGCCACGGCTGCAGTTCCTGCACAGATTAATTAAACACACAATAATTTCCTGGGAAAGTGAGGAGAGACTTCAGATGCTTTTTAGTCACCTTGGGAGAAGAAGCTTTCAAAGCTCACTCCGTACTTTTGTTGAGCAGAAAGACAAAAGATTACACATCACAATCACAGGTGTCTCACTTCACACAGAAATAAGTTACCCGTTCCACTTTGCTCTTTCATTCAAACTAAAACAGCAACTAAACATTTGAAAGCATTAATTATGGTTTTTTTCCCCTCTCAGGAAATAACCCTTTAGACACAGCAGCAGAGCTCACCCCTGGCTTGCCACCCTCCACCTCCAGGTGCTGGACAGCAGAGGAAACAGAGCCTCAAAAAAAGATTTGGCAGCTTGTAACCTTTATTTTTAGTTTTTTAAAATTATTTAAAAAGCATAATTAGAAACTTTCATTACAGAAATAATCCTAGCAAACCAGTTAGACATTCCATTGCTCAACATTTAGGAAACTTCACATCAGCACCACTAGAGAGACAGTCCCCACCCCTTCCAATTGAACAGTGATGGCAAGAGCAGAGGTAACTGCTCCTCTACAGCCAGCTCTGGGGAAAAAAAACCAAATTCCCACTTTAAGCCAGGAAGCTGGACCTGGATTGACAGAATTCCAACCACAGCCACAAGAACCTGGACTCAAAGAGGGCCAATTTTTCCATGTAAGAGAACACTCCAGGCTTGGGTGCACCATTTCCTCATTTTATTGCATCATTTCCAGTAAATTCAGACACGTTCTTTACTTCTGCCTATGTGAAGTTGCTCCCTCCTAGATCTGCACACAGCTACCAACAAGAATCTCAAAGTAACACAGCTGGGCCCCTCAATCTGCAGGGGGGAAGCCCCACAGGACAGCTCCAGGGACTGGCCCAGCTCCTCCCAGCACACACCACATCCCACACTGGAGAGCAGACAGGATGGACTGGTGTGACCTAAGCCACTCAAGTCTCACAATGGCCAGAGCTCTCCCCAGCAGCATCAGCCCAGCCCACTCCAATTCTTGGGTTATCAATGCAAGATATGTGAAGAAAAGAGGTGGGTGAAGGCAGCTGAACCAATTAAAAACCCACGTGTTACACATTCAGCGTTTGCACTTCGGAAAAAGTCTTTAAAGTGATTGACTGTGATGTGATTGTATCATCAGGGCTCTTACCACAACCTGAAAAATCTAAAAAAATGCAGGCAAAATAAGTGACTAAAATTTAGCCTCTCCTGGGGAAAGGGTGAGGAAGGGAGAGAAGTGGGCTGATTCCAAGCTCATGGACATGGGTGAATCACATCCTACCAAACAAAGGCCAGCAATTCCATAGGGCCACTTACTGGCACATGGAGTATGTCCACCTTCAAGGCCTTAAAGGAAGTCATACCCTCCCCATGCCTTTTAAGGTAAAATTATTTTTTAATATTATTTAGGCAATAATTCAGGTGCTGAGCATGTCCTTTTAGCCCAGACATTTGATATTTTAGTTACACACACATACACTCTCCACCTTTAACTACATCTATTCAGGCTGAGGAAGTGAGCCCTTGTTTTCCCAGAAAGGCTGACGAGGGCCAGGAAAATGTTGCTGAGCACAGCAAGCCCAGTTTGTTTCCAAGTGTGATCCTCCATCACCACATAACCCAAGGAAGCAAGCTTTCCATTTCTTTGCATTAAACAGCAGTCCTCCTTCCTAACAGAACAATCCTGGGAATGATCCTGCAGCTTTCATATTCAGACATCAATAAGAAGACCTGGATTTTTTTTTCACGCCTTTTCTCTCTCAAAAACAAAAGCTTTGCCACCAAAATTCACATTCAAGTTCAGATTGCCTATCTGTGGACAGGGCAACAAGGAGAAGTTTGGGGTTTTTGGCAGAATCACATGATTTTTGTTCTTCTCAAAAGAAATGGACCCTCACTTAGGACATTGGCAGAACCAGAAGCAGAGGTCAAAGTTGGTAAACTTTGCTTTAAAAAAAAAAAAAAAAGGTTTTATCCAAACAAATCCCACTTCTGCAGGTCAGTTTATTTTCCAGTATCTTGATACAAACTACAGGAGAGCACAGGTACAGCTGGGCTGCAGCACAAGGAGGTGAAACCCAAGGATCCAGCCACAAATCTGGATGATGGCAAGCTGAAATTCCAGGCCCCAGCAGCAGCTCCAGCTGCCAGCCCGGGGGCTGGTGAAATGAAACCCCAGGCTCCAGCAGTGACACCTGCAATCCTGGTACCTAGAAAAACACAGCTCGAGCCCCAGGAAAAGCCTGGGACTCCAGGAGAAGCCAGGGGCTCCAGGGGCACCAGTTGCCAGCCTGGAGCCCAACAGAGATGCAGCTGGAAGCCCCAGGAAGCAGTCGCTGCCAGCCTGAGGCCAACACAAATTAAGAACTTTGAAACTTTTTCTTTAAAAAGATGAACTCTGCAGTCCATGATTGGTTGACATTAAGAAGGCAGAAGCCAAAGCAACAACAGGGAGGCGAGGCTGGTTAAAGCAATATACATTATATACAAACTCTTGGGTTAATTAGTCCACTTGGTAGGCAATGTCCTTCTTGTCTACAAGGCGCACTGGAATGAGCAGGGGAGGAGAGAGGGGCAAGATTCCATCCGATACCTTCTTGGCACTGCAGTGGTAAGGTGCCAGCGCCTCTTGATAGAAAACATGGAGAAAAAATAATCTTTAAATAACGGCACAAAACTGAGAAAGTCCTCCCAAAGCCTGCCCCAGTGGAATTGCCCGAGTCTAGCTGGAGGGGCTGATCTGTCTGAGAGCAGAGTCTCTGCAGCAGGGAAGGGGCATTAGCAGCACCGCTTCTTCCTTTTACTGTTCTTCGTTAGCTTCACCACATCGTTCTGTTGCTGCTGTTGCTGCTTCGCTAAGTTTTCTTTCTTTGCTCGCAGGACAAGCTCTGTAATGCAATTAAACATCTGCAAGAGAAACAAACACACTCAGACCACCCCAGAACTCAGGCTGGCTCCTGTGGGGTGCTGCTCCTTGGAAGCCATTCCCCTTTTTTGTATGTTTCAATAATGCTCCAGAGGCCTTCCCCCACCCACTATGGCCCCAGTGGAAATCCAATACCTTTTACCAACCCGCTCCAAAGATAAACAGCACCTCTATCCCTTTTTCCAAACCAGGAAATAAAACCAGGGCAGTTTGGCAACGGAGGCCAGGAGTGAAGCCTGGGCAGTCCTACTTCCTACAAGCATTCTCAAGTCTTTCCTGCCTAATATGTGAGCACTGTAAAGCTACTGAAAATGCAGTGTGGGCTCCTCCATTTTGCTTCCCCAACTCTTCTAAAAACAGCTGAATGTCTTTTTTTTTACATTTTACCTACTACTTGTAACTTGTATAAGCGCTTTTTCTTTCTCAATGGGAAGAATGGAATTTTTATTTCTTCCCACACCATTATCCCTAAAACATTATATTTCTACTCTTCTGAATATTGTATTACCTCTTCCACATTAATGTTTTCTTTGGCGCTGGTCTCAAACAATTGGATCTCCATCTGCCCAGCAAATTTATAGGCATCTTCTGTTTCTACCACTTTTCGGTCTGGGTCATCATTCTTATTGCCCACTAAAAAAGGAAAGAGAATCAAAGTCAGTTTGGTATTTCAGCAGGCCAGCCCACTATATAAGATGCTGTAACTCCCTCATTACCTACCTAGTATCCTGCAGACATCATCACAGTTTTGATTAATTTCATGCAACCACCGTTTTACATTCACAAAAGATTCTGCGCTCGTTACGTCGTAGACAACAATGACCCCGTGAGTTCCTCTGTAATACCTGTGGGGTACAAAAGGACAGCAAATGTTAACTCAAGGTATCACCTTCCCTTTCACTGAGCTCCTACAGGATTCACAACAAATCCTCAAGTTATGGTAATCAAGTGCCCCCATTTTCTTTCCATTGAGACTCATGTAGCTCTTTTATGACAGCTTGATCCCAGGTTATCCCTCTAAACCTACAGGGCTCCCTGCTCATTCACGCTACACAAATATGTTTCCAAGTCCAAAGTCTTCTAAAATCTTCCTTGTTCAGATTGTCAAGACCTTCAAAGATGAATGCTGGCTTCCACCTACAGGACCAAAGGTAATGGCATCCCCAGCACATCCACATGGGCTGTATAAGCCACATCAAGTTTTTGCAGTACTTCTGTTATCTGTGAACGATCACTTACAGACTAAAATTTCAGCAGATCTCCAAATATACTCAACCTTCAGTCACAGTTCTCTCAAGCTCTCAAAAATTTCTGTCTTGTTGAGCGACTCTGTTCTGATCACACCTTCCTACTCAACAGATCGACTCCATATGTGCATTCAATACACTCTGCTACCTTTAGCCATTAAAAATAAGCTTTACTGCAGTTTATTCCCATTAGTCTTGGGCAACTGGCACCTTTAAAAGATGATGGGCAAGTCTGATACGCAAAAAAATATCTGAATTCAGGTTCTAACATTATCACCTGCACGAAGCTACCAAAGAACAGACAGTATGTGCACCATGAAAATGCTAAACAGAAAACCAGCAAGCTCTACCTTCTCAGTTTTCAGCCACAATCACAAGGCTACCAAGTACATTCCCTACTGCAAATTAGGCAGCTGTGACCCAAAAAATAAAAAGTAATTTAAACAGGAGACAGTTAACAGTGAGGTCTTCATCAGGATTCATTTTTTATATTACGTGTAACTATTCTTTTCCTTTTATCCTCTTCTCTTTCTTCTGATCAATATTAAAATTTTTAATAAAACAAATTAAAGACACCAGCATACAAAATTGAGGATTTTCCCTTAAATTGTGACAGCATTCCTAGACCTTGCTGTCTTATCACAAGCACTTCTTGCAGTTCATCATTGCACTTCAAACATGTCCACTGTGACTATTCTGCTCTTCTTTGATTTTTTCCAACTCAGCAAACACACCTTTGAACTTCAAAGCCTTTGAATCTAGCCCAAACACACCTTTGAGAAGATCTCAACGCTTCAGCTCACTTTGCTACTGAAGTGCTTAAGCAAGTCACTGTCTTCCCACCTCCAGCCTCATCATCCTTCTACAAGAGAAGCCACCTGCCTTTATACACCATCAGACAGACTTGCAGAGAGGCACAGATCAGCCCCAGAGCCACACACCTTCCTCTCCTGATCCCCCTGCAGTGACAGTCCCCAGGTATCAGTGCTCCTCCATGATGCTCTACAGCTGTAGAACAGTCTGCTCCTACTGCCAACCTGAGCACTTGCAGAAGACACTCAAATCTTCTCCCATGCCATGTTTTACCAGTGATTGATGCTATACATTTGTTGATGTTGATGATGATGTACATTTGTTTCCCTTGGCAAGAACTAACTCAGGTAAGAATTACTTATTCCCAGCCTATAAGAAATCCTGCACTTTCAAATGTTCTAGCTCATTCACAGTCAGTTCTTTCAACAACTTCAGAACTTGCTACAGCACTGCATTTGTGCTTTACTTGATTACAACACAACTTTATTCATAACTTGGAACTTTAGAGGGAAAAGTACTCCATGGCCTGAACCCACGTTGCAAAAATACCCCATCCTCTCCTGGCACTAGCATGCCCTGCACACTGGTTTTGATGGATCCTGTTTTATGTGAGAACATCAAAAAGGGAAAGATCCCCAGTCCTACCAACACAGTGGATTTCTCCACAGCTGAACAATAAACCAATTATCTTCAAGCTCTCCCATATCATCACCTAATAGTCTTTTAATTCAGCATCCCTCAGGCTGACCCACCACTTCCTCCCCAACACTGAGCACTGCATTTGCCAAGACAACACTCAGCCCTTCGAGAAGCGCAGTGGCTCAGCTGCACCTACGCAGAGCTGCTTCGTTCTGCTGTGCACACCGAGCCCAGCCTGGCATCCCTGTCAGCCCAGCCAGGGGGCCCAGCAGAGCATCCTGCTGCTCCTACCTTGCCCACGCACCTACATTTTCTTCTAAGCAAAGCACACGATGTCAGGGAGTGGAAAAGCGGCAGCCTGCACGTCCCCATCCCGCTCCTGCCGCGTCGCCAGGATTCTGCTCCTGGGATGGGGGCTGGACCCTGCAGCAGAGACCACCATGGCAATGGGAACCCTGCAGGAGCTTGGAGCTCCTGCCACTGATACTGCCAACCCCCTCATCAGAAATAGCTTCCTTTGTGCAAGACAGCAACCCCTGCTGAGTGCCTACCAGCATACACTGCTGCTATTTTTGGAAGGGAAAATTGTCTGGCACATCGTTCTAGAAAGGTTGCCAACCTCTCATCTGCACTAAAATGTCATTTTCTCTATTGGCTGTCATTACCAAGAGAGATAAGCCTGAGAGATAAGACCATGACTACCTGTTATTCTCTAACTCTTAAGTCCCACAGCGCACATTTTTTCTCAAAAAGCTGGTCACGCTATTTTCCATCAGTTGTTAGATACGGCTCTGCATCCTAGATAACATTTTAGGCTTAACAAGTACAGCGAAGCTTCTCCAACCCCAAATGCAGGACAGTACTAGAAAACAAAATCTGATTTATCCTGTCCCATACTTCAACTTCCAGAATGATGCAGTGCAGAATTGCTTTTATAACAGGTTGTGGGCTTTGGCGAGTAGAGAACAGATGGGGCTTTTGGCATTCAGGGAGGAGTAGGTGTAAATTTTGTGCTTTTGGCAACCAAGAGGTAGTTGAGACTTTGACACAAGGGAAAGAATGTCTTATCTCCTTCCCATCCACATTTTTGGGGAAATGGAGACCACAGAAATGAGGGCAGAAGAGACCTGAAGTCCTCAATCCTACAAACTGATGCTGGCTGTCCTCTGTGTGGTGGGTGTGCTCTGCCATGTACCCTGCAAACCCCCAAAGCCAGCATCTGCTGGTGGAAATACCTTAGTGAAATACAGAAAAAAATGTTCTAGACCAGTTATTCAAGCTAATAGTATCCATGAAAGTATCCTCCTGGGGTGAAAGACAACCAAACCTGATCTGTATACGCCCTTGGATGCTTGGTAGTAGCCAACAACCTCCCATATAGTCAGGAGAGTTCCCTAGACCTAGAGGCTTTACATTTAGCTTAGGTGTGGAAAAGGCTTAAGAAAGCCAACATTTAAGTTGAAATAAACTCCTTATTGCTTGTTCTACCACTAGAATTAAATTGGGGATTACCCAAACTCAACATGTCCTTCAGCCACCTGCATCCCCCTCTCACATCCCTGAACATGGCCTCGGGAAACACAAGGGAACATTTGCCACTTGTTGGGGCATTCCCTACTGCAAGGAACCAGTGAGAAAGCTCTCATATTCCCTCTAGCAACTGCTTCCCAATATTAACATCTGGAGTTACAACAACCAGTTTCATGGAGCACAGCAGTAGCTAAGTCAGATTTAAAAGAGACACTGTGTTGGTCCAGCAAGACCCATATGTTGTTTTTTTCAGGAAAACATTTAACTGCCAAATGTGAAAGGTCACTGGTTTAATCCCGTTTCTTTGTTCATATTTCACTACTTTGTAGCATACATTTCCTTCATTTTTTCATTCGTCTAGAATTCTAACCATTTCCAGAGACTTCTAATAATCTGGTTTTATACTCCTCTTTCTTTCACGTTCTTGGAAACACATCTATTGTCAGTCAGACCTGTCTTTTAACTACTAGCCTTTTAGTCGTATGTGCTTTACAAGATACAGCAATTCTATCATCTCAAAGATCTTATCCCTCTCTCAAACATGCCATTCCACAGGAAACCATGGCAGAAGGTCCCTCTGCTACCACTATTCATCCTGAGCTGGCATCTGTAAAGCTTGAATCCTAAACCCACAGTCCTGAATCAGGACAAAGTAGTCCTGTCTACAAGAGGAAATCAAGTACAGGGACTGGCTGTTCATGCATTTTAAGTATTCCTGCTAATACAGCTGCATCCTGGCATGCTAAATCCCTGGTGAATTTAAATCAAATTTAATTTGGATGACATTCCATGGCAACCAAATTCACAGAGATCAGCCTCTCCTCCCAGAAGGCATCAGCTATCCTACTATTTTCACATAAAACAGACAATAAAACCAGCTGCCTTTATACTTCCTAGTCTGAAATTCTGATCTAGTTTCATTTGCTTGAGCTTCCGTAGAATACTCCAGACCAACCTGATTTCTGTTCCTTAACAGTTTTATTCTGCTTTTGACTGTAGCTACAGTCACGTGAAATCAAACTAGTACAACCTTTTAATGTTGCCCAATTTTCCACTATTAACTTCCTACCACCTCTACCATTTTGCAATTCAAAGTCCACACAGCAGCACTACCAACCTATTACTGTAATTACCAGATGGGCTCTAATTTCAGACTTGCTTGCCAGGCTTGGCTCAACATCAATCTGAACTGTGCCTTTCACTGTAAAGGGACTCCCTGACCTACTGTAATACTGAAGGAACACCTTTTATATTCTTAACTTCAGTCTAAACCTCAGTCTAGTCAAAGACTAGGCAGACTACTATATTCTGTTGACAGGGCACTCACACTCCACCCATGATTTGATAGCCAAGCCCTTTTGTAAAAACAAGCAAGGTTACTTGATTTGTCAGTCAGTTTAGGATAAATAAACCAGTTACAGTACTACTTTGCCAATAAATGAAAAAACCAAAACAAGCCAGCCAGAATAATTTCTAAAATTTAACTCTTGTTATTGCCTGGTTTTATAGGTGATATGATTAGGAAAACTACACAGGCACAGCCAACCAACCTAGCAAGAGAAGCCTTCATCCCACTATAACCAGCAATACCAAAATGTTTTCCTCAACACTTCAAATGCACTTGGACACATGAACTTCTTTGCACAGAACTGCAAAAAATGCAGATCTTTTTCTGTCACCATGGAGTTACCATTCTGTAACTACCATAGCTAAGGCAGAAACCCCAAAACATTAGATCCCCCCCAAAGTAAAATATGCCTCACTTGGGTAAAAAGCAATGCAAAAGGAAGTAGCCACAGAGTTCCAACAGGTCATGGCACAAATGCCTGAAACTATTTCAGCTTATCTATTTTAAATGTTAATCAAGAAAAGAATTTACATAAAACACTGCACAAAGTCCAATCCGCAGCTATTCCCGTTGACAGAAGGAATCCTCCTTTGCTGGTATTCCCTGCTCAGTGCTGCATACCCCATGGCTTTCTAAGCTAGCTGGCATCAGCCCCATGACCCAAGGCTCATTCCCGAGCCTGAGTCTCGCCGGGGAATCTGCAAACAGGAAGGCCATTTGCTGACTCAGCAGTATTCGGGGCTCTCTGACTCAGCTGACGGGGCCGCAGCACTGCACGGCTGCCTCCCCCTCACCACTTCCTTCCCAAACTGCCTGCAGCACTCAAACAAGAAGTGATGTCACACACAGGAACCCTACAAGAAGCAACTGAGTTTTTTTTCAAGCTAAACACTTAAGAAACAATGGAAGTAACCCAGTAATATCAGTATAGGAGTGCAGAGGAAAGGGGCGGTGCACACATCACGTTCAACTTTGCCATTTCTAGTGCTTTAGACATAACACAGATGTGAGAAATCTCATTATTTTCAGCTCTGAGTAAATTAATCAATTCACCAGCTGAAAATGATCCTCCTCTCAAATAAGAGCCAAAGGAGAAGTGAGTCATGAAAGACCAAGTGTAACACGTGGATCTTTCAAGAATTATTTTGGTTAAAACCCAAGGAATAAAAGTTCCATTTCCAAGTGCACTTTGCCCTCTTCCCCCCGTGAGCAGTCCACCTTTACTGCAATCAGTTTACAAACACATTTTATTCTTAGTTCCCACCACCGCAGCTCTAGGTGTGGTTTCTTCAGGAACAGGAAAAGCTCTGCACACACTGTTCAAAAGGACAATGAGTTGGAATCTGAATTCCAACCAAGGAAAAGGTTAATATCATGTGGGCGTCTGCTTCAGCAGAACTCCACACAAAGATAGCTGCTAACGCGTTTATCCTAAAGGAAAACCAGGAGAAATCCTACTCTTCAATCTCCAAGCTGTTCATTAGCTCTGTGACACTGACAGAGGGTTTGCACTCTGTGCTTCTGCAGTGCATTCAAACAGAGGACAAACTTGGACAGGCACAGAGACAAGCTGTCTACTATATGCAGCCTAATAACTCCAGTTCTACCATTTGGAAACCAGCAGCAGAGGAATAAGACAAAGCCACCACAGAAATGCATAGAAGGGTGAGGAACTCTGAAATCCCAGTTCCAAACCTTGCCAGAGTATCACCACCACAGTCAGTTCTGAGAGAAGTTTCACTGTACAGACCACACAGCTATCATTAGTTAATCAACTGCAACACTCAAATATCTAAACCCCAACCCTGGACTAGGAGATCCAGACCCAAAGCTATGCAGCACAAAGCCCAGCATTACTCACGTTGATGTAATAGTCCGGAAGCGTTCTTGGCCAGCTGTGTCCCAGATCTGGAGTTTCACCTTCTCTCCATTGATCTCAACTGTCCGGATTTTAAAATCCACTCCAATGGTGGTAATGTAGCTGCCTGGAGGGAAAGCGTGGGTAAGTGAGAACCTAAGTCTTGTTTATTTTGGATGTCCCAAAGCACACTTCTTGAACACTACTTGGCAGCAGCTCTCAGGCTGGACAGGAGAACAAGGTTCCCCATATCTGCTTACTGTTTAAAATGCCTTATATCATGCTGATCTACATATTTTTATCTGTAGCTAACAGCTTTTCTTCCTAGTCATAAAACCATTTCTCCCACGCCACCTTTAAAATTAAAAGCTCACTGTTACAAAATAAAATTATCATTTTTCTATCCCATTGAGCAAAAGTATGCACCCAAATATCTCAAGAAATAGGCAGTAACTAGGAGAGCATTTCACTTGTGAAAATTCTGAGACAACACTTTGCTTTAAATGCTTGTGCAAACACTTATTTTGAATACAGTCTGTTCTAAGAGTTTCCTCCCAATAAAATGGTTATATCACAAATGTAAGTGGTTTACCACAATACTCAATCAATACTAAATCCCAAATGGCTAACAGGAAGTCTGCAGAGAGTATAGCATAACCTAAACCACCTAAGCTGTTTCTGGAACCACCTCAGTATTTCAATACACAGGGAGTTCCAGCTGTGAGTGAAGATCAGACAGGATGGCCTGTACAGGCTTATACCAGGAGATGCAAAGTTAAAAGCATGATGTATTCCCAGCACAGCTATCAGTGGGCAAACACAGATTCCTTACCAACCAGCAGCACTGGAGCAAACCTAGAGCATTTCACTTACTGAAAGAAACAAACCACTCACCTGAGAAAGTATTATCTGCAAAACGCAACAGCAAACTGCTCTTGCCCACACCTACGACAAACAAACACAGCAAATCTTTCAATACAGTCATCCTGGGGGTCAGGGAACATAGCAGTGTTTTACCCACCCACTGCATAAAAATCAGCACATCATTTAGTACCATCCACCTTGACTGCTCATCTCCACACTCTCCTTGGAGATTTGACCAAGCACAGTCACCCCGAGACTCGGGATGCTGCTGGTAGCAGTGCAGGGAGGGGGGACTTGTGCCCTCCCTCCTCCAGCCCCCAGCAAACCCTCAAACAGCAGCTTCTGAACTGTGGGCAGTTCAAGAGGTCAGAGAAGAATAATAACTAAAAGCAAGTTTACAGTCAGTAGGCTTACATCTGCTAGGGAAAGAGCCAAAGCAGAGCATGTCCTGTGAATTAACAAGTGCTCAGAACACTGCTCTGAATTCAGCACTCCATTGCATTCCACTTGCACATCATGTGTGACGTCAGTAACACCACTGCCTGCCTCCCATTCTGTGTGGAATTTGGACTGCTCTGACAATCACACCAGGGCTTGGTACTACAAAGCTCACATTAGCATGGCCACAGTCTAACAGAAGCCTAAACCAAACAGGAATTGGGAATCACTGTCCTCTATTGCCACCCAAAACAGCCTTGTTCCACATCTCACAGGAAGGACACACACCTTTCTGAAGCTGTCCCTGTTGCCAAAATGTTCCGTGAAACATTTCTCTAAATGCTTTGAGTAGCACTTCATGCAGGTTTTCCATAACTGATTGTTTGCACTCTGATCACACTCTGTTGCAGAGAAGCATTTTTTCATAGTGCTTCAGACAGGAACTGTAAGAAACTCATTCCTGCACACCCACCAAAGGGAACCTGGGTGTCTGAACACCTCCACGTTGTTATCTCTGTATAACATCTCTGCTGTTAATGACCCTTCCTCCCCAAAATAAATCTGCTAGGGCATTAATAGGAAATTCAACTTCACCAGGGTAATTGGCCATTAAATCTTTTCAGGTAGAAGTTATCCAAGGTAATTATTTTGATGATGTATAACTTGCAAGTTCTTCTTAACAGAAGACCTACGCAAAGGCTATGCAGAACTCCAAAAGTTCTCAGCTGCTAGCATGTGACAACAGCTACCAACAAAAAATAAAATAACAACCTAAAAATCTGCATGATTATACTAAGCCAGGTTTCATTTGCAAAGAGTTCAAATCACCAGCCATCTGGAGAAGCCATGCTCGTTTCTCATTGCTACCAAGCTAAGGAGGAAAAGAGGAAAGGAACTAAAAAATTCAAAGTTACAGCATGCATATAATCAATACCTCTCAGCTCAAAAATGGTTTTAACAGAGGACTGGTTATTTAGCAAGAGTCAAGGCTCTGCAAATACTGGTCAATTAAGAAAAAATAAGAAACTAAGAGAAAACAAGAATGCTTCAGCAGCAAGTGCTGTGCGTCTTGACCAAGCAGCCTTGGCCTTCAGCTCAGTGAAAGGCAAGAAGGTGGCAGAACCCACAGACCTGTCAGACCACAGCACCATCTCCGAGCTCAGCCAGCCCTGGGCGATGCTGCAGAGCTGCACATGACACTGCTCTGTCACACTGCCCTCCACTGCACAGGCTGCACAGCTCCCAGCACGCTGGCAGCTTCCAGAGAGAAGAAACCTCCCAAACTCAGGAAGTTCTACAAGCTCCCAGTGACAACGATGTCACTAAACAAACACTGCCTCTGACCCACACTGTTCACGCCTAGAGAAACCACACTCCTGGTGACCCCACACTTCCCACACAGAGCTGTTTGAAGATCTGAAGAGAAGGCTTGCAGGGCCCTCAGCTTGTTGAAGACAGCAAAATGAAACAAAACAAAACAAAAGGCCTACTGACTTTGCACAATTAAAATTAAAATTAAATTTCAGTGTCAGACAACATTCTAAGACCCGTATCTTACTGAATTGTAGAGTGAATTAAAGAAGCAGATGCAAAGCACAGATCATCTGTATTATTTTTAAATATCTGGCACAGCTGAAATCATCAGCAGCTTTTCAAGATGACCTGTTCTAAAAACACACAAACCTACTACCCTCTTGACAGATTTGCATACAGGGGAAAGCAGATGAGACAGAAGTATCCTATCCAGTAACAGCCCACTTCCTATTGCAGGGAGTAAATGTCAATAAACAAGGCAAGCAAACTGTTTCGTGCAAGCAGGGATAAAGCCTTCCTGTTGGGGTTAGCAAAAACAAAACCGAAGAAAAATCAATAGTCAAACTACAGAGTGAGATTTAATTACAGCAGAGAACCACAGGCAGCCTGACAATTCTCACAACACTCCTTTCACTGGATACTCTATAGGGATTTTGCTCAAGAAGACTGAGCAGAGAAAATTTATTTAATTGCTTAAAATGAGAAGTCTTCCTCAGAGTTTTCACCATCCTGTTTATCTTGCCTGAACAGTTTTGGAACTCATCAGCAAGCAACAGAACTACTGCTCTACTCAGAATGCAGCATTTGGTTGTAATAACCCACAGGCTCCCAGAACTGCCTGGGGTTTAAGCTGCTCTGAAGCTGTTGTCCTGTCTCCCTCCTTAGATCCCTTCCTGCAGACACAGTTCAGTGTAGAATAAAACATTTTTTACATTGAAGCTAAAGCTTCTGAAGGTGACAACTGCCAAGATCATGCAACATTACCCTTTCATCAAGAGCTGTGCCTCGCTGCATGCCGGGACCTGCCGCCCCAGGACCACACCTCTGTTAAAAGCAGAGGGTGGATGCACCCTTCTCCAGTTTATGGAAATTCAACTGTAAGCTGCTGGAGTGCTACCAACACCGAGCTGCACCGACAGCAGGAATCTTCCCTTTCTTATGGCTTTCTTAAGTCCCAATGCTTATGTACCCAGACCAAAGCACCAGACACTGGCACAGTTCACAGGCTCAGCCCTCCAGAAGTTTCTGCTGTTGCTGCAATAGTATTTAAAGGTCTATTTAAAAAAAAAACCCAAACTACACCTTTATCTCCCGTCTTTAGATATTTGCATCTTATTCTATAACGAGAAGTATACAAAGCTACCAGCTCTTCCAGGATTTATTAAAAAAATTACGGAATTCTAGAACTCTAGAACTGAGACTTCAAGCTGAAGCACAGAAAAAGTCTTACGGAATAATTAAGATAATAGTGACTGCTAAAACGTGCTACCTGCAACACAGGGAACAGCAGTCCTTAGAGCAGCCAGCCCTTCCCATCGATCCCTAAACTGCCTGTCACAGGGAAAGGGAATTCCCTCCTCATCCCAGCAACAGATTAGTGGGCACCGTCAAAACATGCGCTCGCTAAGGTTGATGCTGGCAGCACTGCCGGTGCTGTCCTGACTCCTACGTGTCTAATCTGCCTTTTCCCAAACCCAGCCAAGCTATTTACCATAATATCCTGCGGTAGCCAGTTCCGCAGGTTTATCAGATA
>VXAX01007349.1:160585-202191 GCA_013399835.1 Leptocoma aspasia
CTCCGGCCCCTCACGGCCCGAGGGGCGGCCACCCCGCCAGCGGCCTACCCACGCCCCCGGGCCGTGCCGCCCGCGCTCACCGCTGTCGCCGATGATGAGNGCGGCAGAAAGCGACGTTGCCCTCAGGAAAGCATCAAAGGCGTGAGGGAGCGCCGGCACTCCCAGCTCTGCTCCAGAGCAGCGATTTGTGTAGGTACGGAAACAGTTCCCAGCGCAGCCCGAGCCGCAGCTGAGGAGCCCCACAGCAGTGATATGAAATGCCCAGGTGTGTGTCACAGGCCTGGCAAGTCAGGCCAGTCTGAAATGAAATTCCTGGAGTTTTCAATCCGGAGATGTGCCTGTGCTCAGGAACGGCCTTGCCCTCACGCCCATCAGCAGCCGTGCTTGCGCCGCCCCAGCCCGCATCTGCAGCTCAAAAGCACTCCCCCAGTCGTCCGCAGCCCGAGTGATTGTGTTATCAGTTGCACAGACATTGACTACGCAAATTGTGCACGACTATGGTCACTTTTCAGGTGATCACCACTTCTAATGGCACAAGAAAAGTGCTGGGTTTTTGCTCTGATTACTTTTTCTAAGAAAATCATTCTCACTGGTACTTGAACTCCTGAGGTCAAGTTGAGTTATTTAATGAAACCTGTCTTACTAACATGCATTGTCATTCAGATGGGAAGAGACATATTAGCACTAAAGAATATTTATATATTGAGATAGAAAGCACTAAAGATTATAAAGAAATCTTTATTAGGAAGAAATTGTTCCGTGTGAGGGTGGTGAGGCCCTGGCACAGGTTGCCCAGAGAAGCTGTGGCTGGCCCAGCCCTGGATGTGTCCAAGGCCAGGCTGGGTGGGGACTGGGGCAACCTGGTCTAGTGGGTCGTGTTCCACTTAATTACAAACCTTTCTTAATCTTAACCTTCCAAAACATATTATAGTTTTCAAAGTTCACCCTGTCAAGGTCCTCACATCCTGGAACCTACTCATGTGACCTTCAGCTCACATTCACTCTGCAACTTACGCATTTTAAACACCATATATATATATACATATGTGTGTGTATATATATATATATCACTCAGCCCAGACAAGCACTGGGGCAGCCCATCATGCAACCTAGCACTACCAAAGTAACTCAGGACACTGTAGCTGCAGGGAAATCCCTTGAATCCAGCACACAAACCCAAAATTACAGTGACTCCCATAACCTCTATTTTTAAGCTCATGAAACCTCATCATGTGAAAAGCATGAAGCATCATGATGTTACCAAATAAAATGGACAGTAAGAACTGTGACGAATCAAAAAAAAGTCAAAATATTTGGATATTTTATGCTTTTACATTTGTCTCTCTTCCATGGTAATTTTTAGCACCTTGTAAGTTTAAACCTCTCTCGTAAATTATTTTTTAATCTTCTTGAAATACACACAGTTCAGCTGTCACTCAGAGACAGTTGCTTGACAGTTCAAAGATGTTATTACCATCAGTTGAAGGGAAAAATTATCTTTTACTGACAAGTGGTATTTTTAAGACGTTTGAAATGAGAAAAAAAAATTAATTCTTTAGTCTCCAAGTTGGCACAATCAATTTATCAGATCTCATGTTGTGGCAAAAATTATGGGTATTTTATCTCTGATACATTATACTGCAGTGGATAAATAGTTTAGCAAAAAGTAGCTATCAAAATCCAAATCGAGTGTTTCACTGTGACTGAAAAATCAGCATATTCTCCACAGGTGCAAGTGAGCTCCTACTTTTTACTCCTCCCTCTCAGGAACAACTAAGCTCAGTGCAGAAATTCAGGTGCTGTTTGGGAAGATGAATGAGTTTTTCCACTTGCTGCTACCTAAGCTGGAAATACAAATCATCAAAATAATAGAATATCTCACTGGCTAAAATGAACAAGTTAATAAAAAAGGCTTCATTTACCTATAATTTTCTTGCCCATGTTTATGTGGAGCAACAACTGGAATCAATAGGTAAGCCAAGGTGCCTGTGACCAAGAGCTCAAACAGCCAATCTTTACCAAAACTTGCCATTTTTCTATTCCTTCCTGGCTGCAGTGATGGAGTGAGTGAATCCAGTACAATCACTGAGCTTTTGGACACCTACTTAGTAGGTTTTGAATGGCATGAAATTTTGTACATGTTTCAGGGCAGAGGTTTTTGCATGCATGGTGTACCTGCTGTTCCTGGGGTCCCAAAGCACAGCTAAGTCATCACAGGTGAAACTCACTGCAGTGCCCCGAGCTGCCAAAACTTTAAGAGCATTTAGTTGAGTTTTCACTCTTGAGTATTACCAATTCAGTGCAAAATACGTAGTTTTAAGATAATTTCAGGTTCGCAAGTATTTTGAAAGGCAAAAATCAGAATTAAAACCCACCTTCCAAATGCAGCTAAATGTGATGAAATAGACCACAATTTCCATCAGACCAGCTGGGAAGCACTGCAGTTTTGTAGAAGTATGTCCAATGCATAAATAGAAGATTAGAGATAATTAGCTAAAGAGCCATTCTGTAGCTTGGCTTCATTGCTGGTCACAAACTAAACGTGTCCACGACATGGTGGTGTTGCAACAAAGGAACACCCAGACCTTGTGTTGGGGTGGACAACTGTGTTTGTTATGTGGGGCTTGCAAAACAACTCCCCAGGAGACCTGGGCCAGCAGTGGACACCTCGAGGCAAAGAGGAGTCAGAATGAAACAAACAAACATGAGGGGCAGCAGTGTAGGTTTAGAAAACATGGAAATCTCTAAGAAAATACATAGAAAATCTAAATTTATTTCATCCAGGGGCGAGGACACTGAAGTGACTATGCAGTTGCTGCAAAAATGAACTATTTTCAATGTCTGCAAACAGGACAAGCAGCAATGGAATCAAGTAGCAGCAAGGAAAGCTCCTTCCCTTCAGACATGAGGTAAGTTCTGACAGTCTGATAAGTTCATGTAACAAAATAGATAGCATATGGAATCTCCATCCTGTAATGCTATATAAACAATTGTGTGGCAGTCAGCTAGGAATGGTTTAGTGGGAGCTGAGCCTATCACAGGTACAGGGTAAAACAGCTGATTTTCCAAGTTCCTTCCACTAACTCCTATAGCAAATCTGTTGTCAGGACACTACACCACAGGCTGGGAACTGACACAGCACCAAGAACCTTTTGCCAGATTCTTGTACTTCTGACCAGAACAAACCACAGCACTCCCAAATACCTGCTCACAATTGTATTGTACTGTTTGAGGCATTAGGATGATAAAAATGTTCTTGTGCTTGCTGCTACTGTCATAACAATCAGAAAATTACTTGTAGCAGAATGTGTGTTCCCATGGGGTTCCACTTCATGCTCTCTAATTTTATCTGTAGTGTTGTGTTCTCCCATCATCATGGTTTGAGCCATCCAGAGTTACAAGCAAGGAATACTACACACACACACACACCCCACCCATGTGAAACAACAAATCTTACTGCTCTGGCTTCTCAGGTGCAACCAGCTTCTGGGAGTTTCATAAAACAGATAAGGCTCACATAACTATTGCTCTACATGGAGCGTAAAGCTCTTTTTGCCTTCTAAAAATTTGTATTCTGCAACAAGAATACAAATTTCACTATCTCCATCAAGTGACATCAAATCTACTAGTAAATTAATTTTTTTTTTTTTCAAGAGAGATATATGTGGCCAGGTAAAATAAAATACTTTCTTGGAGCAGCACAACTCATTGAGCAAAAAACCTAATGCCAAGTATCTTGTGAAGCCTTTGAAGACGTAAATACAAAGGACTTTTCGCAAGTTGGTTAACTAAAAAGCTGTCTGTAGTCAAAAATACTTTGGAAATTAACAGGCGTAGTTACTTACAAATTTCATTACATGTCAGTTCTGGCTTGGCTTTAAACCGTGTCTTGTCTCAGTTCTGCAAAAGGTTTTCACAGATCACAGCACTGTCCACTCTACAAACTGTATGCCCTAGGACAAACAGGTCTGAAAAGTAAATCACAGTGTAAGTTTGTTGACAAATGAATTTGTACAAAGAAAGTTTACATCAGAAGGATCAAAGTCAGAGCCTTTATTAAATGTTCCTTCCCTAAACAGACTGCATTTAATCCCCCTTTCGCATCTGTGATTTCTAAGGCTTTTTTAAATACTCTGTTTTACAGGGATTTTCAGTCTTCAGAACCGTCACAAGCAGCAAGTTAGCAGTACACAGAAACAATACAACTGAACTTTCACTGAGTTCTATTCCTGCCTCCCAGGGTGTGTGGAAAAACCAGCAATACCTCCAGTACTGGAGTTTTTGCACAGATCCTGGAAAGGAAATAGTTGTCACCAGAGTTTAAGCCTGATGTGCTCTAGCCACATCTCACAATTGGCCACAGCTGACCAGTATTGGTTAGTATGTCTGTCTCTTGCTCATTATCTGTTTCAAAAAGGGGACCAAATTTTTAATTTTCATCTAGTGTGGGTCTAATTAAGGCTATTCTGGTATATTTGATACTAAAATACTCTCTGGGAGTCCTTTTCATGAAATCCCATCAGAATTAACATTTTCAAAAATGAAAACATTTCTAATAGGTGTTTGAGTTGAAATGCTGATGCAGCGGTTGGTTCGGTGTTTCCTGGTCTTCGGGAGCTTTATCACGTCAGGATAGTGTCATCGATCTGTTCCTCGGAGTCAGCCTGCCCAGCCAGCTTCCGCAGGGACCTCCTGCAGCTCTCATTGAGAAGCTCCAGGCTGGCAGCATCCAGAATCTTGGAAACTGACTGTGGAAGGGAGACAGCATCAATTACCAACTCCTTACAACACACGGTTCAAAATCAGAGCGAGTGTAAGTGCCTGACTGTATCAACTAAAATCTTTCGAACATCCCAAAAGTCTCTGCCTGGTTTTACAATTCCAGACAATTCCAAAAGCAGGTCAGACTTAGAAAACAGGTCTGGAAATGGATGCATTAAGTAGTCCATCCTAAATATTCCCTCACACTGTGATCATCCAAGTGACCAAAGCAATGAATTATCAGTGCCAGCTGAGGGAACTCGGCACAGGCAAGGCTGAAGGGGGTATGTTAAATGCCTCAATTCTATTAATGCTGCACTATAAGGTTGTACAGAACAGGTGTTGCTGATTTCTTCAGAGCTTAGCATGAGAATGCTGCTGAAGATCTAAATGAAAATGGCCATGTCCCATTTCACCTATTTCATAAGAGACTTCCAGCACATTCTGAGGCTGCAGGCACCACACAGACAAAAGCAGAACGAGGTGACACAGCCTTACTACCAACACTTATGGGTTTTTTATATGTCTCATACCTCAAGCACTTCTTCACCCGCTCTCATCTTCAGAAGGTTGACAATAGCCTGGTCACTGTAGGCTCTTACACTGGTATTTTTGTCTTTTGTGTTGTCCAGAAGTGCTTTGAGAATTGGTTTAATTGTCTGAGTATCCAATGGGGGAAGATGGCTTTTATTTGCCCACCAAATCATCTTTTCTGCAACTAACTTTATGTCACTGGATGAGTTCTGAAGACACTGGAGGAAACAAAGATACACTTACATTCAGATATACCAAGGACACATATTTAAAGCAGTTGTTAATTTTTTTTAATTTAAGTATTTAAAACTATGCTAAGAAACAAAAACAGTTTTCAACTCACAGGTACACAAGATACAGACTTGTTACCAATTAAGTCTGACTAAACTGTGTAAGAGAAGGTCAAACCTTGAAAACAAGACAACTTTTCAGTAGAAAATTTCTAAATATGTAGTTGATGACACTATCACATGTTCATCTCAACTGTCTCAGGAAATCACAATGACCACCAAGTCCAGAAAAGCTGATAGTGTCAGCACCTCTACAACACACTCAGCAACAACAGCCAAGCCAGTCTCTGGCTGGAATACTGGGTACATTTTAACAGTGGATTTCACTTCAAAATTCAAAGAGTGAGAGTTTTGTATTTTAATCTTAACCCATTTAAAACATGAAACCTAATATCTGAATGTCAAGTGCATTCTTAATATGGCGATAAAGGTTTTGTGGCAAGGGTGGTATTTTATATTTTAACACAATACTATTATATTAATATAGAAAAGTTGGATTTCAAACAAAAAGTCTGCTTTGAAGAATGTTGGCTTGTATCATGTCAACTTGGCATGTTTGGTAGCTTTTCAAGTAAATTGCAAAGAAATGTAAAACCTGAAAATGTAACATGCTGCAGCATCACCCCTCTCTATCTGTCCTTGTCTACCAAGAGGGATACTCGGGTGTGTGGTGGGGTTTGGGGAGGGCAGACAACTAAAGAAACCAAAAAACCCCAGCCACATACCAAAAGAAACAACCAATAAAGGAATTTTGAAGAGAAATATTTAAATCAAAATGAACTGAAAAAGATGTTAACTTCAATGTTCTCAGGTCAGGTGAGTTTGGTATTTGATACATTTCTAGCAAAGACTGTTTGACCTTTTGCAATCTTAAAAACCTGACAGCTTCCTCACACTCTGCCTCTCTGTCAGCTGTTTGCTACTGCAAAGGAAAAATGCATTTATAAGAATCAGACTTGGGATTCAGCACAGAAAGCTCAAATCAAATTTCCATGTTAGAGCAGGGAGAGCAATTCACAGCTTCAAAGCAGGCTGATACAGTGATTCTATCTGCACTCTGCCTCAAAAAGAAATATCTAGATTTTCTGGGACTTGATAGACCCACCCATGAGTTAGGTCAAACAGAGATTCAGATCACACAAGAACACCACAAGGTAGTTGACATGAAAATTCTTACCTTAATAAAGAGGCTGGAAAGTTTGGGAGGCAGGTTGCCTCCCTCTTCCATGTGGTATTTCATGAGAAAGCCCATCCCTCTGATGCCACTAACTGCAATGGGGATCTTCAACATGAAGACAAGAATTGGTATTACTACAGCAGAATTCAACAACAGCCTTTAAAACCAAACTCTCATGGTCTGTCAGCTTTTCTGGAAGGCTAAACCCATATTTCAAAAGAACAGCAGCATCAAAGCAGGAAAACATTGGGTTAATGGTATTGGGTAATATGATGAAAAAAACCCAGTGTAACCATGAGCCAGAAGAAGTAAGGCAGCAGGCCCCACCAAGCCCAAAAAATTCCTACCCCAAACTACTCATTCAACACCAGGTTTAAACTCTCCCTACTAAAATGAGTAATTTCCACTTCTTGCAAACTTGGTCTGTGAATGAGAACTCTCTAGGGAAACAGGAGTGTAATTTACTCCAAATGAAAGCTATTCTACAGTTAAAGATTATTTAATCTTCATCTCCCCAGAGATCAGAACTGAAAGAACCAGAACAGTTGTGTAATTTCACCATAAAAACTGCATCTAGCCAAGGGAGAATCCTCAGGTGGCACCTGGGGGTTTTTGTCCTGGTTGGTAACACAGGAACCTGTTCACACACCTTTCAAAACTGCTCCCAACAAGAGCTTGCAACAGCACTCCCCCCTCTCAGGCAGGACTCACCCTGTCAGCCGTGGCATTGCTGATGATCATCTCCTGGACACTGCTGTAGTATTTTGGGGAGCACAGCTTGCCAGGAGCCACGTTCACAGCCACAGAGAGCGCCAGGCTCCGGCCGTGCCTCACCATCCAGTCGATGCCAGAGACATCTGCTGCAGAGGAAAGAACAGAACAATGGCAGGGCTCCTGCTATCTACTCCTCTTCATCTGAAGAGGCTTTTGGCAGTGTGTCAATTCACTGCCATAAAATGAAATAACAAGCAGCATCTAAAGCAATGCCCTGCTTCCTCCTTTTCTCCCAAAAAGACACACAGACAGAGCTAAAATGCAACACCTTTTCCAGGCAGAAACACCACCTGGGGAGGGAGGGAAGCAGACACAAACAAGGGACTCTCTTGTTCAATTTAGATACTTCTGATGGTTCAAAATTAGGCAAGCTTTGACTCTAATAAATTTGTAAAGTCATCTATAATTTGACCAGCCAACGGACTTCCTTTTTAATCCCACAAGAGAGAGTAATCCATAACACTCTCAAACACTGGGGTCCTATAAAACTCATGGTTTTTTCTAACTTAGAGGCAAAATAGTTAATTCTCCAAAAGCATGTGAAGCCATCAGATGTGGCCTGCAATTAGCATCAGCCAACCTAAGATCACAGCGCTCTCCCAAAAGGTGGGATGGCCCTCCTGTCCACCCTGCCTGAATATCCTGTCATGTCCAGCTGTCCTTGTGTTGGCAACAGCAATTACTCAGCCATGCTAGTACTTTTATCAAGTCATCAGATAACAAATCCAGAGAAAAAAGTCTGGGCAACCCCAACTGACAGCTCGTTTCCTGTGCTCCCTGTGTACCAGAGTGCACGAATTAAGAGCCATGAACAAAGAAAAGCACAAGAAGATACGGAGCAGAGATTCAGTCACAAAGTTAGCCTGAATCAATGGCTGAGAAGGAATCTTCCCTGCTTTCAGCATCTGTTCCAGTCCTGTAAACAGCTCCACCTACCCAGTAAGTGCTGGTAGAGAACAGTGCTGAGCTCGTCATCGGACAGAAAGGCGCAGAGCTCTGCCAGGCAGCCGGCCGAGGCCATGCGGGTGGCATCCTGACAGGGGATGGGAGAACACAGAACATGGCTTGAGCTCAACACACCCCAGAGACAGGTAGCAAGAAAAACAAGTGTCAGAAGATGACAGGAAATAAAGAGGGAGAGAAAATAAATAGTAGTATTTCACTCTTACTTCCTGTGGATTTTTTTCAGTTCACATGGTTCCTTGTACATAATGGAACTTAAAATCAAATCTAAGGTCAAAAAAGCCAGCAGAGACTGAAAAATTACAGATTTTATCTACTGATTTGTTAAATGGAAAAGTCATAAAGATGAAATTCAATGTTTTAAAAGATAGGTTCACAAAAGCTTAGTTTAGATTCACTTACTGTAAGTGTTATTTCTAGCCATCTCTGGATGAGCTGGTCTCTGTGATAAATTCTTACTACTTTTCATTTAACACTTCCAGGCTTTTGCCATTTTGGCTTCCTCATGTGACCATACCATTACTGTCCACTTCTCCCCCAAATTTATTTCTATTTCTAGCATGTCAACATGTTAGAAACATGTTAGTTGCATGTCTGTTGCAGAGACTGACAGAAAAAATAAATTATTAGATGATTAATTTAATCTCCCTCATGTTACTGTTGCTATCTGCTATATACAGAAGACCCTATATTAAACTTGGAGAGCTTCTCTCATTGGAGAAAAATCTGTCATTATCTGAAAAATTTCTCACATGGAATGATAAACCTCACCTGAGAGGCTACAAACACATCTGTGCATATAGCGAAGGTACTGCAGGCTTTCTCCAAGATAAAAAGCAAATCCTGACTGCAGAGCTACCTGAAACCTGTTAGTGAGGAGCTGCAGGTCAAACCCACGTATGCAGTTGCCAAGGAAACATTAAACTGGAGGCTTTTCAGAGTTACCAGGGACTGGTCAGGAATCTCCAATTCTTCACTGTGACTACATCATTAGTAATTTTCCCAGAAGTTATTTTAGATAGTAATTCTGTTAGAAAGTTCAGATTTTAAATGTAAGAACAAGACAGTCTGCAGCAGCAGCTGGCTGAAGCAGTACCTCATCGTGTCCCAGCATCCCCAGCAGCACTGTGCTAATATTCTTCCTAATTGCAGCATCCACTTTTGCACCAGCTCCTCGTGTGACAAACCGCAGCGCTTGCAGCATCGTATCCCTGGAAGAGATCACATTCTACAGTCAGACACTGCCTCTCCCTCACCCTCCAAGAGAAGTTTTGCTCTGGATACCTGTAGAACCTTGCACAGCAATTACACTGAGATGCCTTACATTTTGGGAGAGTGATCCCCTCTCTGCACTGCTGGAGACTCCATCCTAGACAGTACTTCCATGTTTCTGTCTAACACAACACAGATATTTTCTGACTGCTCAAACATTAAAAAAAAATTATAATGTCAGGAAGTTCATATCTTAGGGATCTGTGCCCTTAGGATACAAGAACAGCTGCTTTACTTCAGGTCAGACTGACAGTCAATACTGCCTTTTATCTGAAAGTGGGCTGCTTGGGGATGCGCAGGAGAGGAGAACTGGGCAGACCCCAAGCACTCAATACCCTCACAGCTCACCTTCTGACACAGGAAGGCCCCATCACCCCCATTCCTGGTTTACAGTCCACTGCTTTCATTAATACATGCATCTCACTCTAATTGGGGGTTTTGTTCATTCATCCCAGCTCGCTCTTTCATCCTCAGTCAGCAGGAAGGTCTGAGCTGCCAGCTGCAGCTTACCTGACGGCAGAGTCATCGCTGGAACGAATTCCATTCAGGAGCTCTGTGAAGAGAGGATCCACTTTGACATGGATGACAATGAGTTTCCCAAGAGCATCGGCAGCTTTAAGGCGAACAGCACGGTTTGAGTCTTGCAAAGCTTTGGTGAACGTTGTTTGCAACTGGGGCAAAAACGGTTTCAGAGCAATCTCAACCTATTTCAGAGTGGAAGAAGGGAAAGTGGTGGGGTCAAGTGTTAAGGAGCAGCTAGACATCAAAGCCTGAAAACAGCATAACCTTTTCTACAGCAGTTTGTTACCAGAGAGCCCTCGTTAAATCTAACGCGCTACTAAAATAGGAAAAACATGAAACAACAATTTACCACAAAACCTTTGATCTTTTCCAATCTACTAATCTTTTCTTCACACTGAAATACAAGGGTAGCACTGAGAAATTTTACACTATCATAAACAGCCTTTTGTACTCAAAGCACTGAATAAAAGCTCAGCTCTGTTTAAAGATACATAAAATATGCATTTAACAATACATAAAAATGGCGGATACAGGAGAGATTAATCACATGGTGAGTTTTAATCACTTGAAAGTGGGACCAGCATTTATCAATATTTCTAAGAAGCCCAGTGGTTCAGAACTGGGGGCTTTTTTTTGTAGGCCAGAAGCTGCTGGAAGAATGCAATCCAGTTACAGTGCTATTCCTACAGATTAAATCCATCACAGCAGGCATCCCAGCTGTATTTACATGAACAGCAACAGGTATTTCTGAAGGTTGCCATGGAAAATGTTCACAAACCACAGTCCAATACTTTGAATCTTACCTTAGCTAAAAGAAGGCTTAATGTTTCAAGCAGAGCCACCTTGACATTCCAGCTGAACCGATCTCCCAAGATTCGAATGAGTGGTCCAGTGATGCTCACCACAGATGGTTTGAGAGCTTCAGCAGAAGTCAGCTTTATAACCAGCCCTAAGGCCTTTGCTGCTTCCTCCTTCTGTTCTGGATTACCAGTTAAAACACCTTCCCGCAGCACCACAAGTATGGAAGTCACTCCCTGTCACGAAAATCAGATAAGAAAGCTTAGAAGCTAAGATGCAAGAAATATGTATCTTATTTTTGCTTCTATTATACACCAGATGTACAAACTTGGAGAGTTTCTCTCAATTTCCTGTTGACCTTCAGCTGCCTGATTCCACATTGACAGAGCTACTTTTATTTGGTTTGATTTCATGCCTCTCCGCCTTACTAAGCCAGTTGCTATGAGAAAAGTGGTGGCGGCTCAGGGAATTTTTAAACCAGAGAAATTTGGCACAGAAGTCCAGTGTTACTCCCCCACAAAAAGCAGCCAGCAACCATAACTTATGTGCATAACAGAATTGTCAGAGACCTCATTCCAAGAGAGGTCTTCTGTAGGGTTACTCAAGAGCTCTAACCTACAAAAAGTCCTCCAATATACAGGTTTGGAATGCCTAGTCACTGCTTCTAATAGCTATAATATCAATCAGCTCTCCCCAAAGGTTGTGGCTGTGATGAATCTGTGCTCATTCTGATCCTTTACCTTCTTAGGAATACAGAATCCTGGCACATGCTCGCCCTTGGCCTCATTCCCTACAATCCGGATATCCCTGTGCAGGTCCTCAATGAGAGCAAGCTGGTTCCCAGCGTCTAATTTCTGCAGGAGAGAGGAGTAAAGCAACCATCAGGCAACATCCAGATATCTTTTGTGAAGTCTTCTCAGGTCAGGCATTACTCCTGTAACCTTTTTAAGCTGCCTCTCACCTTGGTGATGGAATTAAGTGCATCCCAGCTTTCATTCAGAACTACAGGGTTGGTGTCATTAAACAGGCGAATCAAGCCTGAAACCAAGCTCCTGAGATGCCCAGTGTAGTCTGCTTTTGTCTTGGAGCAGTAGATATTCAGCATGACAGCTGCTGCCTGTCTCATGCCCAGCTCAGGGCTGCGGGTAGCTTCTAGCAAATCTTCAGTTATAATTCTTTGTCCAACGTCATCTTCCACAGACAGGATCACAGACTGGCAGTTTGCCATCTCCTGAAGAATCCAAATTAACTTTACATTAGCTCTCAAACAGAACAAAGCCAAATTTAGCCCCAGGTTTCTCCATGTTATCCCCAGCATTGTCTCTAGATAAATACTACAACACACCCTGCTTGCTGATTGTTTCTCATTAAAGAGCTGGTCACATCACCATTAAAGGCTTGACTCAGTCCTGGTGCAGACAAAGTGACCAAACTCTGCTGAACTGATCGCTGCAGCAGCTGCAGGAGGGCTCATTTACAAAAATTGGAGTAGCTCAGTCTCCCCCATCTTACTCACCCATGAGAGACTGTGAGTCTTGCCAGATAATATTCTTCTGATTTAGGTAGTTTAATGCTGTGTGTCATAGCACTAATTACAAGCACGTCTGTGGTTACATTAGAGATCCAGGCAGACTTGGGGCTAGAAGCTGATCTAATGGGTATCCACAGCAGAAGGACAACAGGACTCTGTCACTCATTCCTAATTCACCAACTGAAAATGAAAATGTCTGTCCACAGTCACAACTCCAGGATGTTCTCTGGAGTCCAAACACCAGATGTTTTGGAAAGCAGTACAGGAGGAGTGCAACATGCAAAATAGGAGATTTCCTCCCTCCAGCCCTTTAATCTCTCTGTCTTCTACACCAAGAATAAATACAAAGTTAACTAGACTCTCTGGCAGTTCTCCAGGAATAAGTAAACTGAGAATTGTGTCTTGTAGCAGGCCAAGGAGACTTTTAAATGGATACAAATAGATTTGGAAAGCATACGTTTTTTGACTCACAATATGCCACCAGGCAAAAAGACTCATCCTGGAGAAGCTAATGGACTGAATTAAACATGCAATCTGTGAATCTAGAGAACACAGATTCTGGGCTGGGAAGTAAACCTGGTGCACTATCTTCAGGCAACCTGTCACAACAAAGAGCTGAGCTGTGCTACTTGCCAATTGCTCTTCACTGGTGCCCAGCTTCTCTTTGAGTGCAGACATCATGGCAGGCAGGATGACACTCAAATGCCGTGTCAGAGCGTCTCCTGCCACTGAGGAGAGGAAAGCCAGCACTCGGGTGTTCACTGGGGGGGAAGTCAGCTACAAAAATAAAAAATAACACCAAAGGTTGAGACAAGCAGAAAGTTTTTTCAGAAGGAGTCTAACTTTCTCTACAGCATGAAATATTTATGCATCACAAGCCAAATAACAATTTTTGAGCACAAAATCAGAAGACTATGCTCTCCCTTTTGCCATATTGGTCCAAAGAAAACTGGCAGCAGCAGAGGAAACAGCACAGATATAAAGTTTAAAATTTGTTTCCCATTGTACCTTTGGCACCAAGTAAGGCAGCACCACACGGCTCTTGACAGCCATAACTTGCTTAAGACCATCCACAGCAAAGTCAGCTGTCTCTTCATTATCCTACAGGGAAAGAGAAAACAACAAACCTGAGAAATGACCTGTGACACACCAAGCTAAGCCCTATTTCAAGGGACAATTTTCCATGGTTATCTTATTCTCATAGTACATAGCAAAACTCAAACCAAGCTCTTCTGTCACATCAGAAAGATTCTCCACTTCAGGCATGGTGGCCAAGCAACTTCATCAGATGACAATGACAATTTCATCACAGAGCCAGGTGTAGCAATTCTTAGGCCCAGGCTTAAGCCACAAGATCTTCCCTACCACTGGTTAGGACGACTCCAGGAGGAGACAAAATACTGCTGCCATTCCCTGCCACTACAATCCTCCTGGCTCCTTTAAGTTAATTATTCAAAACTTGTCCCACAACATCATTAATCAGGTTGTTGACTAATGCTGAGCAATGCTCACCAGCTGCTTCAGCAAGAAGGGCAGGATGTCTTCAAGAGCCTGATGTCCAATTGTTGAGTGCAGCTGTTCAAATGTTTTGGCTGCAGCCTCTCGAACTTCTTCCAGAGGGTCACACAGTGCTTTTCTCACTGTAGGAACCAGGGACTCAGAGAAAAGCAGTACCTGTAGATGAAGAGGGAAGATTACAGAATATCTAAAGCACAACAGACACGCATATCTCAGTAAAGTAGTGAAGAATGCAGAATTTGCACAACTGAAACTAAACTGCAGTTTGCTTGGAATAATACTGGAAGGAAAGCAGGATCCATCAGCACAAACAGCTGCGGTGCTCTAAGGCTACCTAGTGGAAGATTTCTAGTACTGTATCTCATAAAAGGCAATGTTTAAATTTACCAACTGATACAAGTTCATACTATTTGCCTGAGCAGCAACTCAGTGTTAGTTACAAGCCCTGACTTCAGACCACAGAACAAGTCCAGCACTAGCTGTATTTTTGTGTCTCAAGTGCAATACCTGCACCATAACATCAATACCTGGGGAAACAGGAATTTCACCTGGCACATGACTCACCGCATCCCTGCTGGTTGATTTCATGATCTCACTCAAACCAATGCAGACTCCTTGCCTCTCATCACTCTTGTCTGATCTCAGTCCATCTTCCAGGATAGGAATGATTTCAGGAAGGATCTTCTCCCCTAATTTTCGGACAAGGTCTCCTAATGTCCGTGCTGCAACCTGTCCCCAAAAATGTATTAAATTATTTTCCTTTTTTATAAAACTTTAGAAGATGAACTGTGAGTAAATGTTCACTTTTGACATATGCTACTGTTCACAGTGCAGAGAGAGCGTAGGAATAGAAACAGTATTACAAATAACCATTGAAAAATAGTTTTACTGTCATCACAATCACAGTTGCCTTCAGCAAACAGAGAACTCAGACCTGATCATGCTCAGAACAGTTAAATTGATGACAGCTTTGGAGTTACTTATAGAGAAGAATTATCCTGTGTTCCTCTGGAGTTATTTTCTACAGTCACCTGCAGGATCAGGAAGGCACAACTTAATTCCTCACCGTTCGCTTATCTGCACAAGTACTGGCCAGGAATTTCAGCAGAAGCCCAAAGAGTGTTGGCAGGATTTCCCGCAGCGTGCGAGGAGTGTTTGAGACAACGATTTTCCAGACGTGTAAGGAGGCCTGGCGCACCACCAGCTGTGTGTCCGAGCGGCCCATGTACAGCCCTGCCAGCACCCTGTTCCTCCTCTCCACTCCCAGAGCATTAATGATAGCCTGGAAAGAAATAGCACAGAATTGTGTTATCTGCCCCTGAGAACTACAAAAAGAAGAGAATACATGATTATTCAATATGTCTTTCCAGCCGGCTGTCCATGCTGATTTAAAATAGGTGAATTTGAAAAAAATAAAGGCACAACAGGCAAGAACAGCTTTACCTTGTTCGACTGGGCTGTTCCAAAGTTGTCGTCCTCTGAGGCAGTTTCTGTGGTCATTTTTCCAGTGACTCCTGAGATATGGAATAGAAGATCTCCAAGGAGCTGAACTGAGCTAAACCTGGCAACAGGAGCAAGTCAAGTGTTACGAACAGGGCGCTCAGGCGGTACCTGTCCAATTCTGACAGGATGTCAGCTACAGACTGAAGCCAAATGTGAAGCACAGCTGGGTCTGCACTGAAATGCTGCATGGGCTGATGTGTAACATCAGTCTGCCAACATGGCTGAAAGCAGCACGATAAAGAGAAAGGGAAGGAGTGAATTCCAAACTGGAAGGGCTGAGAGAATTTTCAAACCAAAGCAATGAATCTAAGAATAGCTTTGACTCTAAAAAGGAACAAGACATTGCCTGCATCTGTCTAACCCAAACGACATTCACCTGGGGTAAGAGTACTTAGCAGCACTCAGCTGGCACAAATCATTTAGTGCAGCTAATTTTTGAGCAACTGCTATGGGCTGTGAGTGCTCCACTGCACATTTTCATACACAGGAGAACAATAACTTCCTCAGCATTTGGAGAAATGAAAAACAGTACACAAGGGCTAAATATTGCCACATCAACTGCCTTGGAAGTGCATTTCAGAGTCACTACCAGAATTAATAATCCAGCATGAATGCTCTGCAGGTAGTAGGAAACCTGATCCAGGCTGGCAGGGCTTTGCAGACTCAAGTGCTGTAAGGCATCATACTCAAATCAACAAGCAAAAAGAGACACTTGTTTCTGCTTCACAGGACATCTCTGTATTTTTTTGAGGAGCAACACAGAGCCTAAATCACACCAGTTTTTCAAGTATGGAAGGGAAACATTTGTGGCTAAGCTGGTTCTGCCTTACCTTATCCTCCACAAGTCATCGAAGAGCCCATCCTCGAGCTGTGGCAGGAGCAGAGCAATGGCAGTCTCGGCGTACATGCTGATGATTCGCTGCCCCGCGCGCAGCGCCGTGTCCCGCACAAACTCGTTCTCGTCTGCCAGGGCCTGCACACAGGCACAAAAGGGGCTCTGAAAACTTGGCCTTTCAGCACAATGCACAAAAGCAACAGGAGGAAAACAAACCAATGTTTTCTCTCTCCACCATGAAAACCGAATGAACTACAGAGCTGGGAATGCACAAAAATTACTTCAAAAAATGACTAGTGACCACAAGTAAAAGACAGCAAGCCAATAACTTAGGAGAAATAATTCATAATTTAAATTCCCTTTTTTTTCTAGTAGACCAGCCAAGCTGGACAAGTCTCTGCACATCCCACAATTATTGAAAATTATACTTAAAATATTCTGGAGGCTTGTTTTTATTCTCTGATAAATAAAATTCTTTAGTTTTGCTACATACCTTAAGGATACATGGAATGATGGGACCAACATAGGGAGTGAACTTGTCTCCAAAGGTAATTGGCAGGTAGTTGAACATCATGATATAACCATCTCGTACATGTGGAGCAATATCCACTTTACTGGCAGTGGCTACAATCTCTGGCATAAGTTTCTCTAGCTTTTCTACCCCCAAACCAGCCATAACTTCAGCCAGACCTGAGGGAAAAAAGCAGCGAACAGAGCTGATACACACAAGAAACAAGCAGCTAATCTGATTTAATATGAGAAGACCTGAGCTCAGTGCTCACACACAGCTGTCCCCACCTTGAGCAGCACCAGAGCGATCCACTGAGCTCTGCTCATATGTCAGTGTCTCCATCAGCCACGGCAACAAATCCTCAAAGCAGGACTCTCCCATACCCTTCACCATGGCCCCCAGGGCCTTTGCAGACACTGTGCGCACCTAACAGACAAGAGAAGCTGAGATTTGCAAAATGTCCAGTCAAAGGTGCTAAGGACATGCCAGCCTGATTAGGACAGTGTTTAACCTAATGCACTGAAAGACAAACAGTGTTTGTACAAAAGACTTACTTCAGGTACAGGATCCAACAGAGAGGCCTTCAGTCCAGGGGTCACACTGGGTAGGTACGGAGCCAGATCCTAAAACAAAGAGCCCGGAAAGTCAGAACCAGATTCAAAATGAGAGAAAACATAGTCACCTTCATGTAAAGGACATTCAGCCCTTATCATCAGCAAACATCCTTAACATCCTGAGAGTTTAATTAGCTGCTCTCACAATACTGCAGACAAGCATAGTGACTTATTCTGCAAGTCCAAGAAACCAGTTCTGTGCAGATCACTCAAAACCTTTTTAATGCTCACTCACAACCCAGCAGTTTGTGTCTCAGGAAAATCCAACACTCTTAACATTTACACAAGGTTTAAATGTAGAGATTATCAGCACAAAAATTAAACACAGATCTTTAGCCTACAGTCAGGTCCTACAAATACTTTTCAAACAAACTCTGGATCCATTTGTTAGAAGCTGATCTGTGTTTCAGTTGTTTATTAAGGCATTTCTTATATGGTAAAAATTACAAGACCTTTTTGCAGGGATAAACTGGTAATAACTAGACAACCAAAGCTGACTGTCTTAAAAACTGTCACTATCTTTATAGTCACCTGCTCATTTACATACATTTAATTAAGAAGCTGCATGGATGCTAGTATTTTCTACCTTAATAGCAAAATATCCAAGCCAAATAAATTCTCTCTAGTGCTTGTCACAGTGATCAATTAGAACACAGTCAGAAGGCATTTCTAGCACTGTACCTTCTGGTCAGTCAGGGAGTACATGTTCCCAATGATCTGGGCAGCCATTTTCCTGGTGTCTGTGGAACGATCCTGGAAAGCTCTCTGCACAATTGGCATGATCAGTGCTAAGGATGGAGCATCAATGAAATGGACAAATTTGGTATCCAGTAGAGTCTGCAAACACTTCTGAGTCTTCCTGGAGGGGTCAGTAAGAGCATCCAACAGAACTGGAGCAATTGCTAAATATTTTTAAAAAGAAAATAAAAGACTTTATTTGTACATAAACCAAAAATGTGCCAGGATGAGCTGGTGTGCTCTCATGGGATGTTTTAGGTCCTTCTAAAGCAACAAGCAGCACAAGGACAGGGGAAACTGTTAACATCAGCTGAAAAAATGGACAGGAACATTTAAAAAGCCTGGAAGCAGACAGCTGCTGTTAAGCTTTCATGTTATACTTCTGTAAGATTAGTTTCACTTCTATACAAATACCATGAACCTAAACCTTGCTATTATAAACCACAGTCACATCAGGACATTAGAGATGCACAGACAGGTCTTACCCAGGATCTCTGGATTCCTGATGACAGATCCAATCTGCCTGAGAGCCTGCTGCCCTGCATTCTGCACCTTCACATGGGAATCTGTCAGCACTTCAGTGAGTTTGGGCACGATGTTGGGTAAACAGGAAGAGAGTTGTTTGGGAGCACAGTAAGCCATAGCCCCCAGCAATTCCACTGACCCTGCGAAGAAAGTACACCAAGAAAAAAAACAAGACAAAAGAAAAGACAAAACACAGTATTAAGAACTGACATGAGATGCTGATCACATTTACTTCAAACTCAAATCTTACCAGTCAAAGAACACAAAGAAAGGCTGAATTGCTTTAAGTCACTCTATGCCACCTAAAGACACCAAAAAATGCTTTTCTTTTCTATGAGGGAGAAGGAATGTGTTAAGAAAATTCCAGGTGCTGAAGTACAGCTATAGAGACAGGATACAAACTGTCCCTTGAATATGCCAGGGGGACAAAAGGTTACTCAAATGTGTCAGGGAACTCAGCTGTAAAAAGCTGGAGAAGTTCCACAGTCCCTTTTAAGGCAATAAACCCATCATGGCCATCTATAGGGATGAAGGAATACACAAGAGGGATAACAGCAAAGGGAACTGTGGGTCAGCCTCCATCATTGGTCCATACCAGCTTTAGTTCTCCAAGATTCCTCTTCTAGTGCTGCAAGAAGGGATGGCAAAACCAGCTTCACTCCATGAGTACTCAGATTGCTCATTACAGCTTTGGCACAGTCATCTGCAGCCTCCAACGAGAAGAGAACACTTACAAACTGTGACACAACACTGTTTTCCTTCCTCTGAGACTCTCTGGGAACAAAGTCTTCATGTAAATAGTGTCTCAGTACAATGATGCAGCTGGCTAAGTAGCTCCCAATTAATGGCCAAAGAAATCAGATGCTTTCAGTTACTAAGAAAATCAAATTGTTATTAGTGGTATCTCAAGGGACAGGTCACCTTCTCTATTTGCCTCGTTACAAACAGGATTCACATCCATATCCATTCCATCTGGGTTTTTTAACACTCTGTGATAGCAGAAATTTAAGGCACCTTACCTCTCGCACGTACTGGTTCCCATCTCCAAAACAAAGCAGCAGGTGAGGCAGCACATGAACCACATAGGGCTCAAACAGCTTCCCAAGCATGCTGCAGAGCATCTCAAAGGCAAACAGAGCCCCTAAAAACCCAAAAAGGACAGTCAGAGGAAAATACAGCTTCAATTAAAGAGGATGGGAAGATACAATTTGCCAAATACTGTTCCAAAAGCACTCAAATCTCACAGCTGAAAGTCTTTTGCTTTCTTGCCCTTGTGGCTTGTGCTGTAGTAGGGATTTGTAGCCTCAGAAAAGGATCTCTGCCCCAACAACACCTGCCTTTGGAAACAGGAGAGGGGGGCACATCCATATGGTCTAGGACTAGAAATCCTTCTTCCACCACAATGTGAATCGAGCCATTTTGGGACACTATACACAACGGCCTCACAAGAGACACTTCCCATTTATTTCTTGCCAGACTTTAATAAAATAAATGCAGCTAAACCAAACACAGGGGTGCAGGAACTTCACCTGACCACAGTGGTAGTAGGTACAAGAGAAATGATGAGTAACTGGAGGGAAAAGCTCCTGTCCCTTACCCTCCCGCCGGCGGAAGTTCTTCTTGTCCTGGATGGCATCGGTCAGCGTGGTCATCATCTCCTGCTGCTTGAGAGAGAGGATGCCCAGGCCTTTCACCAGGCCTGCCAGACCATAGGCTGCACCTTTGCGCTCAGCATACTTATCAGACTCCAGCAGCAGCTGCATCAGCTTCTGGATCATTCCTCCTGCATCTTCCTTAATTGCTGGCACTAGAGGTGGTAAACAGCTTGCCACTGACTCTTGAACCTATAAAGCAATCCACCAGCCACCAGATCACAAAACATTCATTACTAACATGAATTCCCCCTATGATGCACCCCAAGTGAAACCTTTCTGTCACCATTTTTCATCTCTCTGCCATCCCTAACAGTATCCTGGTGTTAACCTGTCTCTGTGTGGAACCTGACAACTCCTCCCAAAGGCACCTACCTGTTGAGATGGGGTGGACAAGGCTGCTATCAGTTTGCCAACAATTGGTTTCACTTTAGGGTCACTCTTGTCCAGATGTTTTGCCAGTGACCCCATCAGAATGACCACGCTTTGCCTGACAGCATCATAACTGGCATCATTAGGAGCATTTTTCAGGAATTCTTCAAACACTGGCAAGAGAGAGTTAACATTGTCCTGAAAAACAAAACCACAGAACTTGCCACTAGAGTCCACTCAGAATGAGATTTGCTATGCTCAGTGGACTTGTTTGTTCTTCTCTGAGCCAACAACTGAACAATCACACTGTATTTACAGTTCATTTCATGTGTCACATCACATAAAACCTTGTACCATCCCAACAGGCAACAAGTACTTCCTGCTATAGAGAAATTAGTTCTTCAAAATTAGAATCCCCAAGCCTGCCAGCATGATGTTCTGCCAGAAACAACACAAGGTCCCAGGCCTGAACATCAGTGCCCTCTCCTCTGCTTGCCCTGTTTGCCAAGGGAGAGCAGAAACATCAAACAAACTTCACACACTGTTTTTCTAAGAAACACAAAGAATGTATAATATAAAAATATCCCAATTGTCTTGGGCTAATCTAAAGAATACAGGCATCTGTCCAGAGGTGACTGGCACATATGAGGAAATCAGAAGCTGAGCAATTCACACCCTGCACACTTCCCCCATCTGACACTGCTGGGGAAGAGCTGGCACGGAGAAGGATTATCCTCAGTTCCTCAAGGTTTTAAGTTTAATTAAGCCAACAATCAGCAAGGTTTCATGTTTTGCTTTGCATGAAGCCTGAAAAGGAATTCTCACCATCATAAGATTAAAAGATCTATGGTCTGATTTTACTTTTATTACTCTAGTTTTATACCATTTTAACTCCAGTTGATCCAGGGATACTACATTTTATAGCAATGACAGGGATGAACCACACTTAGTCAACACTAGATGCTAACAGAAAACTCTGAACACAAAAATTCCTAAATGAAAGTTTTCAGCTGTTACAAGTAACAGCAACCTCTAAGAAATTTATAAAAAATTAAAAAAAAAATCTATGGATTCCAACACAGTATCTACATATCCATTACATCTTTTTTCCACTGATAGAGACAGAAACATTCAGACTTACTTTGCCATGAGTGTTGAGTGTTGAAAGAGCTGCATCCAACATGCACTTCCTGACCTCAGGACTGCGATCATTCAGAGCATCTGGCACAAAAAACTGAAAGAGGGGCTTCACCTGAGAACTGTCCAGATGCTCTGAGAGCTTGTTAAGGGCCAGTGCTATGCCACACCTGCGAAGAAGGTGATGAGCCTGTGAGCTTACTGACTTCTCACAGGATTGAGAGCTCACAATCACATTTGCTATCAGCAACAATTACAGAAACTGAGAGCAAGAACCATTATGGAAACAAACTGCCTCAGTGTGTCCAACCTCTGTGCATTTCATTACATAACTCCATGCTGCAGTCTCCCACAAGGACAACAATCCCTCAGCCATATAATAGCTTTTATCTCAATTAAGCTTTAGGGATACTTGAGCCAACTTAGACATCAGGATCACATGAACTACTGCTGAAATGCAGCAGCTTTGCAACAAGGTACATCAGCATTAAAGGATAGATTAGCTCAAGACAAGTAGCAAACAAGATGATCTCCAATTAAACCTGTACAGAACATACAAGTAAACAGAAAGTAATTATCCAAACTGGAATTTGGCCAGTTCATGAAGGCTTGAACTGCTGCTCTTGAAACAATCAATGGCCCATACAGAGGTGGGAACACGGTAAGCTAAGACAAAATCAGACAGTCTGAGAAGGAAAGACTCTCTTTTTATCAGGACATAGAGATGACAGCATCCAATATTTTGATGGAGTTTTGCCTGCCCCCAGTTTGCTTGAGGGGCACAAATATTCTCTATCAGAAGGACACATGAAAACAGCAAGTCAATACAATCACATGTAATTTGTTCTTGTAAATAAAAATCAAGAACATTTCATCTGGATGCACAGGAATTGATGAGATCAATCTGTATATGACTGTACCTTGCTTCCCACTGGTCAGGCGGTGATTCAGATATCACTCGTCCCAAAGCATCCAAAACTGGAGGTGGCCTCTGGAAAGAGAAAAGATTTCATTAAAATGCCTTTTCCAAGCATAGGCACGCAGAGAATTTGTCAACCATAGCTGCAATGCCATTTGATAATACTGCAGAGTTATGATACCACTAGCAGAAGAGCAAGGTAAAAAAACAAGCAGAAAGCAAGTTAGAAGTCAAAATTACTTCAACTGACACTGCCCTACCACAGCCTTTCTGTATCATTTAAGGCACCCCTCCCACCTGCCCAGTGGTGCCATTAGTGGCTGATAACATGAAGTTCAAGACACTGAAGTCTGTGCTGAGCTCAAACAGGACAAGAGTAGTTTCAATGCACATCTTCAGGACAGACAAAAGGAAAAGTGACTAACAGAAAATAAAGCAGCAGCTCATGTCTGTCAAGCCCTTAGGGCAGGAGTACTTACATAGAGCTTCTCCTGGTAGATCTCTGTGAGCTTGCTCATGACCTCTGCTGCTTGCTTTCGGTACTGAGCTACAGCTCTGGAAAGAGCCTCAGCCCCTGCCTGCCGTACTGCCTCTTCATGGTAGATGACATCTTTGATCAGCAGGGAACACAGGTCAGGCTGCAGCTCCAGACCCATGGACTGCCATAGCCTGCAGCACACACACAGAGGTGATGGGTCACCCTTCAGCAAAGAAGCCATTGCCACATGGACAACTGGAGAGACCTACAGCTGCCCTCCAGCTGTGGGGCAAAGCCCCTGAGTGCAGCTCCATGCTGTGGGCAAAGAAGAGGTCCTCCTAAAACCCAGTCAACAAAGAAGAGCCCTTACCTCTCTGCCAGCTTCTGAATCTCATCTTCAACATCAAACTTTACTACCCAGAGGCGACGCAACAGGTTCAGTCCATTCTTTTCATCACTGTCTGGGGTTGGTAGAACCATTTGTAGCTCCATCAGTCCCTGAATTTGTTAACAGGAAAATCAGTGCAAGGATCTGATTTTTAGAAACAGATGCTTTAAAACATTTAAAGCTTTTGGCAAGTCAAGATCTCAGCGGTTGGAAGTGTCAAAATTCATGTTTGCTTGTGCCCATGGTGGTCAAGGACTTCCTATGGCTAGCAGATGAAAAAGTGGGACTCAAGAACAGTGCCCCACAAGCAGGTTGCAGAGAGGCTCTGGTGACTACAATCTGTTCTGCTTCTAAGTACAGACAAGACAGCTCAGATAGGCTAAACTGGAATTTGTTTAATGGCAAGGAACACCAAGCAACCTTGAGGTTTTTCTTTCTGTGTTCTCAGAAGTGACTAAGCCTGAAGCTTTCCAATAACAAGGCCTAGTACAGACAGGAATTTTTTGACAGCTTCTCTCTTTAAGACTAAGCTCTATCCAACTGTAAACAGAAGGTGTTAAGTAGTCCTAATTATACCTCTTTTAAGGAAACAAAGGTGTGGATAAATCCAGAGTACTCCTTTTTGCAGATAAATCCAGCACAAACATGACTTGGAGCATTACTGTTCAGACTACCTCTGACACACTGCCCAAAGCCTGGCATCACAGCTGAAGCCTCTCTGCATCAGTGTTAGAAAAGATTCACCTCCCAAAAACTTAAGGAATTTGGTGTGACCCTGAATGATTCCCACCTACCCTGAGAGCTGCATCTCGAACGTTCATGCACGGGGACTGCAGGGCCTGCAGGAGCACATCGATCTCCTCCTGCTCGGCGTAGGCGCAGCCGGCCGCACCGCTGCTGCTCGCACACAGCGCCGTCAGCGCCTCCGAGGCCAACACCTGCAGCAGCACAGACAGCACCAGCACGTGTCACACACCCCACTGCACCTCCAGCTGCTGCCAAAGTCAGCCCTCAGTGCTGGCACAGCAGAAGAAATTCCCAAAGAACAGTGACAAAACCGAGACGTGACAAATTCAGCCCAACTCTGCTTTTTATTGTTGACCTTTCTGCTACCTCATCCCTTACAACAAACACTCACAGGAGAGACTACTGAGCTTATCTGGCAGATCAAGGCCTTAGAGAAAGAAAAAATGTCACCTCTGGAAGATTGAAGAATATATTTGGTGGAATAAAACCCACAAAAAAAACCATGCAAATATTTTAATCCAAAAATACCATAAACACAGAAGAAAACTGGGAATGCATCAACCACCAGCATCAGAGACTTAAACCAGTTGGTACATTTCCCTCATTTAGATGCTGATGAAACTTAGGGAGAATCCTGACTGTGGTTATGCAGCTGAGCACTCACCTGTAACCGTGGAGAACCCGTTCCTATCACCCGGGTCAGCAGAACCAGCATGTCCCTGCGGGGCAGCAACTCTGGGCCATTCTGAAACATTGAGGGGAGAAAAAGGGTGAGGGGGAGAAAGGAAAAAAACTTTTATCTTGTGATTTCAAAGTGCCTTGCTTATGTATGACGCTCCTTAAAACATCCCAGTCAAAACCTAGGGCTGGATAAGTACCAAAACCCATGGCAGAAAACAATCCTATACAGTTAACTCTAACCTGGAGAATTAATCTGCTTTGTCCAGTTTACACATCAGCTGTTTTATCTCATGGCTCATCTGAAGGAGGTAATCTGACCCCACAGCTCTCACCTCATCCACCAAAAAAGACTGGCCATTTCCTGATGATCTCAGCTGAGCATGGACTGTAAGAATCTGCAGAATCTTGACCAGGAACTCCTCCCTGTCTTCACTGTTATGAGGTGCATCAGTCATAACTGTCTTCAGGAGAGGAAAGACTAAGGAAAATGCTGGAGCTGATAATGGGGCAGCACCTGTGAAAAAGAAAAACCATGCTGTGAACACAGCTGATCCTCCCATAACCTGGCTGAAAATACTGACTGGTATAAAATGTACACTTGAGTAGCTCATAATAGATATGGCCAAGCTTCAGCCTCATGCACAAAGATGCTGAGTAAACCTAACTATCTGCCACTTAGCAGCAGCAACAGTGTAGCTCTAACAGTGACTTCTGGCATTTCAGTGTTAGGTTAAGGGTAGGACTTGATGATCTTAAGGGTCTTTTCCAACCTCAATGGTTCTATGATTCTACTTGGCTTCAATTAAAGTCACATTAGGATTCCAAATTACTACCAATGCCTCAAGAGTATAGAAATACATACTGTAAATGGAACTGAAATTATTCAATTAATTAGACAGTCACTTATAAAGTCCATTTGTCCCAAAGAAAGGCCCTGTTTGTCAGCTCCATCTCCTTTAAACACTTCCTACCAACCTAGCTAACCTGTCATTCCAGCCTTCAGCTGGATCCTTGAGAATTAAATCTTTCTAATTCTGGTGCAAGCTTCAACTCCCTCCCTTCCTTGAAAAAATTAAAGCTTTTGGATTCCTGTTGTTAAAAGATTTTACTCCTTCCTTTCTACAGGGCCTTGGCTATAGCATATAACAAATGCTCCTTCCAGTCCTTCATTAGTCCAGTTAATATTCAAGTATCAGGTGTCTACAGAAAACATTTCCTTTCTATATCCTATCCAGGCTGACAGAGAATGCCCAAGTTTAAATTTCTAAATGCAGATGAAGAGCATTGCAGACACAATACTGCAGTATTAGTCAGCTTATGTAGGGCAAAAATACTGCAAAAGTAGTTCAAGGGAGAAATATTAAATCCCAAACACATTCTGAGCTCCTATTTAACATGAACAGCTTCAGTAAAACCTTCTCTATTTCTCATGTGGGATTTTTCTCTCTGTTTGCTCAGTATCTGTTTGCTTTCACACTTTTCTTTTCTTTTTTAATTATTGGCCAGATATTTTCAGTCTTAAACCACTGCTCCTCTATACACAGGAGGAGGAAGAAAGCTTTACTGGAGGAGAAAAATGTTCTACTTACACAGTAGCTGGTATTGACCAACACGAGAAAGATTATAGGATGTATCTTGGCATTTCAGCAATGAATGATAAATTCTATCATCCACATTACAAGGAGGTATGGTGTTTCTTAGGTTTCATAGCAATCTAAGAAATTAATCTCTACTAAATCATATCACACAAGTACATTCCAAAGAACTTTGAAAATGAGGAAAAATCCTTTGGGAATATAGTACAATTTGTCCAACAAAGTGCTGTGGCAACTACTGCCCTTCTCTTGCAAAAGTGAGAAAAAATAATTAGATATTAATTTAATTAAGCAATATAGGAAATCTTGAAGGACTGAAAATACTTCCACTATTTTCTGGAAATAAGTCTGAAAAAGGATTCAAATGTTAATGAACATGCACTTCCTACGGCAATAAATTGCACAGTGGTGACACCAAATTATCCCTGAGATGTTCAGCACTGAAGTGATGATCAACATGGCCAATGACCACTGGTCAGCTGTGACAGTGACTTGTGCCACAGTCACACCACTGAACAGCAAGAGAACTGAACTATGGGGCCAAGGGACCAAACCAAATCCCACATTTCCCTTAAAAATATACACCATCTACCACAGCAGCTTTTGCTTGGGGTATCTGATGACCAGCTCCAAAGCCTGGGTGAAGAGAACCACCTCTGTCCCTGGAGTACACCCTGAGACAGCCAAAGCCATCCCAGGCCCCAAAGGACACACACCAACCCTCCTCTTCTGTACTGCTGTCTTCAGTGGAGTGGCACAAGTGCTTGTGCACTCCACTGTGAAGAAGATTCTGGAAGCAACCTAAATGAAAACTTACTCCAGGAAATAAAACTTAAAAAAAAAAAATCAAAAAAAGGTTTACTTTAACTCAAATCATTACCTTGCACTGTAAAAATATTGGTGTTTGCCTTCATGTTACAGAGTGAAGAGAACTGTTCTTTCTACAATCATGCCAGTATAAAATATTAATGAACTGCAGCATCACACAGCAAACAAGCAGAGGCCATGGGCACTTCACTGCTGTGATCACGGATAACAAGCAATTATTTTGTCTCTCCACTTAGTCTCACTGAATCCCTTATGCTAAGTGGTGTTGAAAGATAGGAGCTGTCCTTGGCAAAGATGAGCCTTAATTTCATTGCCATTATTTCTGTATGAACCATTTTAAGAAAAAATACTGTTATTTCATTTCTACACTTACTGTAGTTGCAACATCACTTCTACTACTACCAGCAGAAAAAAACCCTTAGGGTTTTTCATATCTATGAACAGCTATCCAATTAAAAAAGAAAAAGTGAAGTTTTGCTTGCAAAATAAAATACAAACTCTGAAAACTACAGCAGTTCATAGTTGCTGGAGGTGGGGGCAGTGTCAGCAGGATGTACCATATCTACCACACTTCATACCTGGCTCTCCCTTGCTGGTTCGGCTGGGAATGGTGTGGGCATGCAGCAAACTGACCACTCTGTTCAGAGCAACAGGCAGCTCTTCCTGACACCAGGATTCATCTAATTCACACTCTGGTTTCATCAGGCGCAAGGTCACATGGCTTACCAGAGTACCTGGAATGAAAAAAGAATCCATGAGAGGGCTACACCAAAAGATTTCCAAAGAGAAAAAGCCCCAGGAACACAAACCCAAGAATTGTAACAAAGCTCTGGGCAAGAGCCCAGGCTGCAAAGAGGCTCAGAGCAGGAAGCCCAGCCCAGGGCTGTCAGGGGACAAATTTCTTCACAACATCTGTGAGTTACACCCTCCAAACTCTGCACAGGGAAGATGGTCCCACAGTGACCAGCTGCTCCTCAGAGCTGGTCACTGACCAGATAAGTCCTTGTCTTTAGTCCCAGTCCTACGCAGCAGTAGGATCTCTGGGAAATCACAGTCATCTCCCTAAGCACTGTTCCAGTGGTTTTTCCTCTTGGCTTTCTGTGGTACATGGTCACGATCCAGTCTTAAGAGCAAGAATTTTCATCACCACCAAAATGACACACCCTGCCCTTAAACAGCAACTGCAAATACTCACCAAAGGTTTCCAGTTGAGCAGGCATGACACAGGAAGCTAAGGAAAGAAAAGGCTTCTTAATCCTTGGAGCAGCCAAAGGAGATCGAAAAAGTGGCAAGAAGGAACTGATGAGACCAGGGATGTACTGAGTGAGACTGGGAGGCTTTTTCTTTATAACAGTGTCCAGGAGTCCTAGAGCTGTTTCCAGCTCATTGTCAAGCTGTAAGAGAAACAATTCAAGAGATTACCATTAAAAAAAGCTACAAAAAAAAAAATCAAGTTGTTAAATCTCATTTCTAATAACAGAAACAAATAGGTGATTGCAACACCATTTTCTCTCTATCAAAGTGATTGGGGTCGTGGTGGCTTCAGAGGTGGCAAAAAATACAACCAAAACTCACCTCCTTCAGCCGTTTCCTTGTCTGAGCCTCCCTTTCCAGCTGTGCATGCATCAGCTCCTTCTGCTTGCTTGTCAGCTGCACCTCATCCTTTATTCCCTTCTTCTTCTTTATCTCCTGCAACAGAGAGCCATGGTCATCATTATCTGGGAGCTACAAACACCATCCCTTCAACTAGTCAGAGAAGCAAGTTGGAAACTGGGCTTTTTGCAATTTATTTTTAAAACAGTATCAAAACATTCTTTCAAGTATATCCTCTTGAGTAAAGACACAAAATGGAAATCAGCAGGCTAACAACACTTTAGTGTCCCTCAGCATAATATAAGTTTATCCACATTGGTCACAAATTATTTGGTATCATTAAAAAGTTCTGTCCAGTTCATTTACAGGGGATGGTATGTCACCCTCCCCCGAGCTAAGAGAAGTCAACCTTTGTTTAAAAAATTGGATACACACAGATAGAAGTATTCCAAGTAGTTCAGAGAATCTTTCCCACCACCACACACACATATGCCAGAAGCCATGGGACAACACATGACATGCAGTGAAGATTGTGACCAACCTGGCATTCCTTTTTCCATCAACTCACCTCCTTCAGCTCCAGCTCAATGATTTGTTCCTTGAAGGAATAAGCTTTGTTCTCCCTCTTCATGTTAGCCTTTTTCATACTATCCTGTTGAGCACTGAGAAGGAAAAGTAGAGAAAGAATCAGCACTGCTCTGGACTAAGGACCAGGCATAAAAGGCATAAAAATCCAGGAACTCCCATGCAGAGAGTGCATCTGATACATCCAGTCACCCACTGGCAAGAATATCAGCAGTGATCAATCCCCAGATACACAAAGAAAAGAAAAAGAAATTATGAAGACTTACCTCTGTATTATAGATTTGTCATACAGTTCTCCCTCAGGTGTCTTCATGATGGCAAATTCCTCTCGAGTAACCTGGCACAGAGCTGGATTCTCCATGGATGCTGAGATAGTGCTGATGAGTTGTGGGAGCACTCTGCCAGGTGAAAGCAGGGAGAGAGACCCCACTGCATTCATAGATGACTGTCAGGAAAATGGAGGAAAAAACCTAATCAGTCTTGCTTAAAATTGTCTCCAAGAAGTCCACCCTGCTGAGGCAGCCCATGGGTATTTGAATGTTATCTAAAATTCTACTCAGTTGCTGGTACATTCTTTCCCTCTTAAATCCCAGCTCTTTTTCCCCAGAGACATTCTCTTTTAACCTCCCTCTTCCCCACCTTTTAGACAGCTCTCCTTTACAGACCAGTTAGGACTGAACTCCTACAAGATATCTCCCAAAACTAACACAAGGAAAGCAGTTTATCACCTGGCTCTCCGGAGTGTAGGTGGTGATCCTGGGTAAGATGTCATTCAGATGTTTGGTAATGAAGTCTTTAGGATCTATCTTCATCTTGATGAGGAGGGCTGGCCAAAGTCCTGGCTGCACTGCCACTAACATGAAGAATAAATGATCGTAATAAAAATGAAGCAGGTTGCTGGCACAACAAAACAAAAAGATACAACAAAACCTCATACATTGGCCATGAGAGTCTTATCCCTGTACTTACCTACAGATGGATGATGGCTCACCAGCAGCATCTCCAGGGCCAGCTTCTCTGGCTCAAAGGAGTCCACATCAAGCCCTGCCACGCTGGAGATGACACAGAGGGCCTCATGCAGGACACGAGGGGGAATGTATGTCCTTCCCAGCTCCGACAGCTCTCCTGCCTCTGTCACCAGCACCTCATGAGGCAGAATCTGAATGGACAACACCAAACCTTCCTGAGACCTGAACACACTTCCCCACAGTAACAGCAGGCTGAATGCCATCTCCCTGTCAATACCAAAAACCTGAAGTTTTCAAATGAAAGAAGGGGATAAGGATAACAGCAAAACCAAAGCACAGGGATGACAGTGACAAGAAGATTACAAATAGAGGACTATACTGGATTTGGCAAGCTGGGGTAAAATAAAACTAAAATTATCACTTCTGGCAAAGACTCTTGAAAAGGTTGAGCCAGCTGGCTGGGAACAGTATGCCCAACTTCTGCACTCTATAAGCCAGGGCCAAAGAACCAAGATACAAAACAATGGAATGAAGAACTTGGCCTTCCAGTGGGTATTAAATCTGCATTAAAATAATAAAAATACATGGAAAACTACACCTTCCTCCCCAAAATATTTTGAGTATGTATTTTCTACATGTGTAGGGAAGACTAGGCATACCCAAGACATTGATACTGTAATATGCAGTAATCCAGTAACAAGTGTCATTCCAGGAGATCATCTGGAGCTGAATCCTGTTCACATCAGGCTGTATGTCAATGCTAACAGAAAACCTGGGGCAGGGAGGTGACTGGCACCACTCAGACATCTATCTGAGCAGACACTCGCTGGCTGCTCACCTTATGAGAACTGAGAACCACTTTGAGCTCCTCCAAGAGCCCATAGGCCAGTTTGTACCCTCCCAGAGAGGACAAGAGCTTCTTCACTGTCTGGTGAGCCTGCCTGCGGACGTGCCAGGTGCGGCTCAACAGCACGGCCACCAGGGCACGGTGGTACTGCCTGCAAACACAGACACAGGGTTAGCCAGGGAGGCAGCTCTGCAACCAAGGGGACACAAGGGCACCAGGAGTTCAACATTCCATGCAAAGCCCCAAGCCCACAGCAGCACCCTGGGGTCAGACAGGGATCAGGGACAGCAAGTGCACTGTACGTACTGAACTTTGCTTTCAGGCAGCCGCTGTGCATGATCCAAGAGCAGGCGCTCTGTCAGCTGCAGCACTGTACACATGGCTGGGGGAAAACACAAATATTTAAAACAGAATGAGACTTCACAAGGAAACAGATTTTTTTACCTGAAAACAAATGAATAGCAAGCAGGACACATTAAAATAGCTCCCCGAGCTGAGCCTCTACATAATCTTCTCATTGAAGCTAGAGACAAATCCAACTCAGATCTGCCAGCACTGGGAACTGAACCGTGATTTCATTGAAATGTTGTTAGTTGGATCCCAGGACAATTTTCCTGACCATTGTGTGTGACCTATTTTGGTCTAAGTTGACAGAGCAAAGCAAATTATAAACACCACGCTCAGTGCTTCAGTTCTGTTAATTCCTGAGCCCTGCCAAAATGGCTTCAGTGGCAGTGAAATGGGTACTGAGTGTCAGCTGCCACAAGGCACTTCCATTTCTTTATCATTTGATAAATGAGTGATAACTGAGGTTTATCAAGAAATAAATTAATTCATTTTCAACCTTAGACTACAGCTAGCGTAGATGTACTCTGAAGAGTACACAGCTCCTTTTAATCTGAAACTGTATCCTCCAAGGATCATAGAACAGGGCTAACATTAGTTCTTGTCAAGTACTAAGAAACAGAATTAAACAGCAACTGGACATACAGTAAATGCCAATTTACCTTCCTCTGACGCAGACTGCAAAAACTTCTCAGATGTAAAAATTTGTTTTTTCTCATCCAAAATCAGCTGCCAGAAACCACTCAGCTTAGACTCTGACAGGAAAAGAACAGATGTCCATCAAGGATGTTTCAAAGTAAGTCAGAACTCATCAGTGCACACAAAGTACAGTAGAATTCTCTCCCCTAAAGTCCCTCAAGTTACTTCTAGCCTTACTTGTCTTCAATTCTAAAGCCTCTCACTTCTCTCATTCAGAACCCTAAAAATGCCCAGAAAACATCAGCTGACAAAAATACCTTTCTCTGACTTATATGTGTGAAATGTAAAGTCTCATTCACCTTAATCCTTCATAGGGCAAATCTTCCTAGAAGTAAGGAAGAGGAGGGGAGTGGTGTCTTGCTTTTGGTAGAACACGCCTGATTTTGTATCCTGGCAGATGTATGAACTCAGAGAATTCTTGTAATACCCTCAAATGGGAGACAGAATTCCAGTCCCTATGCTTTCCAAATGTTTGTAAAAACACTACCCAAATAACAATCAAGTAATACTTCCAATGCATCAGTCAAATCCAACCATGTAAGGTCAGGGTGAACATCTGTCAGAATAAAGAGGAATATTGCCCTGTGTGAATGGAAGCTGGAATTTGCAAAGCCACGGAAGAGTAAGAACTCTTCATGACCATAAATGAGGGACATGGGAATTAATCTTTCCCTGGTTTATAGAAGATCAATGATTCTCTATGTAGAAACTATACACAGATTAAGAAACAGTATCTCCTGCACACTGTCAAGTGTTAACCCACACAACCTGTTTATATTGGATTCTGCCAGCTGTTTTTGTGACCTTACCAGTTTGTCCCTCAATTACAGACATCCTGCAGATCAACAAAGCTGCAGCAACTCCTTCAGTTACCATGGGAACCTGAGTACTTTGAGATGCTGCTTTTTCTACTGTCTGGATCAGCATAGGCAGCAAGTCCATTCCCTGCAATAATGTGTCACCTGAGGGGACAAAAGAGACACATTACAAAACAGCAGGGTCCTCACTTTATAACCCAGGTATCAACGGTTTTTTCTGCTGCCAGTAGACAAGGAAAGGAATCAGACACACACTGGGAACACTGAATCTCCCAAAGTATTCTCCAATCACTATCACTAAATGGCAACTACAAAAAGCTCAATGGCAACCACTTCAGTCCCTTCCTCACAGACAGAACAGTCCCATCTCAATAGATTAAGTTTCTGTTCATGGGATCGAAAAGAAAATGCTAATTCAGTTACATTAAAGGAATCACTTCAAATCACAGGAAGTCTGACTTCAAAGATTAATGTTTCCCTGAGAGAGGGAAAGCAAATTCCTGGCAAGACATGACCATCTGTTTCACTTCAAACATTCAGAAGTTAAGGAATCCCAGAGGTCTACAAATGTGGATGAAATGCTGAAGTCAAAGAGGGCAGGACCAACAGATGTAAATCCCGAGAGGATCACCAAAAGAGAATAATTTCTTGAGTTCTTCATTTCAAACATAGTAATTTTTTTTTAGAGTTTCCAAGAGTCAAAGCCAGAGACCAAGATTGAACTGTGCTGGGTGCTATATGAAACAAAAGTATGGCCCCTGAGCAAGAATTTAGTTGTAGGACAAAAATAAAACTATCAAAAATTACTTTGAGATTTATGAAAGACAGCATGCTGGGCAGTGATTTTAGTTATACAAGGAAACAAACCATCTTTATAAACTTGAAGGCAAAAGAGAGTTTAAGGAGAAATATGAAGGAGGTCAGCAAAAAGACACTGCTTTACAAAATCTCTCTTGATCTGCACAGCTCTCTGTATCAGGAAGTACAAAGATTGCTAACTCTCCTCCTAAGCCCCACAGCCAAGAGTTATTAACAGCTGCCCAGTTTTACCTTTGAAGGAGGCTAGCATGCACTGCAGGTAGGCATGTCTCACTGCTGAAGTCGAGGTTTTAAGGCTGAATGCTTTCTTTAGCCATTCTACCAGCTTTTTAGGAACTTCTGTGGTGAACCGAACACACCAAAGAGCCAGGACAGAAACTGCATGAACCAATGTGCCTTCATGGACTGGGGAGAAACACAGAGCTCTCATCAGTTCAGCATCAGCAGAAAGCACAGAACATAAAACAGAAAGAGGGTAACAATATCAGGATGCAGGAAAAGAACACATGTGCTCCTAACAGGCACAGCACAGTCTCCCTGGGGTTGCTCATCAAAACAGGGCAACAGGTTCTATAACACAGCAGGCAAGAATCAAGATCAAACTTGAATAACCACGTGAAAATCCTGCTCAAGACAAATGCAGCTTAGCAAACCCAGAACAGAGGCAAGAGGTCTCACCTTCTTGTTGCAGGAAAGGGATGAAAAGCTCAGCCACAGTTGCACTCAGAGCTTGGCTGGAGGGTCCAGAAACCACGTGGTGACTAAGGCTTCCAATCCCTGAAAGGACAGAATTCTCTCAGTAGTTCCCAAACTATCAGCACAACATCTAAAACCAATCAAGAATGACCCTTCACACTTCAATCCTTGCACAGACATCTCTTTTTCTTGTCACTACATCTGGATATCACATCCACCGTGTACCACACTGCCGGCTTCTGTCTTCATTTTCACTCTGGATACAAGTCATCTTCTTTGAATAAAATTTCTGGCCTACCAGCCAATTCTTTTCTTTGAATAGAAAGTCAGGAACTGGAATGTGGTATTCAGCACCTTCTATGGCTTCAACTACAGCCAATTTAGAGTGCCAGGCTGGAAATCCTAAAGGCTGAGGTACAGATTCCTTCCATTCAGCCTTCTGCTCAATTTCTCCCACCAGAAAAGCAGCTTTCTTCTAGGATTCTCACCTGAAAGGACACTCATCTTCTGAGCAACAACTGTCAGCTTCCCCTCTGAGCCTGCCAACAAGAAACACAAAGATGACAGGTGATTACAGGCAATAGCTCTGTGTTTCATCAAGAATCTCCTCCAAAACACAAAAGCTTGCCCCATTATCCCTGATCCAGGCTGAGCCACCCCTTCCGTAAAGGCAGTAAAGAGAACAGAAAATACACAAAACTCCTTGAGGCTGTCAAACCTTAATTCATCCCCACTGCTCATCCTACAATTTACTCACCCCCTAAGATGGCAAAAAGGTGCCTGCCCAGTGACTCCACAGCCGAAGGATCGCTGCACTGCCGAGCCAGGTTCTTTAATGCCACAACTGCTTCATCCATCAGCTGCACACTGTTGGATTTCAGATGACCTAGAAAATAACACACAAGCCAAGAGATCCTTATGACAAACTGCATAAAATCAGCAAGTAAGGATTATCTTTCCATGTGGCTTAATGCAGCTTCTGGAACCATCATGTCAACTATTCCAGTTCCAATCTACAGCATCATCCTTCCTCCCATCTAAAACAACCTTTTTACCAGCAATCAAGCTGTTGTAGGTACAGCCAGAAAGCTGCAGAAAGCTTTATTCTGAATTCATTACCCCCTCCAGAAGTGAGAGTACTTACTGGCCAGTCCTTTCACAATGTCTAGAGCATACTGGCTAAGATCCAGGTTCACAGATACGAGCAAGCAAGAGATTGCTGACAACATAAGAGATAAAAACAGTTACTTAACAAAATGTGATATGCCATTAGCATTTTAATACCATTTTAATACACTCTTTCTCACAGTTCACAGCAAGAGCAGACAGGGTAGTAAGGAGTAGGAATAAAAAAACCTACTGAAACTGATGCCCAATGAACAGAATAATTCAGGATTATTCTTAGCACTCAGCTGTGAAATCCTGTCCTTGGTGCAAACAGTAGCTATCACATGCCCTGACACTTGGGATCACACCACAAATGTCACTTCTCCACATCTAACCCTTGGATGCCAGACAATCCTGCCTGCACTTGGGGACCTAAAGGATAGCCCAGAGTGACACTGTCCCAACAGCTCCAGAATGCTAAGGGTTTAGGCTCTTTGACAGAGCAATGCAGAGATGACAGACTCACTTTCAATCACGTTCTCAGGACTCCGCAGCAGGGATTTCTGCAGAGTTGGCAAAACAGAGTCCTTGAATTCAGCATGGGACATGTAGCGAAGCAGTGGAGAACAGCTGTCCTGCAAAGGGGACAGGGCACTCAGCACAGGGCAGTGCTGCCTGTGGGACAACATCACAAGCAGCTCTAAACACTGTCTCACCAGCACATGCTTCTGAGGCTTTGTCTTGCTCATAAGGATGGTCTTCAAGTAGAAATCCAGGAGAGCACTCTGAACAAGCAGAAACACCAGATTACAGCCACATCTCAACCTGTACATAGCTCCCGGCACAGCGTCAGGTGCAAGCTGGACACCCCACCTCCTCCTCCTCCTCTGAAAGCTTTCCATCCACCCTCACATGAGCCAGTCAAGCAGAGACCAGTAGAGCTCCCTGCTCTACCCTGAGCCCAACACTCAAACCACACTGAGAGCTACATGGTGCCTTTCATTTCCACAACAGGGACAAAGCAGGAAGCTGTATGTTGGACAGCCACAGAAATGCACAAGAAACACCAGACAGCCACATATCTGGCACCTCCTCCCTAAACACACCCCAGCTGTTTCAGTCAGAAGTGCAGGACTACTATACCGACAGATAAGGAAACCAGGGCAGGTGCAAAGTACCAGCCTCACTAAGACATCTATTCAGTCCCTTCTTCAGGATAACAAGTGATGCTTCTTATTCCCCCCAAAAAAGCTGTACAACAGATTTACCTTGTATCGTTTAATAATATCCACTTCCTTCTGGGCTGTGCAAAACTGCACCACAAGTCCCAGCATTGCAGCATAACTCTGGTTTGGTTCAAGCCCAAGAATGACAGAGAGGTACTGATCCACCAGATCCTGGTTCTTAAGAGAAAAAAAGCAAGGCATGTTAACACCACAGAACAGAACAGCTGTAGAATGTGGCACATAATGTATACATCACCTCTTTCCACAGCCTGTTCAATTTCTTCACAGCCCCATCCACTGCCTGCTTGTGAGAGCCTCCCAGAACTTCCAAAAGCAGCAAACACTGAACCTCCACCTGCAAAAGGCAACAGCCAAAAAAACCTTTGTGCACTTGCTTCTCAGAGACCTTGTATCAAACAAGACATGCCAACTGTCAATGATTGTCAACGATTAGCTGAATTTGCTTAAGTCTTTAGATATATAAGTTCTTCCAACAAGCTGCCTTTGCTTGCATCCCATACCTCTGAGCAGAACCATGCCTAACAGTTTTGGAAACACTGAAAACAGATTACATCACTTCTTAAAATCTGTTCCAACTATTTCCCAGTGTGCTGTGAGCACAATCACACATTTGTGTAAAGGAAATGAAAGGAAGGCAAAAGCTCCCTGACACTGTATGACAAAGTATCATACAGACATATTTCAAGGGAGGCACAAGGACATCATGCCACACTGCAGATGCCCATCAGAAGTACTAGTAGCCATCTCTATACACAGAGCAACTGCACAGGTGCAAGACTGCCCCACTCATGCTTTATACACCTCCTGCTTTCTCCAGGGGAACAGGAGAGAGATCACAATACACCAAATCCCCCTCTAAACCTGGATTCTATCTTGGTGTTTTCCGTTACATTCAGAATTGTTTGTAAAATTGCAGCAACTTAAACACATTAGAAATATTTAAGTCCACATCTGCAATGGGATATTTCTGCAAACCTTAAAGAACCTACCAGTTTTTTCCACGTTTCTCCCTGTCTCTTGTCAGGTGTTGGAAAGACTGTGCGTACAAGCAGGCACGTCCAGGAGAGTGCCAGCAGAGCTGCAGATCCACTGCTCTTACTGTTGTACAAACAGGAGAGGGAGGTAAATCTACACTTCCCAGGACATAACTTACACCCACTAGACCATTACAGACCTATTTTGCCCAAATTAGAACAGCACCTGACTGACAGGCAATTTTATCACACAAAAATGCAGCTAAAGCCTTAGTTTTTAAATTATATAATCAGGCCTCAGAAGCTGTTTTTTTCAGCTCTGGTTTGACATTCAAAGCTTCCAAATGGCACAAGAGACAGCTGAACATTTGACAGGTGATGAAATTCCCTTTTCTAATAATTTTGGAGACTGTTTCTTGAAAGAGTTTGTTCCTCATCTCCCCAGGCCTGAAGTTTAACAAAGGCTAAACCATAACTCAGCCCAAATCCACCAGCAGTTATACCAGGATATTCCCTCTGCTTTCCCAGATGACATGGAAGAGGTAAGTGAGGAACATCTGAACAGCATTAACAACTTTGTCTCTAAAGGCTTTCAACACCTCTGCCAAGCAGCAGCAGAAGCCTCATTCTGAACAGGAGGAACTACCAGCAACTCAGAACTGCTCCACACAAAGGGACTCACCTGGGCACTGCAGCCTTGCTGCCGATCCCTGAGGACTGAAGTGAGTGCAGCAGGTTTTTTGCCGTGGCCTCAGGCTGGGATTCTGCAAGCTGCTGAAGAGCCAGCTGCAGGGCTCTGCGGGACGCCGCATCCCTGTGACAAACACGGGTCACCAACATCCCAAACCTGCCACACTGCACCACACTAAGGGCTCTTTCTCACTTCAGCAGTCAAGCTAATAACTATTTTAGCCTTGCTGTTCTGCAAAGTGGAGAAGTTTCCGTCACAAACTTCCATTCCCTTCCCCAAGTGACAGAAGTTATGTGGAGGCCCTCCGGCAGATTGTAGAAGAAAAGCTGTTCTGAACAGCCCCTCTACAACAGATCATGATTTAATCCCACCTAAAATTGTTTAAAAGGCATCTAAAAGCTCAGTCTTGCTTCACAAGGACATAGGTGTTCATTCTTGCAAACTGAACCACAGGATTAAAGTTTTAATTTCAAAATTAAAGGTGAAACACAAGGCAAATATTGTAAAACTTTTTAATGTCAGTCCTCCCCCAAGAATGTAATTACAAGATTACCTTCTTCCGTGTCATATACATCTCTGTGATAGTGCATGCTAACCTTTCCAGATACTCCAGACTGATTTAACTACTAAATACTGATAGATCACATAATACAGCCTTTCCACATCAATTTACTCACCGGTATCGATGCAGAGTAAGGCAGAAGAGTTTGCAAAGGCCTTTCACTGCACCTTCTGGGAGATCTGTAACAATGTATTTCAAAATACTTCTTCATAAATCACTGAGCTCTTAATCTTTAACACAAACATGATTCACTTCCTGACTGAAATCAGTAAACTGCTCACATCTATGAAATTGCTTGCAAGAATCACGGTAAAAGTTTGCTCTTTTTATACATTTTATGCGTATTTTTAAAAATAATGGTAAAACTGGAACATATGAAACACGGTTATCTTCAGAAAATGAGAGAAATAAGCTTAAAAATTTGTTTCAGCTGTTTTTTTAAGATCATCTGTAATCTTCCACACTCCCCATCTCTATACATGTGTGTATCCAAATATTCCATGAGTAGTAAAAGAACAAGCCAAGAGTCATGAAAGAAATTCAACTGATACACTAATGAAGAACTAACATACACAGTGTTACAACTACCAACTGGAAAAAGCAAATGTCCCAAAAGCTGGGGTTCTGTGCTACCCACAAACCCTGTGATGGAGCACTGGCTCAAAACACTGCCAGCCTCCTCCCTCAAACAAATACCCCTCACACAGCCTTTTGAAACAAAACATTTTAACATTCTCCTCCACCCAGGTAAGCAGAACAGTGCTCCCAAGCTTTTACCTTTGCCAGAAATGCATTTTCCCAGCTCACTGAGGATCTCTCTCCGCTCCTTCACGCTGGCTGTAGTTACTTTCACTGCAAACCGCTTCAGCGTGTCAGAAATCTAAAACCACAAAGCAGAAAAAACATCAGACTGCCTTTGATATCAGCCCACAGAACACAAACCAGGGCAAGCAGAACATGTCACTTGCTGCCACGTGACCTCTTAGTGCCCAAATGTGAGCACCCACCATCTCATCCACCAGTGAAGGGTCACTGTGCTTCACACACTGTAAAACTCCTTCCCCAGGGCTGAGGGATAACTGCTCTCCAATTATCTGTGCTCTCGTGCTCTGTAAGAGACACTTACCCCTCTAAAAGTAATACAGAGTAAGACCCATAATCTGGAGTACAGGTCCTTTCAAATAGTAACTTCCAGAATTCAAAGGAGCTTCTCCCTGTATGTCATCTCCTGAAGTCCAGGTCGTCTTGAAGGGGCACTCAAACTGCAGACAACCCAGGGAGACCTACACACCCAGATTTCCTGCATTTACATAAACCAAAGAACTCTCCAAGAAAGGCTTTTGAAATTCAGCTCTTAAACTGAGTAACTTTATATCATCTTTCTGAAAGGCAGCAAATGAGCATGTCTTTAGACACTCATCAAAAACTGCTCTTGTCCTTTTCAATCTTTTTCAAAGAGCTCCTCAAAGCTGCTTTCAGTGAAGCTTTTTGCCTATACACTGGAAGGCTAATCCTGCACAGTGGCTTCCTGGCCTTTCAAGTCCATCCACACCTCCCTGAGATTGTCACCATTTCATATCCACCAGTCCCCTTAAAAACTGGCTGGAAGCAGTGCTGCACCTCTGAACAGCAAGGCTGGGTTGAGCTGCTAAGGATGACCAACAATGTCACTGACACCAGAACCAAAAGAACCAGCTGCTGCTACGGACCTGCTCTTCTCTCAAAGCTTTCAATTACATGAGCTCATCATACGCAAACTCAAACCAAGCTGCACTTACTCATGCTGCTTAATGATGAGCAGGGAGATGTGCAGACATGAAAAACGTGTTAAAATTATCCTAAGTCTAGAAATGAAAAATATAAATTACATATAACACTACAGGACCTCACCAGCATCTCAGTAACTTACACAAACTGCAAAACCTCGACTACCCACCTAGTCTCCACGGAAAAGCCACTGGGACAGGCTTCACCAGTTTGCTTTTTATTTTT